>CM059429.1:72159815-72571532 GCA_030390025.1 Squalus acanthias
CCCTCGCCCCACGCCTCTCCCTGTCTCCCCCTCTCCCCACTCCTCTCCCCGTCCTCCCTCTCCCCTCTCCTCCCCCCTCTCCCCGTCATCTCCCTATCTCCCCCTCTCCCCACTCCTCTCCCCGTCCCCTCCTCTTCCCACTCCTCCCCCCATCCCCCCTCTCCCCAGTCCTCTCCCCAGTCCTCTCCCCGTCCTCCACTTCTCCCCACTCCTCTCCCCGCCCCCCTCCCCACTCCTCTCCCCCCTCTCCCCACTCTTCTCCCTCTCTCCACGCACCCCCACTCCTCTCCCTGTCCCCCACCTTTCCCCACTCCTCCCCCTCTCTCCCCGTGCTCTAATTCTGCTCAACTTGCTCACTCCCTCTCACTGAAACCAAACCCAAGTGTTGCAGCTCCAGCTGCCCTCCTTCCAACAAGACCCATCCCTATTACTCCAGCTCTGCTCCCTCCCTTACAGTACTTTTAGGAGTGAACCCTTTCCCATTGCTCCCCAGCACTAGGCCCCTATATTTCTCCTCAGGGCTCTGGGACTGAGAGGGAGCAACGCTCTTTGAAGAGGTAGCAAGGCTCTCTTCTGCAGTGGGCTGTTAGCATGCTAAACCAAGAGGCACTGGTGCGGTGAGAGTGGGCAAGAGAGTCGATACTTTCAGAGAGGCTGGGGAACAGCAACAGGAGCTAGGGAGAATGGGACCTGGAGCTATTGTGAGGGAGGTAACAGAGCTGCAGTGATAGGGGTGGCCCACATGGGAGGGAGGGCAGCCAGAGTTGGAATACTCGAGGAGGAGGCAAACCTGAGAAGGAGAGGAGTAAAAGCTGAGCCCAGGTCTTGAGTGAAGAAGAAGCCCAGGATAGAGCAGAGGCCGGACAGCATGGATAAAATGCCAGCGATGGGAATTAAGGGAGACAGGAATGTGGAAGTCTCAAAATGGCCAAAAAACATTTGAGATCATTTTTCCCAGTGATCTAATGGGGCCCAAGTAGTTACTGCAGCAAACAGTGATGTTACAAGCCTACTTTAATGTTACTATAGTACAATGGTACACTATTACAACCATACACTGGTAATACATTACAACTGTATAATATTAACATATTACAACAGTACAATAGTATAACCGTACTATGGTACTATAGGAACAGGAGAAGGTCATTCAGCCCCTCAAGCCTGCTCTGCCATTCAATTAAATCATGGCTGGTCTGTACCTCAGCTCCATTTATCTGCCTTGGTTCCATATCCCTAATACCCTTATCTAACAAAAAATTATCAATCTCAGTTTTGAAATGTTCAATTGACCTACCCTCAACAGCTTTTTGGGGGAGAGAGTTCCACATTTTCACTCCCCTTTGTGTGAAGAATTGCTTCCTGATATCACCCTTGAAAAGTCCAGCACTCATTGTATGCCCTCTTGTTCTGGACTCCCCCACCAGAGGAAATAGCCTCTCTCTATCCAATCAAATCCTTTAATCATCTTAAACTCTTCAATTAGATCACCCTGAATCTTCTATGCATAAGGGAATACAAGCCTAGTCTATGTAACCTGTCCTCATAATTTAACCCTTTTAGCCCCACTATCATTCTGATGAATCTGCGCTGCACCCCCTCCAAGGCCAATATAACCTTCCTGAGGTGCTGTGCCCAGAGCGGAACACAGTACTCCAGATGCAGTCTAACCAGAGCTCTATACAACTCGGAACATAGGAACATAGAACAGGAGTAGGCCATTGAGCCCCTCGAGCCTGTTCCATCATTCAATGAGATCATGGCTGATCTGCGACCTAACTCCATATACCCAACTTTGGTCCTTATCCCTTAATACCTATAGTTAACAAAAAGCTATCAATCTCGGATTTAAAATTAACAATTGATCTAGCATCAATTGCCATTTGTGGAAGAGAGTTCCAAATTTCTACCACCCTTTGTGTGTAGAAGTGTTTCCTAATTTCACTCCTGAAAGGACTGGCTCTAATTTTTAGACTATGCCACCTAGTCCTAGACTCCCCAACCAGCGGAAATAGTTTCTCTCTATCTACCCTATCTGTTCCCTTTAATATCTTGAAAAGTTCGATCAGATCACCCCTTAACCTTCTAGATTCTAGGGAATACAACCCTAATTTGTGTAATCTCTCCTCGCAACTTAACCCTTGAAGTCCGGGTATCATTCTGGTAAACCTACGCTGCACTCCCGCCAAGGCCAATATATCCTTCCTAAGGTGTGGTGCCCAGACCTGCTCACAGTACTCCAGGTGTGGTCTAACCAGGGTTTTGTTTAGCTGCAGCATAACTTCTACCCCCTTGTATTCTAGTCCTCTAGATATAAGGCCAGCATTCCATTAGCCTTTTTAATTATTTTCTGTACCTGTTCATGCCATCTAATGATCTATGTACCTGGACCCCAAGTCTCTTTGGACATCCACTGTTTTTAGCTTTTCACCATTTAGAAAGTACCCTGCTCTATCCTTTTTAGGTCCAAAGTGGATGACCTCACATTTGCCTACATTGAAATCCATTTGCCACAGTTTTGCCCATTCATTTAATCTGTCGATATCCCTTTGTAATTTTATGCTTCCATCTACACTGCCTATAATGCCACCTATCTTTGTGTCATTGGCAAATTTGGATATATGACTTTCTGTGCCATCATCTAAGTCGTTAATAAATATTGTGAACAGTGGAGGCCCCAACACAGATCCCTGCAGGACACCACTAGTCACATCCTGCCAATTTGAGGATCTACCCATTATCCCTACTCTCTGTCTTCCACCGTCCAGCCAATTTCCTAACCAGGTCAATAATTTGCCCTCAATTCCATGGGCTTCTATCTTAGTTAATAGTTTCTTATGTGGGACTTTATCAAATGCCTTCTGGAAGTCAATATAAATAACATCCATAGACATTCACCTGTCCACTACTTTAGTCACCTATTCAAAAAATTCAATCAGGTTTGTCAGGCATGACCTGCCTTTCACAAATCCACACTGGCGGTCTCTGATCAACTGAAAATTTTTGAGGTGTTCAGTCACCCTATCCTTAGTTATAGACTCTAGCAATTTCCTGACAACAGATGTTAGACTAACTGGTCTATAATTCCCTGGTTTCCCTCTCTCATCATTCTTAAATAGCGGAGTGACGTGCGCAATTTTCCACTCTAAAGAAACGATTCCTGAATCGAGAGAACTTTGGAAGATTATTGTTAGGGCATCTGCAATGTGCTCACCTACTTCCTTTAAAACCCTGGGATGGAAACCATCTGGTCCTGGGGATTTGTCACTCTTTAGTGCCATTATTTTCTTCATTACTGTTATTTTACTTACGTTAATTTTATTGAGTCCCTGTCCCTGATTTAATATTAGTTTCCTTGGGATTTCCGGCATGCTATTCTTTTCCTCTTCTGTAAATACTGACGCAAAGTAATTATTCAACATGTCCGCCAGTTCCTTATTATCATTGACAATATCACCGCTTTTAGTTTTTAATGGGCCAACATTGCTCCTGACTACCCTCTTATTCCAAAAATAATTGTAAAAATTCTTTGTGTTGATTTTGATATCCCTTGCAAGTTTCTTTTTGTAGCTCTTACTATCTGTGACCCTTTGCTGTTCTTTGTATCTTTCCCATTCATCAGGATCTGTGCTATTTTTTGCATTTATCTATGCTTTTTCTTTTAGTTTTATGCTGTCCCTTACCTCTTTAGTCATCCATGGCTGTTTTTTTTGGCAAGTAGAGCTCTTGCCCCTCAGGGATATAAACTGGTTCTGTATCACCTTAAAATCTTTTTTGAACATCTCCCACTGATCTTCTGTCATTTTACCCATTAACAGATTTGCCCAGTTTACTGTGGACAGTCTCTGTCTCATCCTGTTGAAGTCGGCCTTACCCAAATCTAGAAACTTTGAAGCTGTTTCGTGTTTCTCCCTTTCAAACTTTACGTTGAACTCGATCATGTTATGATCGCTATTAGATAAATGTTCACGCACAGTTAGGCTGTTAACTAAATCTGGCTCATTACTCATTACTAAATCTAATATAGCATGCCCCCTTGTTGCCTCTAGGACATATTGTTATAGAAAACTATCCCAGACACACTCAAGAAATTCACTACCTTTCTGACAGATGCTAGTCTGCTTATCCCAATCTATGTGAAAGTTAAAATCCCCCATTAAAACCACTCTGCCTTTACTACATGCTTGTCTAATCTCTGTATTTATACAATCTAGCACTTCACAGCTGCTACCAGGGGGCCTATACACAGCTCCCACTACAGACTTAAATCTTGCAGCATAACTTCCACTCCTTTGTATTCCAGCCCCGTTGAGATGAAGGCTAACATTCCATTAGCCTTTTTTTTTGTACCTGTTCACAAGTTTTTAGTGATTTCTGTACATGGACCCCTAAATCTCTCTGCTCCTCCACAATTCCTAGCTTTTCACAATTTAGAAAAATACTCTGATCTATCTTTCTTAGGTCCAAAGTGGATGACCTCACACTTCCCCAAATTGAACTCCATCTGCCAGTTTTGCTCACTCACTTAATCTATCAATGTCCCTTTGCAACTTTCTGCTCCCATCAACATTATTTGCTGTACCGCCTAACTTAGTGTCGTCAGCAAATTTGGATTTGCGGCTCTCTACTCCTTCATCTAAGTCATTGATAAATAAACCTAGGCCTCAGTATAGATCCCTTGGGGGACACCACTAATCACTCCTGCTAATTGGAGTACATACCCATTACCCTACTCTGTCTCCTACATCCTAACCAATTCCCTACCCATATAAAAACGTTGTCTCCATTTCCATGCGCTTTCATTTTTGCTAACAGTCTCTTGTGTGGAACCTTATCAAATGGCTTCTGGAAGTCCATTTAAAATAACATCCATAGACACTCCCTTATCTACCACATTAGTGACCTCTGCAAAAAAATCAACTAGGTTGATACTGTAGTGAGAGTTTTACTTTGCATCTAACTCATGGTGTACCTAACCTGGGAGTGTTTGATGGGATAGTGTAGAGACACCCTTACTCAGCATCTAACCCAGATGTAGCAGAGACGGGAGTGTTTGATAAGATACTGTAGAGGAAGCATGACTCTGTATCTAACCTGTGTTGTACCTTACTTCGGAGAGCTTCATGTGGCAATGTAGAGCGACTTTACTCTGAATCCAGCCAGTGTTGTACTTGTTATGGGAGTGCTTGAAGGGGTAGTGTATATTTGCTCTGCATCTAACCTGTATTGTACCTGACTTGGGAGTGCTTGATGTTTACAGTGGGGACCTGAAATGGAAAGAGTTTCATTCCCCCAGCGCTGAGTTCCCTTATCTGAAAGTAATTAGAAAGGTTTTTTTCTGTCCTACAGCAGCTTCCCTGAACCTGGGCAGGAAGAGCAGCCCACATTCCCTGTGTTTGTGCTTAAATGATCTGAATGAGATCTATTTACAGGATCTGCAGTTACTGTGGACAGATTATAATCTCTGCATCTTCCTCTCATCCCTTTCACTGTCTGCAACAAAAATTCAAACAAAGCTCAGTCCTGTCTGAGCATAAAAACAGAGCCTCTTTCACTGGCAGTGATTGGCCCTGCAGTCTTTTGCTGCTCTTATCCCTGATGCACAGTTTTGATGTTGCCCTGTCTGGACAAGCAGCAACTAGAAGGAAAAGAATGAGTCGTGAAACAGACACTTGTCTTATGCTAAGCAAAACATATTTCTCTGTACAGACAGCACACCCCCTGATATCCAGGTTACGGGTAACAATTCACTCCCAACTGGTACTGTACAGTTTGCATGCGTCTCGCTGTCAGACACTGTCACAACTCGCCGTGCTGGGATTTGAACCCACACCATCTCGGGTGTGAGTCCAGGACCATAACTAGCACACTACAACAACAACTTGCACTTATATAGCGCATTTAATGTAGTAAAATGTCCCAAGGTGCTTCACAGAAACATAATCAGATAACATTTGACACCGAGCCACATAAGGAGATATTAGGAAAGGTGAACAAAAGCTTAGTCAAGAGGTAGGTTTTAAGGAGTGTCTTAAAGGAGGAGAGCGAGGTAGAGAGGTTTAGGGAGGGAATTACAATCATACAATATTACTATATTACAGGCATACAATGTTACTATATTGCAAAGATACAATGTTGCTATACTACAACCATTCAATATTACAACCATATCATGGTAGTATATTAAAGCCATACAATATTAATATATTACAAGAATACAATTGTACTGCATTATAACCATACAATATTGTAATATTACAACTATATATTATTACTATAAAACATTATATTGTAACCATACATTGCTATATTACTATCAAACAATATCTCTATATTATATTACAATGGTACTATATTGCAAACCATACAAAATGCCATACAATATTCCTATATGACAAGCATACATTACTGTATCACTACCATAAAAAAATTATGTGTACTGTACAAACAGGGTAAATGGGGACGATTTGTTCCTGTCTCTTACTGTACAGCTCATGTGCATCTCAATGTCGGCTCCTGTACAGGTACGGCACACACTGGGTAAGTATATATCCTAGTGTGCATAATGTCCTCCAATTGCACATCGAAAGCAAGGAGGTTTAGAGTTCAGGAAACGAGAAAATAGCATGTGTGAAAGATTTACTGCGAGGTTCATGAAGGATGGAACAGAAAGAATGGAATTTGATAAATATTTGAAAAGGAAGAATATAAAAGGATATGGCAGGGAAACGGGCAGGGAAATGGTATTAGAGTAGATAACTCCAGTTAAAGAGTTAGCATTGGCACAGGTGCACTGGGCAAATGTCCTCTTTCTGTGCTGTAATTTGTATTATAAAAGAGCAAGGTGTTGGTGATAAATATCCAACACCCCCTCCCCGCCCCCCGTCGCCAAGGGGCATTTTACCCAATCTAATTAAAGTTTAGATGGCAGGAGAGAGCTTGGAGTGCCGTGGATCAGTGGGACATACTATGCCAATCACCCTACCCTGTTCAATGACCCGTCTCAGTCACTGTAGGAGGGGGAGCAAACTTTTTCCTAGGGAAAATTGGAGGGAGTCTGGACAGGCTGAGGATCAGGGCGAGCTAATCAGTTAAAATTACTCTTTCAAAATCATTACAAATAACATCGAACAATCTCTCTGCCTCTCCTACAGCTCCCTGGAAACAGTTTATGGCCTGGATAGCAACAGTCAAATATTCACCATATTTGTCAGTGGCGCCCTCTATCTGCAGGTAAGAGACTCATGTATCTGTCCTCCACGACTTGCATGAACCAGACCGACAGGCAATTAAACAGAACCTGCAGACCACGTCAGATTGTAACTGCAGTCCCTGCATGTGTCACATATATTACACACAGTAAAAAGGGAACAATTCACTCCTGTCAGGTATATACAGCTTGTGTGTATCTTAGCATCGGCTCCTGTGCCTGTACAATTCACAGAGGGTAAAAGGGTACAAGTGACTCCTGTTTGTTGCTGTATGGCGACTGTGCATCTCACTTTCCGTTCCTGTGCCTGTACAGGACATATAAGGTAAGTGGGAATAATTCAGTCCCATTTGATGACCGAGAAATTGGATCAGCGTAAAACGGGCGCTGGAAGGTCCAATATGGTGTGCGACGTGCGCGCGCACATTCCGCTACGGGATAAGGGCGCCCTGTAGTCGTTCCACAGTGCCCGCTTGAAACAGGTGTAAGCAAATCGGGAACCTAATGCCTATTTCAGACCTCTTCCCAAAATTGGTTGGTGTCTGCGTGCAGCATGCTGCGATCTGCAGTCAGTTCCCTCAGGCACAGAGAAACCAAACCAACCATCCTTAAAGGGACCGCAAGAGGCGGCCATAAAAATGTAAGTTAAAAACCTTACATGAATGTGGAGCCAGAAGAAGCATGAGCGCTCTGATCACCTCCTCTCCCGATCTCCACCCCTCCTGATCTCCTCTCCTCCCAATCTCCACCTCCCCCCATCTCCTCTCCTCCTGATCTGCACCTTCCCCCGATCTCTACTGATCCCTGATCTCCACTAATCCCTGATCTCCTCTCCTCCCAATCTCCACCTCCCCCCATCTCCTCTCCTCCTGATCTGCACCTTCCCCGATCTCTACTGATCCCTGATCTCCACTAATCCCTGATCTCCTCTCCTCCCAATCTCCACCTCCCCCCATCTCCTCTCCTCCTGATCTGCACCTTCCCCCGATCTCTACTGATCCCTGATCTCCACTAATCCCTGATCTCCTCTCCTCCCGATCTCCACCCCTCCCCGATCTCCTCTCCTCCCGATCTCCACCCTCCCCGATCTCCTCTCCTCCCGATCTCCACTAATCCCTGATCTCCTCTCCCCCCAATCTCCTCTCCTCCCGATCTCCTCCTCCCCCCCCACTCCTCTCCTCCCGATCTCCTCCTCCCCCTATCTCCTCTCCTCCCGATCTCCTCCTCCCCTATCTCCTCTCCTCCCGATCTCCTCCTCCCCCTATCTCCTCTCCTCCCGATCTCCTCCTCCCCCTATCTCCTCTCCTCCCGATCTCCTCCTCCCCCTATCTCCTCTCCTCCCGATCTCTACCTCCCCCTGATCTCTACTGATCCCCGATCTCCACTAATCCCTGATCTCCTCTCCTCCCGATCTCCTCTCCTCCCGATCTCCACCCCTCCCCGATCTCCTACTCTCCTGATCTCCACCCCTCCCCGATCTCTTCTCCTGATCTCCACCCGTCCCCCATCTCCTATTCTCCCAATCTCCAACCCTCTCCAATCTCCTCCTGTCCCAATTTCCACCTCTCCCTCCTGGACTCACCATTGCTCCAGTGCCGGCATCCTCGCCAGCCAATCTTCATCTTCTGTGCGGCCAGGGCACCTGCCTCGTGAGGTGCAACTGGCGAGCCCAGCATGCTGGTCGCGTCTCAATGATGTAACAGGATCCTCTTGCTGCTCAGTTTCAGCGCCGCGCTTCCCATTTGCCACTGGGTTCGTGCCTGAATTCAGGTGCGAACCAATTTCTAGGTCCGTGTGTTTATCAGTGGCAACTCTTTAACGTACAGCCACACATGGCATGCTGGAGTGACAAGAGACAGCACAGCAGAAATGCAATGTTAAGTCCAACTGTTTATTTTCCTCCACAAGTTAAGTATGAAAATGTATTTGGAATGTAATAATTACTTAAATATGTTGATATCGCACTTAAGATTTCAAGGAATTGCGCAAAGTGCAATAAGGAACCAGTGTTCCGTTCCCAAGCACTATCATTGTTCACCAGATGTGAAATACACACACACCTCAGTATATAAACATGTACAGGTGCAGTGATGTATATTAGAGAACATATATATAGAAAACATCTACTCGGTGATCGTACTCTCACCTCCAACCTTCACCTCTCTTTTAATCTCAACCTCTCTTGTCTTTCTCTATTTTATTGATGTTACAATGGTTAGTGCTCCTCTGACCTTTTCTCTCATGTTCCACCAAAACCCAAATCCCCCTTCCTCTTCCTCCACCATGCATCCTCGCTGTTGAACTCAAGCCTCAATGCACTCTTCTACTCTAACTCATTCCTAATGCACTCTTCTACTCTAACTCATTCCTAATGCACTCTTCTACTCTAACTCATTCCTTCCCTGAACCACAGGAATACGCAACTCCTTACTTCCATCAGTCTTACAGTCTACAGACTTTTTAAAACCTAATCACTGCATCCTGATTTACCTCCTGCTGGTGTCCTGCACACTTTCCTATATGTAAACTTACAGAAAAATTCAAATCCAAACATATATACATAAAAAATATATACAAACCTATGTACACACATGCATGCATCACATTCATACACTTATACACACATGCATACACATGTACACACAGGCACACACATACACCATACATGTACACATAAACGCACACACACATACCATGCATGTGCACATACACACACACAAACAGAAAACAGAGAGTAGGGGTTAAAGGCGAATACTCAAACTGTTGGAAGGTGGGAAGTGGTGTTCCACAGGGATCGGTGCTGGGGCCACTGTTGTTCACCATTTACATAGATGATTTGGACTCGGGAATCGGAAAAACAACATCAATATTTATGGACAACACCAAATTGGGGGGTGTAGTTAATGCTGAGGAAGACTGCGACAAAATACAAGACGACGTTAACAAACTTGCAGAATGGGTGTGTAAATGGCAAATTAATTTCAATGTCGATAAGTGTGAGGTGGTGCATTTTGGTCAGAGGAAAAAGGAGGTGACCTACTCCTTGGAAAATGAGAGTCTAAATGGCGTAGAGAAGCAAAGGGATCTAGGGGTACAAATTCACAAATCATTAAAAGTAGCAACGCAGGTTAACAAAGCCATAGAAATTCAAACAAAGCACTGGGGTTCATTTCTAGAGGAATAGAATTGAAAAGCAGAGAATTTATGTTAAACTTACATACAACCTTGATTAGGCCACACTGTGAACAGTTCTGGTCTCCATATTATAAAAAGGATATAGAGGCATTGGGGAAGGTGCCAAAAAGATTTACAAGGATGATACCTGAACTGAGAGGTTATAACTATCAGGAAAGACTGAACAGGCTGGGGCTCTTGTCTCTAGAAAAGAGAAGGCTGAGAGGTGACCTGATAGAGGTCTTTAAAATTGTGAAGGGGTTTGACAGGATAGACATAAAGAAGATATTTCCACTTGTGGGGGAGTCCAAAACTAAGGGTCATAAATGTAAGATAGTCACTAATAAATCCAATAAGAATTCAGGAGAAACTTCTTTACTCAGAGAGTGGTTAGAATGTGGAACTTGCTATCATGTGGAGTAGTTGAGGTGAATGGCATAAATGCAGTTAAGGGGAAGCTAGAGGACATAAGGCAGAAAGGAACAGAAGGATATGTTGAGAGGGTGAGATGAAGTAAGGTGGGAGGAGGCTCGTGTGGAGAATAAACACCGGCATTGACCAGTTGGGCTAAAGGGCCTGTTTTGTAATTCTGTGTTATACATTGTCATACACCATGCATGTACACATACACACACACATGTACAGACACAAGTAGACACCTGCACATACACACATTTACACGCATGTGTGCCTGTATAAATCGGTACTAATCTAGTAATATGGTCAGCTCATAGTTTTATGTGGTGCAATTATCACTACACTGGAGCTGTGAAGATCCTTTGTGTCATTTCTTATCAGTGCAGTCAGCTCCTGATAGCTATGCTCGATGTCACTCTGAGGATTTAATCCTCTTTCTGATGCAATTTAAAAAAGCAAACAAAACGCTGTGCGGCATTATTTGTGTTTTGCTGTGGTTACCGTCTGCGTTGCTAGGCTGCTTGGCCTCACACTTTGGCTATTTTTTTCCCGTAACACAAGGCCTTTGATTCTCTTAAACTTTTCCATTGCTGTTTCACGCTGTACCTGATGTACCCAGGCCTCTTGATGACCCTGTACCTAGACATATAAAGGATGAGAGTGCCATTCATATCGGCGCAGAGATTGTCTGCAGTACTATTGTAAAACTATGGTACATCACCTTGTGCTGCCCACACATCTCCAGACCCACTCAGTATGGGATTCTCGTGGAACAAGCTTTTCACTGACTTTTCGTATTTTTAGCAACTAGTTACTTGGATTGTGGGATTTGATAGCAGATGTCAGGTACTCATTATCATGCATAAAGGATCAAGGTCAATGCACTGAAAAATCAGATAAAAACCTTCATTAAATAAACTAAAGTGAATTAAATTATTTACTTTTCCAATACCAATCCAATTCCCTTTTAAATTGTGTTATAGTTTTCTGCCTCAGCAATTCAGTCAGGACATAGGTCGATATTCGTGCCCGCTAGGCCCAGGAAAGTGACTCAATACAACATGACCACCCATCAATGAAGGAAGGATTCTCTCACGCCCCCTCAACCCAACTAAGCCCAGGAGCCTCAAACAAAGAAGTTGCCTACATGCCTGAGCTGTCAGTGTATACACAGCCACATCAACAAACCAAGGTGCTATTGCCCACTGATTGCAATGAGATGTCTGGAGGGACTGAGTCAAGGCATTCAAATATCACCGGGTACAGTAGCATGGTGGTTATGTTACTGGACTAGTAATCCAGAGGCCTGGACTAATGATCCAAAGATGTGAGTTCAAATCCCACCCTTCAGTTAATTAAATAAATCTGGAGTAAAAACCCATGTGGTTCACTAATGTCCTCTAGGGAAGGAAATCTGCCATATTACCTGGTCTGGCATATACGTGACTCCAGACCCACAGCAAAGTGATGGAAGGTGTCGTTGACAGTGCTATCAAGCAGCACTTACTCACCAATAACCTGCTCACCGATGCTCAGTTCAGGTTCCACCAGGACCACTTGGCTCCAGAACAAACATGGACAAAAGAGCTGAATTCCAGAGGTGAGGTGCAAGTGACTGCTCTTGACATCAAGGCAGCATTTGACCGAGTGTGGCATCAAGGAGCCCAAGTAAAATTGAAGTCAGTGGGAATCAGGGGGAAAACTCTCCACTGGCTGGAGTCATACCTAGCACAAAGGAAGATGGTTGTGGTTGTTGGAGGTCAATCATCTCAGCCCCAGGACATCACTGCAGGAGTTCATCAGGGCAGTGTCCTAGGCCCAAGCTGCTTCATCAATGACCTTCCCTCCAACATAAGGTCAGAAGTGGGGATGTTTGCTGATGACTACACAGTTCCATTTGTAACTCCTCAGATAATGAAGCAGTCTATGCCCGCATGCAGCAAGACCTGGATGAAATTTAGGCTTGGGCTGATAAGTGGCAAGTAACATCTGTGCCAGGCAATGACTATCTCCAACAAGCGAGCATCTAACCACCGCCACTTGACATTCAACAGCATAACCATCGCCGAATCTCCCACAATAAACATCCTGGGGGTCACCATTGACCTGAAACATAAATACTGTGGCCACAAGAGCAGGTCAGAGGCTGGGTATTCTGCGGCAAGTGTCTCACCTCCTGACTCCCCAAAGTCTTTCCACCATCCACAAGTCAGGAGTGTGATGGAATACTCTCCACTTGCCTGGATAAGTACAGCACTCAAGAAGCTTGACACTATCCAGGACAAAGCAGCCTGCTTGATTGGCACCCCCCACCACCGCCAACCCCCCCCCCCCGCAAGCCACATCAAACATTCACTCCCTCCACCACCAGCGTGCAGTGTCTACAAGATGCACTGCAGCAACTCGCCAAGGCTTCTTCGGCAGCACCTCCCAAACCCGCGACCTCTACCACCTAGAAGGACAAGGGCAGAAGGCGCATGGGAACACTACCCCCTCTAAGTCACACACCATCCTGACTTGGAAGTATATCGCCGTTCCTTCATCGTCGCTGGGTCAAATTCCTGGAACTCCCTCCCTAACAGCACTGTGGGAGTACCTTCACCACACAGACTGCAGCGGTTCAAGAAATAAATGCTGGCCTTGCCAGCAATGCCCACATCCCAGGAACGAATAAAAAAAAAACCTCAGCACCCTGTTTTGCAACCATAAGGTAGAGTTTATTCAAGTGGATTTAAGGAGCCCCAAAGAGGTCTGAGGCTATTTCTGAACTTTGTTTCTTGCTTCTTTATGTTTCTTTGCTTTGTTCACTTAGTTAGTGAGGAGGCTTCGTGCCTAGTGTTCTGGCGCTGCCATTCTTTCCTATATTCATGACCCAACTTGCAATGACCTGTGCTGAACTGACTGCACAGGCACCGACTCAGCATAGCCGGGGCTACTGACACACAGTTGCCCACCCTCCTCCAGTGAGCTCTGAAATCCAGGCCCAATAGAGGTGGAGAGCTCGCCTGTGTTAAGTAGAAGAAGGTGACCCCACAAAATCAGGTGAGGGCAATGCACCAAGCATCAGGTGGATGCTAACAATGCTGGTTAATGTCTGATCCGAGGCCCTATTGGAAAATATAACCCAATGATTCGCATCCAGAGACGGGGAAAGAAAGAAAGTAAGACTTGCATTTCTACAGTGTCTTTCACCACCTCAGGACGCCCCAAAACCTTTTACAGCCAATATTTTTAAAGTGTAGTTACTGTTGTAATGTAGGAAACATGGCAGCCAATTTGCGCACAGCAAGCTGTCACAAACAGCAACATGCTAATGACCAGATCATCTGTTTTAGTGATGTTGGTTGAGGGATAAATATTGGACAGGACACCAGGGAGAACTCTTTGAAATAGTGCCATGGGATCTTTTACATTCACCTAAGAGGGCAGACGGGGCCTCAGTTTAACATCTAATCTGAAAGGCAACACCTCCAACAGTGCAGTACTCCCTCAGTACTTCACTGGAGTATCAGCCTGGATTTTGTGCTCAAGTCTCTGAAGTGGGACTTTGAACCTACAACCTTCTAACTCCGAGGCAAGTGTGCTACCAACTGAGCCACAGCTGGCAACTAATAAGTAATTTTTTTTAAAGATAAGTATATTCTTACAAAGAATACCGGAGGATACATTCATTGTTCTGGAGTATTCATTCAACAGCAACTTGTTTAGCAGAAGTCCTGGAACCAGCCCCTGGAAATGGTATGTGATGTGCAGTCTTTCAGTGTAAATGACTGCAGCCATACTGTACCAGGATGGGTTTTAGTCTCTGTGCTGACACTGCTTGTTGCTAGTAATCTGTAATGATGTGTGACAGAAAGAGTAGAATGTATTTAAGTAAGATTTCAATCAGCACAGTATTTAGGGCTGTGATTTGATCAGACTGCGATGTAGTGCCTCTCCACATTCCATCACTATTAGATAGGACTGTCTTTAGATACCACGAGATAACTTGCCTTGTGACTGAACAGCATTGTATAAAACATGAAGACATGAAGGGAATGTAACGTTTGCAACGTGGAACTTTCTTCACTTGAGTTTAGGGGCGCTGCTGTGCTCTAACTCTGGCCTAACACCGATTACATTGGGTCTCCGCCATTTATTGGGGGAAGGTCGGTCTGCCGAAGTTATGGCAGAAGACCAGGAGAACATCCGTGAACTTCATTGGCCACAAACTATTAGTATAACAGTTTCACATCTAACCTGCCTGGCGGGAATTGGTCGGACGTCCGTTTTACACCTTCTCCAATTTTACTCTCCATTGAAGTCAAAGCAGAATAAAATCGGATGGGGTGTAAAACAGGCTTCCTGCTGGGTTAGGTTAAAATTGCAGCTGTAGTATTTGTCACCCATTGAATCCGCCTTCACTGGTTTCTCCTTTAATAAGTCAATACCCATTGTGTACTGCACCTGCACCGCAGTGGACACTGAAACACACTCGACCATACTCTACCAGATAAGAGTGAATCGCTCCCATTTACCTGTATCTGCACAGGAGCTGACACTGAGACACACCTGAATACGAGACAGTAATGTATCATTCCCATTTACTCAGCGTCCGCTGTACATATACAGCAGTGCACACTAACAGATATACCAAGCCATATAGTACTGGATGGGACTGAATAGGGGCCACAGCCTCAGGATAAAGGGTAGGCCATTCAGGACTGCGATGAGAAGAAATTTCTTCACACAGAGGGTGGTGAATCTTTGGAATTCTCTACCCCAGAGGGCTGTGGAGGCTCAGTCATTGGGTATATTCAAAACAGAAGTCGATAGATTTCTGACTAGTAAAGGCATCAAGGGATATGGCGATAGGGCTGGTGAATGGAATTGAGGTAGAAGATCAGCCATGATCTCACTGAATGGCGGAGCTGCCTCGAAGGGCCGAATGGCCGACTCCTGCTCCTATTTCTTATGTTCTTATGTTCTAATTGTTCCCTTTTACCTGGTGCATATTGTACATGTACAGGAGCTGGCACTGAGACCCACACAAGCCATACAGTAACAGACAGGAGTGATTCATTCCCTTTTACCTGGTGTGTACTGTATGTGAGCTGACACACAAGCTGTACAGTAATCTTCTTCTTCTTAATGAGAAGTCGCACAACACCAGGTTATAGTCCAACAGATTTATTTAATTTTACAAGCTTTCGGAGCTGTCGCTTCTTCTTCTTAGGCAGTCCCTCGGAACCGAGGATGACTTGCTTCCACATTAAAAATGAGTTTGCAGGTGACTGATGAGTCCAATGCGGGACCTACAGTCTCTGTCACAGATGGGGCAGACGGTGGTTGAAGGGGCGGGTGGGTGGGGTGCTTGGGTTGACGTGCGCTCCTTGCGCTGCCTGCGCTTGGCTTCCGCTTGCTCCCGGCGAAGAGACTCGAGGTGTTTGGTGCCTTCCCGAATGCTTCTCCTCCACTTTGTGCGGTCTTGGGCCAGGGATTCCCAGGTGTCGGTGGGGATGTTACACTTTTTCAAGGAGGCTATGAGGGTGTCCTTAAAGCGTTTCCTCTGCCCACCTGGGGCTCTCTTGCCGTGCCGGAGCTCCAAGTAGAGCGTTTGTTTTGGGAGTCTCGTATCGGGCATGCGGACAATATGACCCGTCCATTGGAGCTGATCGAGCGTGGTCAAAGCTTCGATGCTGGGGATGTTGGCCTGAGCGAGAACACTGACGTTGGTGCACCTATCCTGCCAATGGATTTGCAGAATCTTGCGGAGGCAGCGTTGGTGGTACCTCTCCAGTGCTTTGAGGTGCCTGCTGTACATGGTCCATGTCTCTGAGGCATACAGCAGGGCGGGTATCACTGCTGCTCTGTAGACCATGAGCTTAGTGCCGGGTTTGAGGTCCTGGTCTTCAAACACTCTCTTCCTCAGGCGACCGAAGGCTGCACTGGCACGCTGAAGGCGGTGTTGGACTTCGTTATCGATGTCTGCCCTTGTTGACAGTAGACTCCCGAGGTATGGAAAGTGGTCCACGTTGTCCAAGGCCTTGTCGTGGATTTTGATAACCGGGGGGCAGTACTGTGTGGCGGGGGCAGGTTGGTAGAGGACCTTTGTCTTACGGATGTTTACTGTAAGGCCCATGCTCTCGTACGCTTTGGTGAAGGTGTTGACGATGGTTTGGAGTTTGACCTCCGAGTGAGCGCAGACGCAAGCGTCGTCTGCATACTGTAATTCGACGACAGAGGATGGGACGACTTTGGATCTGGGCTGAGGCGACGGAGGTTGAACAGTTTCCCGTTTGTTCTGTTAATTAGCTCCACTTCAGTAGGGAGCTTACTGAGGGTGAGATGGAGCATTGCAGCAAGGAAGGTCGAGAAGAGCGTTGGTGCGATGACACAGCCTTGCTTGACCCCGGTTCGTACGTGAATTGGGTAATAGTAATAGAGTTGAATTGTTCCCTTTTACTTAGTGTGACACTGAGACACATACATCATTGTTTTTACACACACACATCATTCTCCCTGCAGATCTTCTATTGTGCAAGAGAATCACCTCAGCAATCTCTCTCTGTCTCGTTGCTTACAGCCATACTTACTCTCCTTCATAGAATCTTACAGCACAGAAGGAGGCCATTCAGCCCATTGTGCCTGTGCTGGTTCTTTGAAAGAGCTCTCCATTTAGTTTCACTCACTCACTCTTTCCGCATAGCCCTGCAATTCTTTTCCTTTTCAGGTTACTATTGAATCTGCTTCCACCACCTTTCAGGCAGTGCATTCCAGATCATAACAACTCGCTGCGTAAAACAATTCGCCTCATCTCCCCTCCAGTTCTGTTGCCAATTATCTTAAATCTGTGTCCTCTGGTTACTGACCCTCCCGCCAGTGGAAACTGTTTCTCCTTGTTTACTCTTTCAAATTTTGAACATCTCTATTAAATCTCCCTTTAACTTTCTCTGCTCGAAGGAGAACAATCCAAGCTTCTCCAGTCTCTCCACGTAACTGAAGTCTTTCATCCCTGGTATCATTCTGGTAGAATACCAAAATTTGCATGCAATATTCCCAATGAGGGCCTAACTAAATTCCGTGCAAGGCTGTTATATTATATTCAATTACCCTTGAGATGCACCTTGTACTTGTTAACAGCTTCAGCCTGACTGGAAATCTAACCTATGGGATTATGTGGCATCTCCAACATCTGTCCCCCATCAACAGGAAGCGTCTTCTCTAAAGCTGACTGAATTGAGTCCCTGGTCCTGATGACTCTCTTCTCTCCACAGGCCATGCAGTACATCTCCGTCTTTGCTGACAACAGGTCCGGTTGTCCTGTCACCATTCGAAGCGGCTCGGATTTCACAGGGATCTTTCTGGGCACGTAGAAGCAGCTGGTGTATTGGGTACTCGGGCCTGCTCGACTTCCCTCTCTCCTCCTCCTCTCCCACCCTCAAGACTCCTGTTGCCACTCCATCCCCTGCACGACCAAGAATTTACTCCTGCGGTCGTGAGGGCCGATAGTAAAGAGCACTCGGGGACGGCAAGACATTAACCGGAATTTTCTGCCACGGATCTCTGTGGCTGTTCTGGAGAAATCTTTCTTTTTATGTATTCTAATGACATTATTTTCCCTGAGTGAGTGTCCAGCCTGTCGGGAAGCCAACTGCAATGGTTTTCAAAGCTAAAATGTTGTCAGGTTGTGGTTTACGACTCAAAATTGGCTTACGATTTGCTTGCGACCTGGATGTGTCTTTGAAATAAGAGGCTGCCCCTTCGCAAAATTGGGCCCACAATGTCTTTTTCACAAGAGTGGGGAGTGTGACAAAATGGGGCCTTCTTCCACTGTCCCTGTAATGCTGCAGTTCCCCAGCCCTGCCCATTCCTATACTTTAAAATGATTTTCCCATGCCAACTGCACAGAGATTTGCCTCACCTTTCCAAGTATTTTGCCGCGCTTTTTTTTCTCCTTCCTTCCTCCCCCCCTCTTCCCCTGAAGGTGCTGCCTCGTTGCTGGGGCCATGTCCCACGGATGCCAGTGACACTTCAGTACCTTACCCAAGTGGCCAGTCTATTCGGCCACTGGGGAGCATCACAGCTGAGCCGATCCTGCGCTCAACCGATGCCCACACACGCTGGGCAACAGTCTGCTGTGGGAACCCTGGCTGGTTTTCCTCTCCCTATCCCAGGGTGCTGAGGCCAATTGTTGCACGCCCAACAGCTGTCCTGGCTGAGATCAACTAACTCAGCAGAAACCAGGAGGACGGGGGAAGACTGCAGGAGAAAAACATGATGGGGAAAAAATAGAAAGTTGCAAGGCAGGAATGAAACTGCCAACTGGCTTACTCCCCAAGTAGGGCTCAGGATATGGGCAATGGTGCTAGGAAGTAGATCCCAGACCCATACACTGCTGACTGTGTGGCCCTACCCTACAGCCATAGCCACAGCCAGTGGACAACACTGTCACTGTTGGGTCTGGCAAAGGGAGGGATGTTAGTGCCCGAGCGCTCGTTCTTTAAGCACAGGTAAACTCGTTGGGCTTTGCATCCAATTGCTCAGTGTTTGAGCTTAGGTCCCAGGGGCTTTGGCTTTCAAAGGGGTCTGGTTTAACAAATAGAAGTGAGTGGGGGGTCCCGAATAGATCTTGGAGCTGGCAGGGGGCGGGGGTGGGGCGTGGGGGGATTGCAGATCGAACATGGAGTCTGGACGTGAACCGAACTGAGGAAGAAGAACCCAACACTCTAGCCTGTCGGCTGATCGACGGGAGTCTTGATCTGGTTGGCATGGTGACATGGTGAATTTGCTATCATCTATTGCCTGCTCACGGGGCTGTCTGCCCTCATTACAAAGGTGCTCCCAGGCACCAGTGGTGCTGTGATCTGATTGGCTAACACTCACATCCTGGTCTAAGCTGCTTTATTCTGTAGAGTTTATAAAGTGTTAATAAATATAATTCTGAAAAGAAAGACCTGTGTGACGCACATGATAATTCAGCAAACGTGAGAGCTTTATCAGCTGGCATTTCAAACTCTTAAATAAACTTTGCTTTTTGCCCACAGACCTAGAAGCCAGCTAGAGCTAATCACATCCGAACCTTTCAATTAGCCTGTAACTCACTCTCAGGTATCCATTATTCTATATATAAACCACCCGAACCCCCCGAATAGATTTCAGCCTGTAACTCACTCCCAGGTATCCATTATTCTATATATAAACCACCTGAACCCCCCGATTAGATTCCAGCCTGTAACTCACTCCCAGGTATCCATTATTCTAGATATAAAACATACGAACCCCTCGATTAGATTCCAGCCTGTAACTCACTCCCAGGTATCCATTATTCTAATAATAAACCACCTGAACCCCTCGATTAGATTCCAGCCTGTAACTCACTCCCAGGTATCCATTATTCTAGCTATAAACCACCTGAACCCCTCGATTAGATTCCAGCCTGTAACTCACTCCCGGGTATCCATTATTCTAATAATAAACCACCCGAACCCCCCGATTAGATTCCAGCCTGTAACTCACTCCCAGGTATCCATTATTCTAGATATAAACCATACAAACCCCTCGATTAGATTCCAGCCTGTAACTCAATCCAAGCTCTCTATTATTCTATATACAGGAAACTCTTTATTAACCGGCACTGACGGGACCGGCATGGTGCCGGTTGATCAAAAAGTCCGGATTACAGAGAGGTATACTTACCAAGGTACGAGAGCCCCGTACATGGCCACAGATCCAGGAGTCCCTGGTGCACGGCCACAGGAGCAGGAACCCTGGTCACATTAAAGAATTTTCTTTTGAGTAGCCAGCTTTTTTTGATTTAAAAAGTACTATGTACAAACCTTAACCTTTGGTCTCAAACAGTATGTGTGGTGCCCTCAATCACAGCCATCACACAACAGCATGTTTTCTGCATCTCCCTTCTTGTGGCAGATCTTACAGCGATCTTACAGCGAGCATTCAGCAAAGACTTGGCCCATATAATGCTACGATCCAGTGTAGAGAGATGAAGGAAAACCCTGGTTACCTACTCCTGAATTTTGCCGGTTAAGAGAGATTTCCGGATATTTGGGTGCCGGTTAATAAAGAGTTTCCTGTATAAGATAC
Source organism: Squalus acanthias (assembly GCA_030390025.1). Lineage (NCBI taxonomy): Eukaryota > Metazoa > Chordata > Chondrichthyes > Squaliformes > Squalidae > Squalus > Squalus acanthias. The sequence continues at coordinate 72,180,700 of CM059429.1, forward strand.
CTGAACCCCTCGATTAGATTCCAGCCTGTAACTCACTCCCAGATATCCATTATTCTATATATAAAGCACCCAATGTCCTCGATTAAATTCCGGTCTGCAACTCACTCCCGGGTATCCAGTATTCTCAGGTACTCTAATTAGCAGGATGTGACTAGTGCCGTCTCACAGGGATCTGTGTTGGGGATTCAACTATTCACAATATTTATTAACGACTTAGATGATGGGATAGAAAGCCACATATCCAAGTTTGCCGATGACACAAAGGTAGCATTGTAGGCAGTGTAGATGGAAGCATAAAATTACAAAGCGATATTAATAGATTAAGTGAATGAGCAAAACTGCAGCAGATGGATTTCAATACAGGCAAGTGTGAGTTCATCCACTTTGGACCTAAAAAGGATCGATCGGAGTACTTTCTAAATGGTGAAAAGCTAGAAGCAGTGGGGGTCCAAAGAGACTTAGGGGTTCATGTAATTAGATGATTAAAATGTAATGGACAGGTACAGAATATAATAAGAAAGTCTAATGGAATGTTGGCCTTTATAGCTAGAGGACTAGAATACAAGGTGTTAGAAGTCATGCTGCAGCTATACAAAGCCCTGTTTAGACCACACCTGGAGCACTGTGTTCAGTTCTGGGCACCACACCTTAGGAAGGATATATTGGCCTTAGAGGGAGTGCAGCGTAGGTTTATCAGAATGATACCTGGACTCCAAGGGTTCAATTATGAGGAGAGATTACACAAACTAGGGTGTATCCCCTGGAATTTAGAAGATTAAGGGGTGATTTGATCAAAGTTTTTAAGGTATTAATGGGAACTGAGAGTAGATAGAGAGATATTTCCGCTGGTAGGGGATTCTAGGACCTAGACTAAAAATTAGAGCCAGGCCTTTCAGGAGTAAAGTTAGGAAATACTTCAGCACTCAAAGGATGGTAGAGGTTTGGAACTCTCTTCCGCCAACGGCATTTTGATGGGAGCACCATCACCTTCAAGTTCCCCTCCAAGTCACATGCCATCCTGACTTGGAAATACATCGCCGTTTCTTCATCGTCGCTGGGACAAAATCCTGGAACTCCAGCCCTAACAGCACTGTGGGAGTACCTTCACCACACGGACTACAGCGGTTCAAGATGGCGGCTCACCACCACCTTCTCAAGGGCAATCAGGGATGGGCAATAAATGCTGGCCTTGCCAGTGACGCCCACATCCCAGGAATGAATAAAAAAAGTTGGTGCTGGGTCAATTGTTAATTTTAAATCTGAGCTTGATAAATTTTTGTTAATAATTTTGGGATTTGGGGCAAAGGGGCAAAATGGAGTTAGTTCACAGATAAGCTATGATCTCATTGAATGACGGAGCAGGCTTGAGGGGCTAAATGGCCTTCTCCTGTTCCTATGTTCTATATATAAACCAACCAAACCCCTCAATTAGATCCCAGCCTGTAATTCACTCCCAGGTGCCCATTATTCTATATGAAAAAAACCATCCAAACCCTTTGATTAGATTCCGGCCTGTAACTCATTCCTATGTATCTGATTCTATAAATAAACCATACAAACCCCTCAATTAGATTCCAGACTTTCACTCTTCCAAGATATTAATTATTCTATTAGATTGTAGTTTGTAACTCCCTCCCAGGTAGCTGTTACTCTATGTGTAATTTTATCTGTCAACGCTCCTGCAAAGAGCCTTGGGGCATTTTTACTACGTTGAAGGCGCTATATAAATGCAACTTATTGTTGTTGTGTAAACCATTCAAACCCTTCCATTAGATTCCAGCCTGTAACTCATTCCCCAGTATCTATTATTCTATATATAAACCATCTAAATCCCTTATTTGGATTCCAACATGTAGCTCACTCTATGATAGCCAGTACTCTCATAGAGTCATAGGGGGAAAAATTCAGCTGCTTGCGCCTCCCGTTAGCGCCTTAAGAGGGCGCTAATGGGGCGTAAAGCAGCTAACGCCCGGGCGCAGCGCCGCCCACGCCTCCCGAAAAATTCAGCGGGAGGTTAGCGGCAGCGGCAGCCGGTAGCGCCCTGTGGCGCTGCGCCGCCGGCGATGACGTCATCGCCGTGCGCAGCACCCCGCTCGCGCCCCGGCCGTGATCTTCAGTCGCGCCCCCTGATTTACCGCCAGACGCTATGTCCGACGGGTTCAGGTAGGCGTACGTGCGGCCGGGGCGGCGATATTTAAAGGGGAGGTGGCAGGCGGCCATTTTTGTTGCTGGCCGCCTGCCAGCACCTGCCCCCGTTGCTGTCCCCGGCCCCCGTGAAGCCCCCCCACCGTGAAGTGCCGGCTGCGCTCCAAGAGCCCGGCACTTCTCTTGAGTGCCGGGCTCTTTTGCCGGCACTCCCGATCCCTGGGGGCCCAGCTGGGCCCCGGTTCGCGCTGCACAGGGTCCCTCCCCTTTAAGAAGGGGAGGAAGGCCTGCAATACCGCGGCGCGACGTGCCGCAGCGCCTCGATATTCCCTCGCAGCGCCCCAAGAGGGATGCGGGGTGCTTCCAGTGGCGCCCCGCTTCCCTCTTGGGGCGCAACCACTGAAGTTCCGGCGCGGGGCCGCTAATTTTTTCGGGGCGCTAAAAGTCGCGCCCCGGCGAGGTTAGCGCCCCAAATGGGGCGCGACTCAATTTTTACCCCATAGAGTTATACAGCACAGAAAGAGGCCCTTCGGCCCATCGTGTCCGCGCTGGCCATCAAGCCCTATCTATTCTAATCCCATTTTACAGCACTTGGTCCGTAGCCTTGTATGCTATGGCGTTTCAAATGCTCATCTAAATGCTTCTTGAATGTTGTGAGGGTTCCTGCCTCTACCACCCTGTCAGGCAGTGAGTTCCAGATTCCAACCACCCTCTGGATGAAAAAGTTTTTCCTCAAATCCCCTCTAAACCTCCTGCCCCTTACCTTGAAACTATGCCCCTGGTTATTGACCCCTCTACTAAGGGGAAAAGTTCCTTTCTATCTACCCTATCTGTGTCCCTCATAATTTTGTACACCTCAATCAGGTCCCCCCTCAGCCTTCTCTGCTCTATGGAAAACAACCCCAGCCTGTCCAGTCTCTCTTCATAGCTGAAACACTCCAGCCCAGGTAACATCCTGGTGAATCTCCTCTGCACCCTCTCTAATGCAATCACATCCTTCCTATAGTGTGGCGACCAGAACTGCAAACAGTATTCCAGCTGTGGCCTAACTAGTGTTTTGTACAGCTCCATCAAAACCTCCCTGCTCTTATATCCTATGCCTCGGCTAATGAAGGCAAATATCCCATGTGCCTTTTTAACCACCTTATCTACCTGTCCTGCTGCCTTCAGGGATCTATGTAAATGCACACCAAGGTCCCTCTGAACCTCTGTCCTTCCTAGGATCCTACCATTCATTGTGTATTCCCTTGCCTTGTTAGTCCTCCCAAAATGCATCACCTCACACTTTTCAGGGTTAAATTCCATTTGCCACTGTTCTGCCCATCTGACCAACCCGTCTATATCGTCCTGTAGCCTGAGGCTTCCCTCCTCGCTATTTACCACTCCACCAATTTTCGTGTCATCTGCGAACTTACTGATCATACCTCCTACATTCATATCTAAATCATTAATGTACACTACAAACAGCAAAGGACCCAGCACCGATCCCTGCAGTACACCACTATATATATATATATATACACTCGATATATAAAGTCCAAACTACTCAATTAGATTCTCGCCTGTAGTTCACTCCCAGGACAAAAGAACTTCAGAAGAGAGTCAGAGGCCCTCATGTGCTGGGACTCTATCTCAGCTATCTTCATGAGTCACTGAGGCAAGCAGTAACATTTGGTGACAGGTTTGCAATCGATAAACTGGCTCTACCCTTTAGTTATCCCCACAGTGTGTAGGCTGTGAGTGGAGTTACCCAGCACCTGGCTCTCCCCCCTCCCTGTCAATACTTATTGAACACAATGGGGTAGATTTTTGTCTGAGCCTGTTTTTGGGACCTAGACTCGGCGCTGTGGAGACGGCGTGCGCCCGAACCGAGAGGCCCAAGGATTACCAGAAATTGCTCCTCAGGCCTCATCTACATATTCGGGGTGAGCTGCCGGTGCCGGCTGTGCCTCCATAGGCAGCTCACCCGACGAGAAAAATCAATTTTGGGCTCCGTGCGTCACTGCCAACTGCCCTCAGGTACGTTCCGGGAGTGGGGTTGTTGCTGGCAACAGGATGAGGGTCTGATCCCAAGGACTGTGGAGTCGGGGGAGGACTCCAGCTTTTCCTGGCTCTACAGAAAGGTTTTTAAAAAAACTAAAACTTCAGTTGTGGCTGCATAAGAATCCTGAGTTGATTGGTAACAAATTTTGTAGAGGGGTCCTTCAACAGGCATTAATATATGCAAAGAGCCGAAAGCCTGCTTTAGGTGGCCACCCGGGATGCCTAAAAAATGGGCCTGACAAATTTAGCAGTAGGCCCAACACCTGCACAGATTGTGAGCAGGCCGTCACATTGCTACATTGGTATGTTTTGCATCCGTTTTACGCCCAAGAAATGGGCGCAATGCGTACCAAATTCTACCCCAATGATTCTTCACTCACCCAGCCATCTTAAAGCGAAATTGTGTTTCATTAACGGACATCAAATATTTGACAACGGCAATGCTTCTTCAAACAAATACACTTTAATGTTAACACAATAACTGTTGGATTAAGACATGATCTGTAATCTAAGCCCTTCCCCCTTATCTCCTCTCATATTCCTGTTTCTCGCTTCCTGGCTCTCCTGTACTAGGTACAGTTTCTCCAGTTGGGAGAGTTAGTGGGTAGGTTATCTACTCCCTGCACCAAGCACCATACCCTGGGCCAAAACCGTGTGGAAGCAGCTTTCACATGAGGGAGTTTGCACCTGGGCCTCTTGTAGATGGTGGAGCCAGGTGTGCTGGTGGTGGAAAAGGTGGTACCTGAACTGGAGGGCTAGTGGTGGGGAAGAAAGCAAAATAAAAGTTGATGTTCTAACTAACCAGTGTCCTACTTGTTAGGAGCATGTTTTCAACCTGAATAACTGGTGTGGATGAAAGACATTGGCCAGAATTTTCATTCGTCCATGTGTGTGGGATTGGAAGTGGGTCGGGAGTGAAAGTGGAAATAAATCGGAGCAGGTCAGGAATCTGCCGTCATCCTGCCTCCTGGCGCCTTGTACTCAGGTGCGTTTACCAACGCAGCAGCGACCCGAACGGCAGAGGCGGGCGACCTAATTTAGATCATTTTCAGCTTGTTGTCAGACACTTAAAAAACCTGCAAGGGGACATAGACAGGCTAAGTAAGTGGGCAGAGATTTGGCAGATGGAATACAACACTGGAAAGTGTGAGGTGATGCACTTTGGCAGGAAAAATCCTAGAGCAATTTATTATCTTAATGGCAAGAAACTGGAGAGTACTGAAGTGCAAAGGGATCTGGGGGTCCTGGTGCACGAAACTCAAAAGGTTAGTATGCAGGTGCAGCAAGTGATTAAGAAGGCAAATGGAATGTTGGCTTTCATTGCTAGGGGGATAGAATATAAAAATAGGGAGGTATTGCTTCAGTTGTACAAGGTATTGGTGAGACCGCACCTGGAATACTGCATACAGTTTTGGTGTCCTTACTTAAGGAAAGACATCCTTGCTCTCGAGGCAGTGCAAAAAAGGTTCACTCGGTTAATCCCGGGGATGAGGGGGTGGTCATATGAGGAGAGGTTGGGTAGATTGGGACTCTACTCATTGGAGTTCAGAAGAATGAGAGGCGATCTTATTGAAACATATAAGATTGTGAAGGGGTTGGATCGGGTGGATGCGGGGAGGATGTTCCCGATGACGGGTGAGACTAAAACTAGGGGACATAGTCTTAGAATAAGGGGCTGCTCTTTCAAAACTGAGATGAGGAGGAACTACTTCACTCAGAGGGTGGTAGGTCCATGGAATATGCTGCCACAAAAAGCTGTAGAAGCTACATCATTAAATAAATTTAAAACAGAAATAGACAGTTTCCTAGAAGTAAAGGGCATTAAGGGTTACGGGGAGTGGGCAGGAATTTGGACATGAGTCTAGGTTCGGATCGGTCATGGCCCTGTGGGTAGTGGAGCGGGCCCAGGGACCGTGTAGCCTGATTCTGCTCCTATTTCGTGTGTGCAATTCTGTTAGATGCAGGAGATGGTTCTGTGATAGATAGTAGATTTGGCGGTTAGGATCAGATCAGCCATGATCTTATTGAATGGCGGAGCAGGCTCGAGGGGCCGATTGGCCTACTCCTGCTCCTATTTCTTATGTTCTTATGTTCTTATGTTAACCTTCTTTTTAACCAGACCTTTTGAATTTCACTGCATGACCACGAGACTCACACACCTCAGGAACCATGTCTGTCAAGCTGAGGCAGAAGTTCAGTGGCCATTGATCAAAGTCATTATTGCAGTGCATGGAAAGCACAATAAATACTGCCACCTGACACCTGCTTACTTTCCTAAGGGAAATGCTGTTGCTGAGTGCATTTGCAACACAGATTTAGGTCTCTAGAGTTTGCAAGTCTTTCCTGCAAATTCGGAAACCACTGTCACCTCATTGCTACTACCTCTGGGGTTCCTCTGGGGAGTGCAGCCAGAGCCAAGTCCACAGCACCATGGAAGGTTCAGCTGCACGGGGGTGGGGGTGGGGGGGGCAGGGGGAAGAGGAGAGGGAGAGCAATAGTGGTAGGGGATTCAATAGTTAGGGGAGCAGACAGCCGTTTCTGTGGCCGCAGACGTGACTCCAGGATGGTATGTTGCCTCCCTGGTTCCAGGGTCAAGGATGTCACTGAATGGCTGCAGGGCATTCTGAGGGGGGAGGGTGAACAGCCAGAGGTCGTGGTCCATATCGGTACCACCGACATAGGTAGAAAGAGGGATGAGGTCCTGCAGGCAGAGTTTAGGGAGCTAGGAAAGAGGTTAAAAAGCAGGACCTCAAAGGTAGTAATCTCTACCAGTGCCATGTGCTAGTGAGTACAGAAATAGGAAGATAGAGCAGATGAATGCGTGGCTGCAGAGATGGTGTTGGAGGGAGGGCTTTAGATTCCTGAGGAATTGGAACCGTTTCTGGGGGAGGTGGGACCTCTACAAGCCAGACGGGTTACACTCAATGGGAACGGGACCGATATCCTCGTGGGGGATTTTGCTAGTGCTGTTGGGGAGGGTTTAAACTAGCTTGGCAGGGGGATGGGAACCTGAGGCTAGAATCAGAAGGGAGAAAAGCTAAGCTGGAAATAGAAGATAGGGGTTCAGGTGAAGGGGTATTTAGGAAAGCAAAGAGAAAGGAGAAGGCAATAGTGCAGGGCAACGACAGGGGTAACGATAACCAGAATGGATCAGAAAGGGGCAGAGCGTACAAGCATAAGAGTGCACCAGAAAACAGAGTCAGAGTAAGGAAAAATGATAAGATAAAATTAAAGGCTCTTTATCTGAATGCACGCAGCATTCATAACAAGATAGATGAGTTGACGGCACAAATAGAAATAAATGGGTATGATCTGATAGGCATTACAGAGACATGGTTGTAAGGTGACCAAGGCTGGGAACTGAATATTCAGGGGTATTTGACATTTCAGAAGGATAGGCAGAAAGGAAAAGGAGGTGGGGTAGCTCTGTTAATAAAGGATGAGATCACTGCAGTGGTGAGGAATGATATTGGCTCAGAAGCTCAAGATGTAGAATCAGTTTGGGTGGAGATAAGAAATAGTACGGGTAAGAAGTCACTGGTTGGAGTAGTATATAGGTCCCCTAACAGTAGTTATATTGTAGGACAGAGTATAAATCAAGAAATAATGGGGGCTTGTAAGAAAAGTACTGCAATAATCATGGGCGATTTCAATCATCATATATATTGGACAAATCAAATTGGCAAGGGTAGCCTTGAGGACGAGTTCACAGAGTGCATTCGGGATGGTTTCTTAGAGCAATACGTTAAGGAACCAACCAGGGAGCAGGCTATTTTAGATCTGGTAATGTGTAATGAGACAGGATTAATTAATGATCTCATAGTAAAGGATCCCCTAGGAAAGAGTGATCATAGCATGGTTGAATTTCAAATTCAGTTTGAGGATGAGAAACTTGGGTCTGAAGCTAGTGTCCTAAACTTAAATAAAGGCAATTACAAGGGTATGAGGACAGAGTTGGCTAAGGTGGACTGGGAAAATAGATTAATGGGTAAGACGGTAGATCAGCAGTGGCAGACATTTAAGGAAATATTTCATAAATCTCAGTAAAGGTTATTCCAGTGAGAAAGAAAGGCTCTACGAGAAGGATGCACCATCTGTGGCTAACTAAGGAAGTTAAGGATGGTATCAAATTGAAAGAAAAGGCATACAATGTTGCAAAGATTAGTGGTAGGCCAGAGGATTGGGAAATTTTTAGAAACCAGCAAAGGATGACTAAAAACATTACAAAGAGGGAGAAGATAGAGTATGAGAGTAAACTAGCAAATAATATAAAAACAGACAGTAAGAGCTTCTACAGGTATATAAAAAGGAAGAGAGTAGCTAAAGTAAACATTGGTCCCTTAGAGGATGAGACTGGAGAATTAATAATGGGCAATAGAGAAATGGCAGAGACTCTGAACAAATATTTTGGATCGGTCTTCACGGTAGAAGACACTAAAAACATCCCAATAATAATAGATAATCAAGGGGCTATAAGGAGGGAGGAACTTAAAACAATCTCTATCACTAGAGAAAAAGTACTAGGCAAACTAATGGGGCGAAAGGCCAACAATCCCCGGGACCTGATGGCCTGCATCCTAGGGTCTTAAAAGAAGTGGCTGCAGAGATAATGGATGCGTTGGTTGTAATCTACCAAAATTCCGTGGATTCTGGAGAGGTCCCAGCGGATTGGAAAACCGCAAATGTAACGCCACTATTCAAGAAAGGAGGGTGACAGAAAGTAGGAAACTATAGGCCAGTTAGCCTAACATCTGTCATCGGACAGAAAAAAAAAACCATCTATCATCGGGAAAATGCTGGAATCCATTATTAAGGAGGTAATAGCAGGACATTTAGAAAATCATAAGACAATCAAGCAGAGTCAACATGGTTTTATGAAAGCAAAATTGTGTTTGACAAATTTGCTAGAGTTCTTTGAGGATGTAACAAACAGGGTGGATAAAGGGGAACCAGTAGATCTAGTGTATTTGGATTTCCAGAAGGCATTCGATAAGGTGACACATAAAAGGTTACTGCACAAGATAAGAGCTCACGGGGTTGGGGGTAATATATTGGCATGGATAGGGGATTGGCTAACTAACAGAAAACAGAGAGTCGGGATAAATGGGTCATTTTCCGGTTGGCAATCAGTAACTAGTGGGGTGCCACAGGGATCAGTGCTGGAGCCTCAACTATTTACAATCTATATTAATGACTTGGATGAAGGGACCGAGTGTACTGTAGCCAAATTTGCTGATGATACAAAGATAGGTGGGTTAGCAAGTTGTGAGGAGGACACAAAGAGTCTGCAAAGCAATATAGAAAGGTTAAGTGAGTGGGCAAAAATTTGGCAGATGAAGTATAATGTGGGAAAATGTGAGGTTATCCACTTTGGAAAGAAGAATGAAAAAGCAAATTATTATTTAAATGGAGTGAGACTACAAAATGTTGCGGTACAAAGGGATCTGGGGGTCCTAGTACGTGAAACACAAAAAGTTAGCATGCAGGTACTGCAAGTAATTAGGAAGACTAAAGGAATGTTAGCCTTTATTGCAAGGGGTATGAAGTATAAAAGTAGTGAAGTTTTGATGCAACTTTACAGGGCGCTGGTGAGACTGCACCTGGAGTACTGCGTACAGTTTTGGTCTCCATAGTTAAGCAAGGATATACTTTCATTGGAGGCAGTGCAGAGAAGGTTCACTAGATTGATTCCTGGGATGAAGGGGTTGACATATGATGAAAGGTTGAGCTGGTTGGGCCTATACTCATTGGAGTTTAGAAGAATGAGAGGTGATCTTATTGAAACATATAAAATTCTGAGGGGGATTGACAGGGTAGATGCTGAGAGGATGTTTCCCCTCGTGGGGGAATCTAGAACTAGGGGGCATAGTTTCAGAATAAGGGGTCTCCCATTTAAGACGGAGATGAGGAGGAATTTCTTCTCTCAGAGGGTCGTGAATCTTTGAAATTCTCTACCCCAGAGAGCTGTGGAGGCGGAGTCATTGAATATATTCAAGGCGGAGATTGACAGACATTTGAACTATAAGGGAGTCAAGGGGTATGGGGAGAGAGCGGGAAGGTGGTGTTGAGGCCAAGATTGGATCAGCCATGATCTTATTGAATGGCGGAGCAGGCTCGAGGGGTCGATTGGCCTACTCCTGCTCTTGTTTCTTATGTTCTTATGTTCTTACCCATCACAGCATTGACAGATTGCTTCTCTGATCACGATTTGACCTGCCATTTATTACATCAGCATGGGTGCCATTTATACTGTTTCACCTTGGTCCTTGGAATCGGACCATGGTGAATCCCAACACCAGCAGCACCAACAACATCACCAACCTTCTCCTCAACAACCTGATGCTACACAGGAGAGAAGGTATCAGCGCAGGGCTGCACCGCACCGGAGGCGATACCCCCAACACAGGGTATACAGGCAGAGGATGAGCTTCCTCAACATGTCTGAGCAGCAGTGCCAAAGGAGGCTCCGGCTATCGCACCAGGTCATCGCAGACATTTGCAGCTTGCTGGAGGAAGACCTGCAGCCCAGAGGACCAGGTGGACACACCTTACCAGTGGCTGTCAAAGTCACCAGCCCTCTCAACTTCTTCACCTCAGGAACCTTCCAGGGATCTTCCACGGGTGCTGGGCATCATTGACTGCACACATGTGGCCATCAGGGCACCCCTACATCACCACATGAACTGCAAGGGCTTCCACTCCCTCAATGTGCAGCTGGTCTGCAACCATAGGAAGATCATCATGCATGTGTGCGCCAAAATCCCTGGCAGCTGTCATGACTCTTTCATCATACGCCAGTCCACCCTCCCTCAGCTCTTCGCACCTCCAAACAGACTTATCGGCTGGCTGCTTGGAGACAAGGGCTATCCACTGAAGGCGTGACTCATGATAGCCTTGAGGAGGCCGAGGAGAGATATAATGAAAGCCACATGTCCACCAGATGTGTGATAGTGCAAACAATAGGCATGCTGAAAATGCGCTTCAGATGCCTTGACAGATCTGGAGGAGCCCTTCAGTGCGCACCAGCCAGGGTCTCCACAATCATCATTGTCTGTTGCGCCCTGCACAACATAGCGCAGCAGCGAGGATTAGCACTGCATGAGGAGCAAGTCTCTGAGCGCACAGCCTCTTCAGAGGAGGAGGAGGAGGAGCTGGAGGAACCTGAGGTCCAGATGCCACCAGCACTCGAGCACATTGCTGCCTGGGAGGCCAGGGATAGCCTCATCATGGCCAGATTTACTTAACTTCATGCATTACACCCATATGGCTACCACATGCTGCACCAGCTTCCCCCTGTCCCCCACAACAACAGCATAAAACATCCCTACAATAACCAAGCCATTCCTTTCATTCTGACCCCCATTGCTGGAGGTTATGTTATGTCTCACCATTCACTCCAACTCACAAAGTCACTTCCAAAGTAGCTGACAAAATTGGGCATGACTGGAAAGTAGTGAAAAGAAATAGTTTTATATGTGACATAAGAGTAACGGAACCTTAATAGAAACAGTCCTTTAAACACTCATGTGCTTACCCTTGTGCATCTACTTCTGTGTCATCTTTCCCTTACGCGTGCTTCTACGAGGTGGAACCCCTGTGGCTTCAGCAGAGGTAGAGGCAGCCTACTCACTTCCCTGCTGTGACTGCATAGACACTTTTGGCGGACGTCCTCTGGGTTTTGGAGCATGTGATGGCCCCGCCAAAGTCTCCTCTTCCTGCGACTGTGCAGGGACAGACTCGGCCATTGCTGTACGATGAGGCATCTGGGGCTCTGACTGAGGGGGAAGCAATGGGGGAGAAATGTGAGCGCTTTAAGAGGAGCCCCCACTTCCATGTCCCCTCTCACCATCATCCCTCTCATGGGCCACCCACACTTCTCTGCTAGCAAGGAGCTGGAGAGCACCTTGCTGCACAGCAGTGGGGCCATGAGGACCCATGTCTACACTGACATTCCTCCTAGAGAGAAGGTCTATGAGCATGTGCCATCTATTCTCCATAGATACCACGTGCTCATGTGAGTGGCGCATTATCTTTTCCATGGAAGAGCCTACAGTCGCCATCGCCTGCGACACGGGTGGTGCTCATGTTGGAGATGAACTCCGCCATTCTCTGAACATTTGCAGACATCGTGGTTTCAAAATCTGTCAGAGCCTCCTGCACTTCTTCCTGCACCTCCAGGATCGCCCTGTCTCGATGGCCCCCGAGGCTCAGCGTCTGCATGCAGCTGAGCAGAGCTGGGAGCATCCTGCGCCCTCTGGCGAGGAGTCTCCACTGCTGTCCCTGGCTCCACCATCTGCTCTTGCTCACTTGTGACTTGTGAGACACCAGATGACAACACTGCTCTATCTCGCGTGGGACCCACTGAGGTGTACGTCTCTGCGCTGGTGCTGGGTGTGCTTATGTCTGGTGACAGTGCGCCCTCAGAGGCTGGAGGCTCCTCTGAGGAGTCATCTTCTTCTTCCTCCTGGATAGTGGGGGGGGGGGGGGGGCGGCTCTTGATGGGCCTGTGGGAGAGTAAAGAGATGTTTTAGAATGATCATATCAAGAATGGGTAACGATACCATTGTGCACATGATGAACATTCTCTGGCTGCTGACATCAGTCCCCATATGAGTGACTGCTGTATGCCATGTGGCTGTATGAGATGTAATTCTGTCACCAGGTTGCTGAGATGTCCCCCTCTCGCCGTCTCCCACCGCCAGCTGCTCTGCAACTCCTAAGACCTCCAGGGAGACCTCCTCTGCTGGAGTCAACGTGGCCGATGATGGAGGGCCACCTCCGGTTCTCTCCCTCTCCCTCTTATTGTGTGCTGTCTTCTGCTGCAAGGAGGGAAAGAAGAGAAGTCAGATGGGGATGTGCTTATGTAGATAAAGAGAGAGGGATGGGTGGACGTGCAAGGTATGTTGGTGTGAATAATGATGTGCAGGAGTAGGGTTGGGAAGGCAGGGTAATGGGGATGTGATGAGAGGCACAGCAGGATGAAGTTGAGTGTGGCTTTGCACTCATGTTTCCTGATCTAATGAGATCATTGAAGCGCTTACAGCACTGCACCCAGGTCCACCTCACAATATCCCTGCTGTTCCCCTCCTCTGCTATCTCCAGCCAGGCTCTTTTGGTCTCCTGGGGAGGTCTCTTGCGCCCATCAGAAGGAAAGAGGACCTCCCTGCGTGCTCTCACTCCCTCCACAGCATATGCAAGGATTCATCTGAGAACCTGGGTGGAGCCCAGGCCTCTGTGCAGTCATGTGTGCAAGGCTGAGCAAGGACCCAAAGTTAAAATAAGAACATAAGAAATAGGACCAGGAGTAGACCATTTGGCCCCTCAAGCCTGCTCCGCCATTCAATAAGATCATGGATTATCTGGTCTTGGCCTCAACTCCACTTTCCTGCCCGCTCCCCATAACTCTTGACGCCCTTATAGTTCAAAAATTTGTCTATCTCCACCTTAAATATATTCAATGACCCAGCCTCCACAGCTCTCTGGGGTAGAGAATTCCAAAGATTCACAACCCTCTGAGAGAAGAAATTCCTCCTCATCTCCATCTTAAATGGGCAACCCCTTATTCTGAAATTATGCCCCCTAGTTCTAGATTCCCCCACGAGGGGAAACATCCTCTCTGCATCTACCCTGTCAATCCCCCTCAGAATCTTATATGTTTCAATAAGATCACCTCTCATTCTTCTAAACTCCAATGAGTATAGGCCCAACCAGCTCAACTTTTCTTCATAAGACAACCCCCTCATCTCAGGAATCAACGTCGTGAACCTTCTCTGAACTGCCTCCAATGCAAGTATAACCCTCCTTAAGTAAGGAGACCAAAACTGTACGCAGTACTCCCGGTGTGGTCTCCTTACTTAAGGAGGGTTAAGCAAGACTTCCCTACTTTTATAATCCATCTCCCTTGCAATAAAGGCGAACATTCCATTTGTCTTCCTAATTACTTGCTGCACCTGCATGCTAACTTTTTGTGTTTCATGTACAAGGACCCCCAGATCCCTCTGTACCGCAGCATTTTGTAGTCTCTCTCCATTTAAATAATAATTTGCTTTTTTATTCTTCCTACCAAAGTGGAAAGCCTCGCATTTTCCCACATTATACTCCATCTGCCAAATTTTTGCCCACTAACTTAACCTATCTATATCCCTTTGCAGACTCTTTGGGGTAGAAATTAGGTCGCGCCCCATTTGGGGCGCAAATATCGTCTGGACGCAAATATTAGCGCCTGCCGCTAATTATCGGCACTGACTGGAAACTTCACTTTTACCGCCCCGGGAGGTGAGTGGAGCGCTAAACCAGGTGCTGCACACCTCTCTTAAGGCGCAAAGGCCAAGGAGTGAGGCGCTAACTCAGCGCGCGAGCGCAGCGCAGCTGCTGCCAGTTAGCGAGGGAACACAGACACACTGGCACCGGCCACTTCTTAAAGCGGGGGGGGCCACTTGCTCCCCAGCCACACCCTGCTCATTGCAGCCTTGAATCTCGGCCTGGAGAGACCTGTAATCCATTTTGCTGCCAAGCATGGAGAGGGTGAGAGAACGCGCTCATCGCTTCACCGAGCGGCCCTTGGACGCTCTGGTTGGCGCAGTGGAGCGCAGACGATGTATGCTCTTCCCTGAGAGTGGCAGGAGGCCTTTGCCACGCGAGTTCAGAAGAGTGTGGAGGGAGGTGGCTCAGAGCGTCTCCTCCAGGAGCATGGTGCCCAGGACCCATACTCAATGCCGCAAAAAGTTCAACGACCTCACTCGGGTCGTCAGGGTGAGTGGCTTTTTCTCAATACCTCTCCATCCCTCCATCTCAACCTCACTCTATGGCCAGAGGGTCTTAAAACCCCAATGCACAACACTCATCCAACACCTATGGCCCTTTCATCAAACACACACACACATTCCACACTTTGCATACAGTAAGGGCTATTCACCTATGGGAGGCACATCAGGCAAGACCATGGCTGTATATTGTAAGGGCTATTCACCTATGGGAGGCACATCAGGCAAGACCATGGCTGCATACAGTAAGGGCTATTCACCTATGGGAGGCACATCAGGCAAGACCATGGCTGTATATTTACTCAGATGCTGTCCTTTTTCTTGCAGGCCAAGCTGGCTCATAATAGGAGACAGCAGCAACGGACAGGTGGAGGGCGGCCTCAGCTGCAACCCCTCAGCGATCTTGAGGAGCGCGTCCACAGGATTGTGGCAAGCCGGGTGATCGGTCCCGTCACCACTGGAGACGCCGACCCCGTTCTGGACAGCAATGGTAAGGTCATCACCTTTTTGTCCTCTGTCCTTCCACTTGTCCCTCACAACACCAGCCTTTGACACTTTCAATCCAACTTGCTAACTCACTGCACTTATTCCTCCCTTACTGCCACCCTGTCCTCACGCTAAAGCCACTCTTGTACCTCCCTGCTTTCAGATGGTGATTCACCAGCTGAGGAGACGGGCCCTGAAGCTGCCACTGGGAGTGATGCTGCAGCTGAGGAGGAAGAGGAAGCCAGAGCATCAGTGCCACCCTCTCCCGAGGAAGCCCATGCCCACACTGGGAACACGCCTTCCCCGGAGGGGAGCAGGGGGGAAGGGGCTGATGAGGGTGAAGCTCCAGGACCCAGCGGGCTGCAGCAATGCCATGGGGGGGGTAGGGAAGAACGGGGGCCTTCTCCCCAGAGGGAGAGTATGCCAGACACTCCTACTGCAATGGACGCAGAGGAGGAGCGGCTGATCGCAGAAATGAACACCCAGGCGGTGGGCAAGCACACTGAGCTCATGGGTGCAGTGGGAAGGGTGCCCGAATGCATTGAGTCACTGGCAAGGAGTGTGGAGCACTTCGCTGTAGCACAGGCGGATGCCACACTAACGCTTAGTGCTGCAATTCAGTCACTGGCTGCCGTGATCCCATCTCTGACTGCTCTCATACAGACTCAGATTGAGGCCACGCGAGCACAGACTGCTGCCAACCTCGATGGTTCGTGCACATGTCCCCGGGGCTGTCACCGCGCCGCAGCAGGCCAGCAATCTGTTCTCCGGCAGATTGCTCCGGATGCTGAAGTGCTGCCCCGTGGGAGTGCCAATGTGTCGGGCGAGCAGGGAGTTGCTGTCCTCTCTCACGATGACAGCATTCCTGCTGCCAACACTGTCACTTCTCCACTGCACTTGCCACCGCCTGTAGGACAGACTGCTGCCGCCCATGCAGAGTTGGTGCAGTCTGCAGCCGGGCCCTCCAGGCCCAGAAGTGGTCGAGGCCGTCCTTCAGGGGCATCTGCAGTGTCAGGGTCTGATGAGCAGCAGCCTTCCACCAGCCTTGCTACAGCCACTGAGGTCCCATTACGGAGGAGCAGTAGGGTTAGAAGGGGGGAAGTGCGCAAGGGAAGGAGATCACCCTCGAAGGGCAAAAAGTAGGAAGTGTGACAAAATGCTGGTCATTTTTTTATTAAAGGCCGAGGTTCATGGTCCAACTTTTGTTTAGTGTTTTGGACATTATCTCCAGGTTGTGAGAACCAGTTATGTTATTGACTGTTTTTTTGTGTTTATTTCTATGAGTTTGTCATGAGGAATTGACACACAGAGTTTGTAAAATAAATAAGTTTCTGTATTCAAAATATACATGGTTGGTGGTTGGAATTATTGGTGCCTTGGCCGGCTTAGGGGTTGCGTGCTGGGTTCATTAATGTTGGTAGCAATGGCAGGGGCCCTAGAAGCGGCTTGCTATTAGCCGTTGACGGACGGCCCTTGCAGTTTGACCATTGTGGGCCGCCCTCCTGCCTTGGTGCTGCTGATGATCATCGTCCTCGTCCTCTTCCTCCTCTTCCTCCTCCTCCTCTGGTGGTGCTCCAAGGCCTGGTGGCATTGGCTGGGTCCTGAGGATTGCCATGTTATGCAACATGCAGCACACGACTACGAAGTTCGATACTCGCTCAGGCGAGTACTGCAGGGCTCCTCCGGAATGGTCCAGACAGCGGAACCGTTGTTTCAGCACGCCGATTGTGCGCTCAATAATGTTCCTGGTTGCTTGATGGCTCTCATTGTACCGCAGCTCAGCAGGGGTGTTGGGCGTACGGAGCGGTGTCATCAGCCAGGTGCTCAATGCATACCCCTTGTCCCCGAGAAGCCAACCAACTGGCTGATGCGGTGCCTCGAAAAGTTCTGCCACAGTAGTCTGGCGCAGGATAAAAGCATCGTGGCAGCTGCCAGGATACTGGGCATTGACAGCGAGTATCAGCTGTCTGTGGTCACAGACCAACTGGACATTCAAGGAATGGAACCCCTTTCTGTTCCTGAATTCCTCGGCATTCTCACGCGGAGCACGCAAAGCCACATGCGTGCAGTCAATGGCGCCCTGCACCATGGGGAAGCCCGCTACCCTCGCAAAGCCCAGAGCGCGGTCACGCTGCTTGTCTGGGGTCATGGGGAAAGAGATGAACTCTCGTCTCCTTCTGAAGAGGGCATTTGTGACCTGCCGGATGCAGCAATGCACCGCGAACTGGGAGATATTGGCGAGGTCCCCAGCAGCAGCTTGGAATGAGCCAGTGGCGTAAAAGTTCAAAGCCACTGTGACCTTCACTGCCACCGACAGAGACGTCCTGGACCTCAGTTGAGGCTGCAGATCTGGCTGCAGCAGGTGGCAGAGCTCAGTGACCACCTCCTTGCTGAATCGCAGCCTTCGCAAACACAGCTCCTCGGACATATGGATGTAGGAGTGCTGTTCACGATATACCCTGGGAGGGTAAGCTCTCCTGTACATACGCCTGATGGCCCTCCTCCGTCTGGCCATCATTGCCACTCTCTCTCTGCGTCTCTGTATCCTCCGATTCAGCTGGAGCAGGACGACGCCCCCAATCAGTGCAGCCCCCATATTCTCTTTGCAAGCAAATAAATGAGGGACAGCAACTAAAGTAGCAGCAAAGTTAGGATCAATAGGCAAAACTACCTCACAAAGCGTTGAGTCAATGTAGAAGTCTCTCTCTCTCTCTCTCTCCGAATCTCTCTCTCTCTCTCAGAACGAGTGGTGCAAAAATGTCGACCACAGAAAAAGACAGGAAGAGGCCCCCTTTAAATAGCGCCGCCCCCAGCCCCACAGCGATTGATAGCGTTCCAGTCTTCCGGTCGTTGGAAGCGCCAGGCGGTAAGGCAGGGGGCGCCACTCAATTTCCGCTCCGGGGCGCCACAAGGGCGTTGCACCATGGAATGATGTCACAATCTGCGCGCGCAGGTGGTCGCAGCGGTAAGTTTTAGCGCCGCCGCACAATCTCAAGTTAAGTTCTCGAGCGGCGCAAACATCGCTGCGCCCGGGCGTTAGCGGCTTTGCGCCCCATTAGCGCCCTCTTAAGGCGCTAACGGGAGGCGCAACCAACTGAATTTTTACCCCTTTGTGTCCTCCTCACAACTTGCTTTCCCACCTATTTTTGTATCATCGGCAAATTTGGCTAACTGGTCTATAGTTTCCTGCTTTCTGTCTCCCTCCTTTCTTGAATAGGGGCGTTACGTTTGCGGCTTTCCAAACCGCTGGGACCTATCCAGAATCCAAGAAAAATGTAGTGCCTGCACACTCCGAGATGAACTTTCAAATGCAATGTGGCCAAGGCTCCTTTAAATATCCCGGCTGGAAATGAGTCATCGATGATGTCATCAGATGTAGAATCAATTTGGGTTGAGGTAAGAAATAGTAAGGGAAAGAAGGCCCTGGTGGGAGTAGTCTATAAGCCTCCTAACAGTAGCTACATTATAGGACAGAGAATAAATCAAGAAATAATGGGGGCTTGTAAGAAAGGTACTGCAATAATTGTGGGCGATTTTAATCTTCATATAGATTGGACAAATCAAATTGGCAAAAGCAGCCTTGAGGATGAGTTCATAGAGTGTATTCGGGACAGTTTCTTGGAACAATACATTGTGGAACCGACCAGGGAACAGGCTATTTTAGATCTGGTAATATGTAATGAAACAGGATTAATTAATGATCTCATAGTAAAGGATCCTCGAGGGAAGAGTGATCATAACATGATAGAATTCCACATTCAGTTTGAAGGTGAGAAACTTGGGTCTGAAACTAGAGTATTAAACTTAAATAAAGGCAATTACAAAGGTATGAGGAGAGAGTTGGCTAAAGTGGACTGGGAAAATAGATTAGAAGGTAAGACGGAAGAAAAGCAGTGGCAGACATTTAAAGAGATATTTCATGACTCACAACAAAGATATATTTCAGTGAGCAAGAAAGACTCAAAGAGAAGGATGAACCAACCATGGCTAACCAAGGCAGTTAAGGATGGTATCAAATTGAAAGAAACGGCATTCAATGTTGCAAAGATTAGTGGTAGGCCAGAAGATTGGGAAAATTTTAGAAACCAGCAAAGGATGACTAAAAAAATAATAAAGAGGGAGAAAATAGTTTATGAGAGTAAACGAGCAAGAAATATAAAAACTGACAGTAAGAGCTTCTACACGTATATAAAAAGGAAGAGAGTAGCTAAAATAAATGTTGGTCCCTTAGAGGACAAGACTGGGGAAATAATAATGGGAAACAAGGAAATGGCAGAGGCATTGAACAAATATTTTTTTTATTTTTTTTTATTCGTTTATGGGATCTGGGCGTCGCTGCTAAGGCCAGCATTTATTGCCCATCCCTAGTTGCCCTGGAGAAGGTGGTGGTGAGCCATCTTCTTGAACCGCTGCAGTCCGTGTGGTGATAGTACTCCCACAGTGCTGTTAGGTAGGGAGTTCCAGGATTTTGACCCAGTGATGATGAAGGATCAGTGATATACTTCTAAGTCAGGATGGTGTGTGACTTGGAGGGAAACTTGAAGGTGGTGGTGTTCCCATGCGCCTGCTGCCCTTGTCCTTCTAGGTGGTAGAGGTCACGGGTTTGGGAGGTGCTGCCGAAGAAGCCTTGGTGAGTTGCTGCAGTGCATCTTGTAGATGGTACACACTGCAGCCACGGTACGCCGTGTCTTCACAGTAGAGGACACTAAAAACATCCCAGTAATAGTAGAAAATCAAGGGGCAAAAGGGAGGGAGGGACTTAAAACATTCACTATCACTAGAGAAAAAGTGCTAAGCAAACTAATGGGATCGAAAGGGTGACAAGTCCCCTGGACCTGATGGCCTGCATCCTAGGGTCTTAAAAGAGTTGGCTACAGAGATAGTGGATGCATTGGTTGTAATTTTCCAAAATTCCCTTGATTCTGGAAAAGTCCCTGTGGATTGGAAACCGCAAATGTAACGCCCTTATTCAAAAAAGAAGGGAGACAGAAAGCAGGATACTATAGGCCAGTTAGCCTAACATCTGTCATTGGCAAAATGCTGGAATCCATTATTAAGGAAGTAGTAGCAGGGCATTTAGAAAATCATGATACAATCAAGCAGAGTCATCATGGTTTTATGAAAGGGAAATCGTGTTTGACAAATCTATTAGAGTTCTTTGAGGAGGTAACGAGCAGGGTGGATAAAGGGGAACCAGTAAATGTAGTGTATTTGGATTTCCAAAAGGCATTCAACAAGGTGCCACATAAAAGGTCACTGCATAAGATAAGAGCCCATGGTGTTGGGGGTAATATATTAGATTGGATAGAGGATTGGCTAACTAACAGAAAACAGAGAGTCGGGATAAATGGGTCATCAGTGCTGGGGCCTCAACTATTTTCAATCTATATTAATGACTTGCATGAAGGAAGCGAGTGTATTGTAGCCAAATTTGCAGACGATACAAAGATAGGTGGGAAAGCAAGTTGTGAGGAGGACATAAAGAGTCTGCAAAGGGATATAGATAGGTTAAGTGAGTGGGCAAGAATTTGGCAGATGGAGTATAATGTGGGAAAATGTGAAGTTATCCACTTTGGTAGGAAGAATAGAAAAGAAAAATATTATTTAAATGGAGAAAGACTACTGAATGCGTCGGTACAGAGGGATTTGGGTGTCCTCGTACATGAAACACAAAAAGTTAACATGCAGGTGCAGCAAGTAATTAGGAAGGCAAATGGAATGTTGGCCTTTATTTCAAGGGGGATGGAGTATAAAAGTAGGGAAGTCTTGCTACAACTGTACAGGGCGCTGGTAAGACCACACCTGGAGTACTGCGTACAGTTTTGGTCTCCTTATTGAAGGAGGGATATACTTGCATTGGAGGCAGTTCAGAGAACGTTCACTAGGTTGATCCCTGGGATGAAGGGGTTGTCTTATGAGGAAAGGTTGAGCAGGTTGGGCCTATACTCATTGAAGTTTAGAAGAATGAGAGGTGATCTTATTGAAACATATAAGATTCTGAGGGGGTTGGACAAGGTAGATGCTGAGAGGATGTTTCCCCTCGTGGGGGAATCCAGAACGAGGGGGCATAGTCTGAGAATAAGGGGTCGCCCATTTAAGATGGAGATGAGGAGGAATTTCTTCTCTCAGAGGGTCGTGAATCTTTGGAATTCTCTACCCCAGAGAGCTGTGGAAGCCGAGTCATTGAATATATTCAAGGCTGAGATAGACAGGTTTTTGATCAACAGAGGAGTCAAGGGTTATGCGGAACAAGCAGGAAAGTGGAATTGAGGCCAAAATCAGCCATGATCTCATTAATGGCGGAGCAGGCTCGAGGGACCGAATGGCCTGCTCCTGCTCCTATTTCTTATGTTCTTATGTATCAGACCCGCACCAGCTAATAGGGCTGGGAAACGCACAGGCCTGCCTTAATAGGCGCTGACGTAAGAAAACTACTAGGCACTTGGTCTAAGCGTTAAACAAAGCTTTAATCAACTGTTTAACAACATGGAGGTCTAGTTGTGGCCTTCTCTAGTTCCTGTTAAGAATGTCCTGCGCAAGCTGGGCCCATGCCCGAGTATTTATACTCTCCCTGGACAGCGCCACCCGCAGGCCACTCAGTATTATTTCATAAGTCATGAATGACAAGATTCATGTCAGACGCCATTAAGGGAAAGTCGCTCTGAGGAGAGCGATGAAAAGAACAACAGGGTCCCGAGCCACCACGAGACCGCCCGCACCTGACCCGCCCAGGTAAAGAAAATTCCGGCCATTGGGTGGGGGAAATGCCAAACTGTTGACTAAATTGCTGAATGTCCCCTGCATTTGCTAATGCCCCTAAGATCCCATATCCTGATTTGACACCCAACACAACACACCTTCTATTAATACTCCAAACACTTTTTACAATCAAACATTAGTAAATCATGGCAGTCCCTGCAGGAATTCCATTCCTTAAAGCTGGAACTGTTTTCTCTCTGCTTCCTAGCTTACTATTTTCCTCTGGGTCCAGTTTCTCCCTGCATGTCTCTCTCTCAGGCCTCTCGCTCAGTGCCCAAGATAATGAGCAAGCTGTGTGCCAGAACAAAATGGCTGCCAGTATTCTCAGAGAAAATAGTCACATGTAACTGACCGTGGCCCCAAAAATCTCAGGGGTGCATCCCAGCCAGGATGAACCTGCCCAGGACCTCTACCACTGACCCCTCATCCCACTTCTCAAAGTTCGCAGGGTCGGGGGAAGATTCCTTAATAATCATGCCAATTGTGGGAGAAAGTTCGGCAGTAGTAGCGATATCAGGAAGGGCTGTCCGTTCCCCCATCCCCAACAGAAACAAGTGAGGGTGGCTCCCAGCGTTGACAATTGTATTTTAAAAAAGAATTGTTGCTGCCCTTTGGGGGTTCAGACCTCGATCGTGGCCTGGATCCCCAGGTGGACCTCACTTCCACCCTTGTCGGGGAGGTGTGCCTAGTCTGACCAGGGGTGCTTCCGCCAACCATACTACGCGTCCCTTTGAGGTCAACCAAGTGCGGGGTCTCCCAGTGTAGAGTCCCTGCCCCCATCCCCGCTCATCCCTTATGATGACAGCCTTGTTTAGGGCAGGCAGCGTCTCTACTCCCATAAGGTCATCTGGATTTTTCGGTGCAAGTACAGGACCTGATGTATACATCAGTATGGTCAGAAACCAGGCCAAGACCCAGCGTACCAAGATACCAATTTAGTTCCCAGCTGTTCTGATGAACTCCCACCAAAACTACAGCGAGAGTACAATGGAACGGCTGTGGATTCTTGGGGCCTTTATTTCTTCTGAGATTAATCCACCTCATTCTCTCCATGAGTTGCTCCCAACCAGCACCCTGTGTTACTGACTGTATCTCTACTCATGTTAATCCAGCTCCCCCACACTGTCAATCTGTGACCTCCATCCCTCCCAGCGCCCTGTGTTACTGACTGTATCTCCACTGATGTTAATCCAGCTCCCTCACACTGTCACTCAGTAACCCCTCCCCCAGCGCCCTGTGTTACTGACTGTATCTCTACTGATGTTAATCCAGCTTCCTCACACTGTCACTCAGTAATCCCTCCCCCAGCGCCCTGTGTTACTGACTGTATCTCTACTGATGTTAATCCAGCTCCCTCACACTGTCACTCAGTAACCCCTCTCCCAGCACCCTGTGTTACTGACTGTATCTCAACTGATGTTAATCCAGCTCCCTCACACTGTCACTCTGTGACCCCTCCCCCAGTACCCTGTGTTACTGACTGTATCTCTACTGATGTTAATCCAGCTCCCTCACACTGTCACTCAGTAACCACTCCCCCAGCACCCTGTGTTACTGACTGTATCTCTACTGATGTTAATCCAGCTCCCTCACACTGTCACTCAGTAACCCCTCCCCCAGTACCCTGTGTTACTGACTGTATCTCGACTGATGTTAATCCAGCTCCCTCACACTGTCACTCAGTAACCCCTCCCCCAGCACCCTGTGTTACTGACTGTATCTCTACTGATGTTAATCCAGCTCCCTCACACTGTCACTCAGTAACCCCTCCCCCAGCACCCTGTGTTACTGACTGTGGCCTAGAAATTCGGGTGGCCGGCTTGCCGCGGGGGTAAGGATTGCGCGCGCTCTTACCCACCGCGCCTGCCGTTGTGTTTCGGGCCCACAGGAACTTCGGGTCCTGGGCCTCTCCCTAGTGCCGGCGCGCAGTGCTTGTGTGGTCCAGGGGCGCAGTTAGTGCGATGCGACTCCTGGGATCACATGGGCCATGGAGAGCCAATGGCAGCAGACCATCTTTCATTCATAGATTTGACAGGCCTGTCAAATCTGTGAATTGAAATCGGCCCCAAAAGAACAGCTAAACCTCAAACAAATTTAAAAAAAAACCATCACATTAATAAAATAACTATAGTTAAATAAATTAACCACTTTAAACAAAAATTTAAATTTTTGGAAAAATTTAAATTCTTTTTAAAAGTTATAAAAATAAACTTACCTTTCTTTAAAGTCTCTAAAAAAGATAAACCTGTTGAAAAAAATTTTAAATTATATTTAATTAACTACTTACCTTGTTCAAAAGGGGTCTTACGCCTCCTTTTTACTTATGTAAAATCTTCCATACTTACCCTCGTGTTGAAACCTGAAAAAAAAACGAAGTGTGCTGCATGCGCGCAGCCTCTAGCGCGCACGCGGTTCACCTAGGAACCGCCCCCTTCGCCATACCGGAAGTGCCGGTTTCCCGCGCATGTGCAGTGCATGCAGGAAACCGGCACTTCAGGAACGAATACGGGTGAGTACACAGCGGGTACTCTCCCGTATTCGGCCGAATTTTTGGGCCTGTATCTCCACTGATGTTAATCCAGCTCCCTCACACTGTCACTCAGTAACCCCTCCCCCAGCGCCCTGTGTCACTGACTGTATCTCTATTGATGTTAATCCAGCTCCCTCACACTGTCACTCAGTAACCCCTCCCCCAGCGCCCTGTGTTACTGACTGTATCTCCACTGATGTTAATCCAGCTCCCTCACACTGTCACTCAGTAACCCCTCCCCCAGCACCCTGTGTTACTGACTGTATCTCCACTGATGTTAATCCAGCTCCCTCACACTGTCACTCAGTAACCCCGCCCCCAGCGCCCTGTGTTACTGACTGTATCTCCACTGATGTTAATCCAGCTCCCTCACACTGTCACTCAGTAACCCCTCCCCCAGTACCCTGTGTTACTGACTGTATCTCTACTGATGTTAATCCAGCTCCCTCACACTGTCACTCAGTAACCCCTCCCCCAGTACCCTGTGTTACTGACTGTATCTCGACTGATGTTAATCCAGCTCCCTCACACTGTCACTCAGTAACCCCTCCCCCCAGCACCCTGTGTTACTGACTGTATCTCTACTGGTGTTAATCCAGCTCCCTCACACTGTCACACAGTAACCCCTCCACCAGTACCCTGTGTTACTGACTGTATCTCTACTCATGTTAATCCAGCTCCCTCACACTGTCACTCAGTAACCCCTCCCCCGGCACCCTGTGTCACTGACTGTATCTCTATTGATGTTAATCCAGCTCCCTCACACTGTCACTCAGTAACCCCTCCCCCAGCGCCCTGTCTTACTGACTGTATCTCCACTGATGTTAATCCAGCTGCCTCACACTGTCACTCAGTAACCCCTCCCCCAGCACCTGTGTCACTGACTGTATCTCTATTGATGTTAATCCAGCTCCCTCACACTGTCACTCAGTAATTCCTCCCCCAGCACCCTGTGTTACTGACTGTATCTCCACTGATGTTAATCCAGCTCCCTCACACTGTCACTCAGTAACCCCTCCCCCAGCACCCTGTGTCACTGACTGTATCTCTATTGATGTTAATCCAGCTCCCTCACACTGTCACTCAGTAACCCCTCCCCCAGCACCCTGTGTTACTGACTGTATCTCTACTGATGTTAATCCGGCTCCCTCACACTGTCACTGAGTAACCCCTCCCCCAGCACCCTGTGTTACTGACTGTATCTCTACTGATGTTAATCCAGCTCCCTCACACTGTCACTGAGTAACCCCTCCCCCAGCACCCTGTGTTACTGACTGTATCTCCACTGATGTTAATCCAGCTCCCTCACACTGTCACTCAGTAACCCCTCCCCCAGCACCCTGTGTCACTGACTGTATCTCTATTGATGTTAATCCAGCTCCCTCACACTGTCACTCAGTAACCCCTCCCCCAGCGCCCTGTGTCACTGACTGTATCTCTATTGATGTTAATCCAGCTCCCTCACACTGTCACTCAGTAACCCCTCCCCCAGCACCCTGTGTTACTGACTGTATCTCTACTGATGTTAATCCAGCTCCCTCACACTGACACTCAGTAACCCCTCCCCCAGCATCCTGTGTTACTGACTGTATCTCTACTGATGTTAATCCAGCTCCCTCACACTGTCACTCAGTAACCACTCCCCCAGCACCCTGTGTTACTGACTGTATCTCTACTGATGTTAATCCAGCTCCCTCACACTGTCACTCAGTAATTCCTCCCCCAGCACCCTGTGTTACTGACTGTATCTCTACTGATGTTAATCCACAGCCTTTGATCTTGAGTCACTCAGTGCCAGTATAATATTGGCAGAGGTCTGTGAGGAGATGACCAGCTGTCCCTCTTTGTGTGTGGCACTGGAAACCTCCCTTAAAGATAGAAACACCTATTTTTTTTCCCTCCTCCCTGTTAAACCTTCGTGATAGTAAGAAAACGGCAAGGCCTGAGAGCAGATTATTCACATTACCGGGCTGTAGCTTTAAGTCAGCCTCCGACATGGCAGGAGCTGGTGCACTCAGCATTTACAAAGAATGTGGACTGACTGGGGGAGGGGGCAGCAGCCCAGCGATGGGATGGGAGATTCCACTCAGCAGCTCTATGATAGCAGAGATGAGATCAGCACCGGAGATAGCCTCAGTATGGCGCCTGAAACTCTTGCTAGACAGAACATACTGTATCACTGTGGTCCTGGCAAACACACCACCTCATGCAACACCGATTGACAGATTGAGTGTAATCTAGGCTCAGGGATCCTTAACCCTATCCCATTCAAATAGCCCCAGTACTGGAGGCACCCTGTCCGCTCCTTAATGATGGGGTGGGGGGGGGGGTGGGGGGGAGTCGGTGTGGGGGGCAGCATGCTGTGGTAAATTAAGGAACAGTAACTACCTCATCACACATTAATCCTAGGTCTTTTGCTTTTGGATTCAGTTGTTTGCTTCCCCCCTTCTGATCGTCTCTCTTTCTCACCTGAAGGTGCAGATGCTTGCTGAGGGATAGCTTTGACCATTGCAACAGGACACCTTCTGGTACCTCACCCCACAGCTTATTATTCACAGATGAACCCCCACCCCAAGCGGTAGAGTCAGTCAGCAATTTGACCTTTGGGGTTTCATAACCGAGTCTGCCCTGTTCCCTCTCAATGTCTAAATCCGCACATTTTCCATTACATGGGATTCTAGGATTCTAATGAGATATTTGGGACTCTCTTTCTGTGAATCCATCGGCTTTTCCATGAAAAACAAAATCCAGTGTCTTTGAAACTTATAATCATTTGAGGAGAGCGAAAAGCCTGAGTTTAGAACCTGTTTCAGTCACGAGGGGAAAATGTTCTAAAGACGGTGCTTTGTGATCTCTGAGGGAAATTGAGGAAGGTTCCAGAACTATTTACCAATAACAACTCAATAATTGAGCGCAAAATACACTTCATCAGAAATCAAGGCCACAGGATAGGTTGGGGTGAAGAAGGCTCCTCAGAGAGTTTCATCTTCTTTCCAAGCACCAACCCTACTGTCTCCCTATTACAGCATCTGGCTACTACTTAAATGAGCCCAGTGTCCTGGCCTCGCCCGTCCTCTCTGGTGACCTGTTCCAGTTGTTGGTCAACCTTCACATCAAGAAATACTTTCTGAAGTCTGTCCTGAATTTGCCCTTTACAATCTGACCCTGCCCCACTCTGCCCTGGTACATCTGAAAGTATTGTTTTTGACATAATGGGCTATAAATTCATCATGAGCAGTTGTGCAAAACGAGTGATAGCAAATGGGGCAGCCCGATCCTTCAATGGAAAAGAAAATCGGGCTATCGCCTGTTTTGTACCACCGTCCCAGACGAATTTATACCCCGCTGTCTCTATCCAGTTAACTATCTCACACACCTCTAATCGATCTCTTCCTAACGCTGAAGAGCTCCAACTTATCACCTTGATCCTCAGGCTCCTTCCCACTGATGACGCTGGGGATCAGTCTCGTTACTGTCCTCCGCACTGCTGAAGGAGACTGCAGTCCCCACCAACACCCCAGAGTGCGTCCCTAATGCAACAACATAGTCCACAAAGGTTAGCAGCAGGTGGAGCAAACCGATCAGAGCAAATTTAGAGACAACCTTCAGCCTGTCTCTTTAATGTTGGCAGCCACTGCAGCACAGGATTGTGACAGGGAACTGGGTTTACGCGGGGAACAGCCTGTCCCTGACTTAGAGCCAGCGAGTGCTGGTCACAGGGCCTAGTGAGACCCATTCACCCCAATTTTAATGTTATGTAAGTAACCTTGAGCTGCAAGGAAGCGTTGGCCCAGCAAAGCACAACTGAAAGTATGAGATTAGAAGCACTTGGGGAGCACAGCAGAGGAAAATCAATCCTTACAGTCTCTGGCGTTAGTGCAGCTGCTGATGGAACTCCATACACCCCCAAAAGGGCACTGGCACAATGAACAAAACTGGTAAATGGCCACCAAACCTGACACCCCTACACTGGTGTCAGCTGTGGTTCAGTTGGTAGCACTAGTGCCTCTGACTCATGAAGGTTGTGGGTTCAAGTCCCACTCCATGAGACTTGACCACAAAATCAAGGCTTGACACTCCATTGCAGTGCTGAGGGAGTGCTGCACTGTCGGAGGTGCTGTTTTTCAGATGTGATGTTAAACCGAGGTCCCGTCTGCCCTCTCTGGTGGCTGTAAAAGATCCCGTGGTACTATTTCGAAGAAGAGCAGGGGAGTTCTCCTTGGTATCCTGGCCAACATTTATCCTTCAACCAACATCACTAAAAACAGATTATCTGGTCATTATCACATTGCTGTAAGTGGAACCTTCCTATGTGCAAATTGGCTGCCATGTTTCCAACATTATAACAGTTACAAAAGTACATCATTGGTTGTAAAGCGCTTTGGGATGTCATGAAAGGCACTATATAAATGCAAGTTCTTTCTTTCTTACTGGATTCCTATCATATGGAAGAAATCTGTTAGAAAATTGACCTTTAGCAAGCAGAATCTTATCAATCCAACACCTCACCAAAGAATGGGATTATGGCCTGAGTCTTCATGTTTCCTGTGTCACATGTCCACAAGACTACTTTAAGACATGCCGACTATCAGAAATGCATGTGATACTGTGCATCCAATACTCCTGCCCGTCATCCAATCTTATTCTTCCTACAAACATTGTTAGCTGTGACAGGTTACAGAACTTCACACTGCTGCGGACAAGTTGTTAACTTTTCAAACCCATGTAAAAGAGAAATTACCTGGAAGACCCTTTCAGCCACTTTGGAGTTTGCCATCTTAAAGAGGAGTTTGGTTGTTAAATAATTACTGTACTAATTTAACTTTGGCACTAATGCCAGCCTCGGCAGGGTGGTAGCACTCTTGCCTCTGTGTCAGAAGGATGTGGGTTCAAGCCCCACTCCAGAGACTTGAGCCCGTAATCTAGGATGGCTCTTCAATGCTGCACTGTTGAAGGTGCCGCCTTTTGCATGAGGTGTTAAACCGAGGCCCCATCTCCCCTCTCAGGTAGACATTAAAGGTCCCATAGCACTATTCGAAGAAGAGCAGGGACGTTCTCCTGGTGTTGTGGCCATTATTTTTCCCTGAACCAACAACCCCAAAGACAAATGAACTGGTCATTTATCTCATTGCTGTTTGTGGGAGCTTGCTGTGCACAAATTGGATCAGTGTTTGCCTACATTACAACAGTGACTGCACTTCAAAAAATAACTAATGGGCTGTGAAGCACTTTGGCCGGTCCTGAGGTTGTGAAAGGTGTTATATAAATGCAAGTATTTTCTTAATGGTTTGGTTTCTGATCATTCAATTTCTTTTGTCCAAGCACAACGTCCTCTGACTCATACACTACTGTTTTGGTTATATAAGCTGGCATTCCATTTACCTTAATACAAAAGCAAAATACTGTGGATGCTGGAAATCTGAAATAAAAACAGAAAATGCTGGAAATACTCAGCAGGTCAGGCAGCATCTGTAGAGAGAGAAACAGAGTTGACGTTTCAGGTCGATGACCCTTCGTCCATTTACCTTGTTGTCTTGTCCCAGTGATTGGACCTGTTCATTGTCAATGCTAGTAACATTCCTAGATCTTTTTTAATTTCATTCTTAGCTATTTTGACACCAGCCATGGAATACTTATGTCGTCCCTTTTTTCCTTGGTGCAGTACTCTACACTTGTTCATATTAATAACCCTGATGCACTGAGATCAAGAAGCAGTCATGCTACATTGACAAGCTTGGGAACTTCCCACTTGGGCATTTTCAGTTTACATTGGGCTGGGTAAAGTCCCCATGAGCTCCTCTTGTTTTCTTGCTCAGCCTCGCCCCTCCCTATCTCTGTAACTTCCTCCAGCCCGCCAACCCTCCAGAACTCTGTGTTCCTCCAATTCTGGCCTCTTGTGCATCCCCCCTTCATTCGATCCACCATTGGCGGCCATGCCTTCAGCTGTCTCGGCCCTAAGCTCTGGAATTCTCCCCCAAAACCTCTCCGCCTTTCCTGCTTTAAGACGCTGTTTAAAACCTACCTCTTTGAACAAGCTTTTGGTCACCTATCCTAATGTCTCCCTCTTTGGCTCAGTGTCAATTTTTGTCTGATTACGCTCCATTGGAGAGCGATAAATTAAATCTCCTTTTGGCCTGGGGAAGGAAGGTCTGTAACAAGTCACAGCGATTTCTCTGACCCTTTTCACATTGAATACATCTACCCAGGGAATTTCATACCATGATCTTTGGGATTTACCTTCTGTGGTCTGGCTCAACCACCTTAAACAGCCTGAAGTCCCATACATATAGGCATCCCTCACACCTTTTGTGTTTCTCCTACCCCTCCTGAATGTGCTGTACCTTTGTAAGTTATATTCACTTCCTTTGTCCTGGGTAGCCATTAATGAAATGTCAATTTAAAAAACAGACATCAGGAAAATGTTCTTATTCAGAATGAGAAATCTTTGCAATAAACTGCTAGGCATGATAGTAGAGGCAAAGACATTGTGATTTAGGTGATTAGGTGGATGTGCTTTGATGGGAGAGTTAAGGAACTAGAGGATAGGCTTTGATAGGAGAGTTAAGACATGAATGAGCCTTGAAAGGAGAGTTTAGTGATTAGAGAGATGGGCTTCGATGGGAAAATTAGGCGAATCAAGGAAAGGGCTTTGCTGGTCCCAATAGTCTATTCTCGTCCTTGACATTTCTTATATACTTATGTAACTACATGTAAGTTTCAGTTGAAAGTGATACACACTTACAGCATTGCAATGACACTTTCCACCCTCTGATCAGGTATAGCACTGCCTGAAGTCCATTTAAGTCAAAAGGGAGATGCCAAAATAGAACAAAATGGATCTTTTCTTTCAAAATCATTACCTCCTCAATTAGGACTTACTTTGCTTTACACAAGGCGTAGTCTACAGAGGGGCTCCTGTTGGTGAGACACAAGACAAACACCATTGAAAAATGACAAAAATACTGCTTTATCTTTTAAGCAAAGAGAAATTGAGAGATAAGAGCAGGGAGCCTCTCAGATAATGAACTGAAAGAATGGTTTTCACTTCAAAAGGAAAAGACCAAGCAAAGCAAGCTTTTTAAATGGAAAAGAACAGTCACTAAAAACTGTCAGGGGGGAAAACCTTTTCTGCGAGGACTTCCCTCGAGAGGGAGAAATACGGAAAGGATCAATTCAAACAGTTTGCGTTATAGGATCATGGAGTAAATGAAACATAGACTGCCTGGTACAAGAGGTGTTAACAAAATCTGTCCCTTGAAGCCCTTTCTGGGTATAAATGTGCCACGAGGAATCCCTTCAAGGATAACTTTAATAGAACCCTCCAGTCAGCATGGATTTATTTTGGATTCTCAGGAGTCATTGCTCCAGCTGTTTATTACCTGTGTGCGTGTCAGCAAATCAGAACCCATCGATCTGTCCGATCGACGCCATCAGTTGTCAACGGCCATTTTGTTTAAATTCTGGTGTAAGTTTTGCGGCTGACTTTCACAAACAGACAAGTTTTCTGACTCTTCAATTTTCAGAATCTGGCACAGATATTTAATCAGTGAGTGGGTCACCGGGTGTCATCGCACTCTGTGGATTCATTAAACCAACAACTAGCTGTCAATATTACGATTACGTACATTGGGCGTGCTCTGACTGGAAAAGAGACGGTTGAGAGGTGATATCATTGCTGTTTCTAGGATTCTAAAGGGATTAGATAACGTAGACCATGACAAGCAGTTTCACCTTGTCCAGAACAGTAGAAGCAGAGGACACAGCCTGCGCTTCAAAGGGGGGTAAATTCGAAACTAATCTGTGCCGAGGGAGACGGAGGAATGCAGATCGTGTTGATTCATTCAAATGCAAGTATTTCGGGATATAGTGTATGAGTAATTTGAGACATGACATATGGTAAGTGTAGCATGCTTTGGACCTATGGCTCCCAAAGCTCTCCACCACTGGGGTTTCCCTCATCTCATGTCTGGGTCTGTTGTAGACTAATTGATAGAGATTGATTGCTATGATTAGCCAACAACTCCATTATCGTTATATCATGCTACTACCCTGGCAGAAGGCGAGCTAGATGGGCCTTGGTCTTTTCTCGCCTAGCGATTTCTATGTTCCTAATGTAAGTTCAGTTATCAGTGTCAGTGCTACTGCCCTGGACCATGTGATGAGGTAATTGGGCAATAGTTGTTAAAATCTATTCTGGGTCTTTCAAATTCAATAGCTACAACCCAAAATACTTTGATTGCAGATTAAGCTTCCAGTGGGTGCACAGAGTACAATGCATGACCCAATTATAAAAAGTACATACAGCGAATATGCAGGACACTGTGGATATTCCCCTCCAGTGAGAGGAGTACAGAAAGTTCTCGCCACAGTGTCTGAGAATAGGTACTAGCTCCAAGAAATGTTAAAAGGTACCAAGCACATCACTTTTGCCTTACATTCTTGTTAAATCAGTTGGGCTCCCCACACAGAGCCTCACCCACTAGGTGCACCTATCCAGAAATCTTGTGCAACCCCCCATCACAAAATCAGCCTTAGTTGTAGCCAGACAAATTCATAAGGAGGAGGAATTCGGCCGTGATACGTAATAGAGACAACAATGTCTTACCATCAAGGTCGTACTAAAGTCAAAGATGTTCCAGTGCAAGGGAGATAGATGAACACGTGGGTGAAAGGAGATGATTCCTAAAACACCTTGGCCAGGAATTTCCTCAGTGCTGCTCCCACTCCATCATGGGAACTTCGCCGAAAGTGCATAAAGAAGGGTTTTCACCACACCTCCAGTGGAGTTATGGTAGTGCAGTGGCAGCAGCATTGAGGAAATTTCCAGCCGTTGTTTAGACCACAGCTGACGTACTATGTGCAGTTCTGGGCATCCCATTGCAGGAAGGATATTAGCGTCATGGAGTCAATATGGGCAGCCTGAAGTTGAAACAGAGGGGTCGCCTCGGCCACCTGTTTGATGCCCAAGGTCCACTGGATGCCATATTCAGGGAGGCCTGTCAAAGGGCGATCAGCCTGTCTACCTGAAACAAGTATAAGGCTGCTTAAATATACAAATCGGGGTTTATAGGACCCTGATTGCAAAATTCAGGTGCAAATGGGTGGTGTATGTGCCGTGCAAACTCCATGTAGGAGTACTATGTATTAAGCAGCCTAACCAAGGGTCCTTCAAGGGACCGCTGGAGGTCATTCAAAAAAACGGCTGAGGAAATTCTGAGTTTTTATTTTTGAGGGCTCAGGAGATGGAGGAATGCTCTTCCTGGGCCCACAGAAGAACTTCAGCCCATTCGAGGCTCTCCCTGGGATCACCTCTTCTCCGCAAGACCTGACCTGCCGGCCCAGCGTAGCAGCCGGCCAACTTCTCGCCCTCCTACAACTGGGAAGCTGCAGCAGGGTGCTTGTTTGGCACCCGCAGCTTTCTGGAGGTAATTAAGTGCAGCCTGAACCCGAACGGGCAGATGGAGCGGCCTCATCCGCCAACTTCGCATCCGTTCAGGGTGGGCGTCGAATTCCCCGGCAGGTAGCTCCAGTTGAAGAGCTAGCACTGGCACATTGGGCTGAATGTCCTCCTTCTCTGCTGTAAAAGGATAATGCTGGGGTTTTGTTCTGTTAATCTACTAGCTGCGATTACAGGGAGATGAATTCTGGTCTTGTTGTTAGTGTTGGCCATTGTGGTGCAGTTATCAAAGAGATATAGATGCTCAATGGTCTGAGAAGCCAATTGGCCTGATGCTGCATCTCCTGATTATCAGGAGCTGTCACCGCTTCAGAAATGAGCTGTTAAAAAAGATTTCTTTACACAGAGAGTGGTTAGAATGTGGAATTCTCTGCCACAATGTGTTTTAGAAGCAGAGTGCATGTTCTTTTTTAAAAGGCGATTTGATAATCGCTTGAAAAAGAGAGCAGGGTGCTCATGTGAAGTAAACCACTGGCACAGACTTGATGGGCCAAATGGCCTGTTTCTTGGAAGCGACCTTCTAATAGCTGTCAATCCCATAGAAGGAAAGCTCTCCTCTGAGCATGCCCTTAGGAAGCAGCAACAGTTGGACAACATCATCTCCATTGTGACAAAACTGGACAAGCCTGGTGATACAGTAGGTCATTCAGCACCTCGAGCCTGTTCTGCCTTTCCATTAGATCATGGCTGATTGTATCCTAACCCCATTTACCCACCTGAGGGGGTATGATTAAGAAGCTTGCAGATGATACCAAAATCAGCTGTGTGGTTGATACTGAAGAAGGAAGCTGTGGACTGCAGGAGGATATCAATAAATTGGTCAGGTGGGCAGAACAGTGGCAAATGGAATTCAATCCGGAGAAGTGTGAGGTAATGCATTTGGGGAGGGCTAACAAGGAAAGGGAATACACATTAAATGGTAGGACACTGAGTAGTGTAGAGGAACAAAGGGACCTTGGAGTCCATGTCCACAGATCCCTGAAGGTAGCAGGCCAGGTAGATAAGGTGGTTAAGAAGGCATACGGAATGCTTGCCTTTATTAGCCGTGGCATAGAATACAAGAGCAGGGGGGTTATGCTTCAACTGTATAAAACACTAGTTAGGCCTCAGCTAGAGTACTGCGTGCAGTTCTGGTCACCACATTACAGGAAAGATGTGATTGCACTAGACAGGGTACAGAGGAGATTTACAAGGATGTTGCCGGGAGTAGAGAATCTTAGCTATGAGGAAAGACTGGATAGGCTGGGTCTTTTTTCCTTGGAACAGAGGAGGCTGAGGGGAGACCTTATTGAGGTGTATAAAATTATGAGGGGCATAGATAAAGTGGATAGAAAGGACCTATTTCCCTTAGCAGAGGGGTCAAAAACCAAGGGGCACAGATTTAAAGTAATTGGTGGAAGTTTTAGAGGGGATTTGAGGGGAAATTTATTCACCCAGAGGGTTGTGGGGGTCTGGAACTCACTGCCTGAAAGGGTGGTAGAGGCAGGAACCCTAACCACATTTAAAAAGTACTTGGATGTGCACTTGGGATGCTCTAACCTGCAGGGCTACGGACCAAGAGTTGGGAAGTGGGATTAGGCTGGATAGCTCTTTGTTGGCCGGCGCGGACACGATGGGCCGAAATGGCCTCTTTCCGTGCTGTAACTTTCTATGATTCTATGATTCTACCTTTGCTCACATCCTTTGATACCCTTACCTAACAAAACTCTATCGATCTCAGTTTTGAAAGCTACAATCGTCCCAGCATCCACAGCCTATTGGAGGAGAGAAATCGGAATTTCTACTACCCTTTGTGTGAAAAAAGTGCTTTCTGATTTCATTCCAGAATGGCCTAGCTCTAACTTTAAGATTGTGCCCCCTTGTTCTGGATTTCCCAACCACATGAAATAGTTTCTCTGTATCTAATCTATCGAATCCTTTTAACATGTTAAACACCTTGATCAGATCACCCCTCAATCTTCTAAACTCAAGGGAATACAAGCCAAGTTTATGCATTCTGTCCTCATAATTTAACCCTCTCAGCCCAGTATCATTCTGGTGAATCTGCGCTGCATCTTCCTGTGCTGGCACATTCTATGATTTGTGCAGAATATCTATTGTGTGCTTGAGCAGCAAGAGAATCCTTCTCTGTGGGGATTAGACCTTGCTGTACACCCCTGATCCTGGCGAGACTTCGGGACTATTCCGGCTGCCTGTTGAACACTTGTTGCCCGTTGGGTAGACAGTAGTTCAGGTGTCCCTCCATCCCCTTCTCCACCCCCCAAACTATTATTACATGTTTGGTTGTTGATTTAGCAACTTCTGCTGCATTAGGAAAGGTGACTCATCCCCTGATGATTGTTTTTTCAGATTTTTCATTTAATATCCAAAGTCTACAAAAATTGGCAAATTGCGACATTAACAGGCGACTGTTTAATACTTTACTACGTCACACCTCCGTCTGCTGCTTTAACTGAAGGCGTTCACCCATTTATTTTAAATCCATTAAGACCCACATTAAAATATTGGACAAAGAAATGTCAGAAGAATGCATTAATCATTCTTAGGCTGTTATCGCGAGCAGTATAGTTTAGTCTAAGATTGACTTTCTAAGTGGGAAACTAATACGACGCCCTCCTTAGAATGTTCCCAGGAACCTACCCTTCACTGCTGAGGAG
The DNA here is from genome assembly GCA_030390025.1 of Squalus acanthias. Lineage (NCBI taxonomy): Eukaryota > Metazoa > Chordata > Chondrichthyes > Squaliformes > Squalidae > Squalus > Squalus acanthias. Next base: position 72,217,540 of record CM059429.1, read on the forward strand.
ATGCTTTTAGAAACTGCCCCCTGGATAATACATTTCCTTTTTTCCCTTTTTTTTTTGCAAATCAATAGAAAGATCTCTGCCGGGACTTGATGAATTCTCCGAAAGAATCTGAAAAATGATAGATTAAAACAATTAAACAACTTGGCAGAGTCCCTGCTGCTGCTTCAGAGTAGGCCAAAGCCTCTCGGATTACTTTGCAGAGATTGCGCCTGATGACCCCTGTGGCCTCTCGGATGACAGCAGCCCCCCTCGCCGCTTCAGGCAGCATTTTTTCTGCTGGCTTCTCATTGATTCTAATAGTCTTAATAGAGAAAATGGGCTCAGATGTTCAGGCCAATCAGTCTGCAATCAGTCTCTGGGTCTCCCCAGCTGGAGCCAAGTGGTGAGGCTCGGTAAACAGTGAGGAGACGGTAAACAGACCAGTGGAGCCTGGAAACTTCAACAGATCTGGTGCTATGTAAGTCTGGGAGAAAGAGATGACTCTTGTTTTCTGGACTCAGCAAACGAGGTACAGTACTGTCGACCCCCTGACTGACAGCCATATAAAGCAGCACCTTGTAATTACACACACCTATCCCATCACAGCCCAATTGTCCCAGAAATCCTTTTGACTCCTGTCGAGAGTAATTTTTTTTCTTTATCATTTTATTTGAAAGAAAGAAAGACTTGCATTTATATAGCGCCATTCATGACCACCGGACGCCCCAAAGTGCTTTACAGCGAATAAAGTACTTTTTGAAGTGTAGTCACTGTTGTAATGTAGGAAATTTGTTGCCATGAAAGGTTGGATTTCATGTGTAGAACGCTGCAAGAAAAATTGCACCCATATTTCAGTGAGGGACAAGTCAAGAGGGGCTATAAATAAGATGACGGGGACTGTGAGCCCAACCCTAAACTACAGCCATTTAAACAAAATGGAAGATCGACAAAGGCTGGAAATCGGAAATAAAGGAAAACAGAAAATGGCAGAAATAACACAGAAGGCTGTGAGTGAAGGAAGCATTGTTGGTAGCTGTTGAGGGTGTCAACAATCCCCTGTCACAAAACAGTGATGCATGGTAAACATTCGAATGAGTAAAAGCGAGTGTTAAGCGATTGAAAGAGCACGGTGTACCATGCATGCTTTGGCATTCTATTTAAGAGAATGCTGTGATACTTGAACCGACTTTAGCAGACCAACCGAGCTCCTCGGACCACTTGTATACTTCAAATCATGTCCTTGGGAGTTACTGTACTTGTTGACATAGGTTACTACCTCTTCCTGTGCACTTTGGGGCACTCTTCTTATGGGGCCTGTGGCATGGGGGTGCCAAAGATAGTTGCATTTCATAGGAACATAGGCCATTTAGCCCCTCAAGCCTGTTCCACCATTCAATGAGATCATGGCTGAACTACGACCTAACTCTATATTCTATCATATTCTCCACAAACATCTCGGATTTAAAATTAACAATTGACCTAGCATGAATTGCCATTTGCGGAAGAGAGTTCCAAACTTCAACCACCCTTTGTGTGTAGAAGTGTTTCCTAACTTCACTCCTGAAAGGCCTGGCTCTAAATTTTAGACGATGCCCCCTAGTCCTAGTCTCCTCAACCAGCGGAAATAGTTTCTCTCTATCTGCCCTATCGGTTCACCTTAATATCTTGAAAACTCCGATCAAATCACCCCTTAATCTTCTAAATTCCAGGGAATACAACCCTAGTTTGTGTAATCTCTCCTCGTAATGTAACCCTTGGAGTCCAGGTATCATTCTGGTAAACCTACACTGCACTCCCAATATATCCTTCCTAAGGTGTGGTGCCCAGAACTGAATTCAGTACTCCAGTTGTGGTCTAACCAAGGCTTTGTATAGCTGTAGATTGAGAACATCCATTCAGCTACCTCTGCCATTTCCCTTCCTTCCCCTAGCCCACCGGGCCAAACTTCCTCTAAGGTTCCCCCCTGCCCTAGCCCTGAACTCACATCTTTCTCCAGTTTCTCTCCGATCTCCCCTCATGACCTCTCCATGCTCATCTTGTCCATGAAACCCACTTGCTGCTCCCTCAACCCTATTCCCACCAAACTGCTGACATTGTTAATGGTTCTCCTCAGGTATTGTTCCCCTTTACCTCAAATCTGCTGTCATCACCCCTTTCCTCAAAAAAACAACCCTTGACCCCTCCGTCCTTGCAAACTACCGTCCCATCGCCAACCTCCCTTTCCTCTCCAAAGTCCTTGAACGTGTTGTTGCCTCCCAAATCCTTGCCCATCTTTCCCACAACTCCATGCCACAGTACGGAAACAGCTGTCATCAAAGTCACAAATGACATCCTTTGTGACTGTGACAAAGGTAATCTATCCCTCCTCTTCCTTCTTGACTTGTCTGCCTTTGACATGGTTGATCACTCCATCCTCCTCCAATGCCTCTCCACCATCGTCCAGCTGGGTGGGACTGCACTCACCTGGTTCCATTCTTATCTATCTAATCATAACCAGAGAATCACCGGCAATGGCTTCTCTTCCCGCTCCCACATCGTTACCTCTGGTGTCCTCCAAAGTTCTATCCTTGGCCCCCTCCTATTTCTCATCTACATGCTGCCCCTTGACGACATCATCCAAAAACACCCCATCAGTTTCCACATGTACGCTGACAACACTCAGCACTACCTCACTACTTCTTCTCTCGACTCCTCCACAGTCTCTAAATTGTCTGACTGCTTGTCTGACATCCAGTTCTGGATGAGCAGAAATTTTCTCCAATTAAATATTGGGAAGACCGAAGCAATTGCTTTCGGTCCCCGCCACAAACTCCATTCCCGACCCACTGACTCCATCCCTCTCCCTAACATCTGTCTGGGGCTGAACCACACTGTTCGCAACCTTGGTGTCATACTTGACCCTGAAATGAGCTTCTGACCACATATCCACAGCACAACTAAGAATGCCTATTTTCACCTCCGTAACATCGCCCGTCTCCGCCCTTGCCTCAGCTCATCCATTGCTGAAACCCTCATCCATGCCTTTGTTACCTCTAGACTAGACTATTCCAACGCATTCCTGGCTGGCCTCCCACGTTCTACCCTACATAAACTTGAGGTGATCCAAAACTCGGCTGCCCGTGTCCTAACTCGCACCAAGTCCCGTTCACCCATCACCCCTGTGCTCGTTGACCTATATTGGCTCCCGGTTAAGCAGCGCCTTGATTTCAAAATTCTCATCCTTGTTTTCAAATCCCTCCATGGCCCTCGCCCCTCCCTATCTCTGTAATCTCTTTCAGCCCCACAACCCCCCGAGATATCTGCGCTCCTCTAATTCTACCCTCTTCAGCATCGCTGATTATAATCACTCAACCATTGGTGGCCGTGCCTTCTGTTGCCTCAGCCCTAAGCTCTGGAATTCCCTCCCTAAACCTCTCCACCTCACTTTCCTCCTTTAAGACGCTCCTTAAAACCAAACTCTTTGACCAAGCTTTTGGTCATCTGCCCTAATTTCTCCTTATGTGGCTCGGTGTCAAATTCTTTTGTCTTGTAATATTCCTCCGAAGCACCTTGAGACGTTTCACTATGTTAAAGGCGCTATATAAATACAAGTTGTTGTTGTTGCAGCATAACTTCTACCCTCTTGTATTCTAGTCCTCTCGATATGAAGGCCAATATTCCATTAGCCTTTTTGATTATTTTCTGTACTTGTCCATGACATTTTAATGATCTAACTACATGGACCCCAAGTCTCTTTGGACCTCCACTGTTTTTAGCTTTTCACCATTTAGAAAGTACACTGATTTATCCTTTTTAGGTCCAAAGATGATGTCCTCATATTTGCCTACACTGAAATCCATTTGCCACAGTTTTGCCCATTCACTTAATCTATTAATATCTCTTTGTAATTTTATGCTTCCATCTACACTGCTTACAATGCCACCTATTTTTGTGTCATCGGCAAACTTGGATATGTGGCTTTCTATCCCATCATCTAAGTCGTTAATAAACACAGTGAATAGTTGAGGCCCCAAAGCAAAGCCCTGCGGGACATCACTAGTCACATCCTGCCAATTCGAGTACCTGCCCATTATCCTTACTCTCTGTCTCCTGCCGCTCAGCCAATTTCCTCACCAGGTCAATAATTTGCCTTCAATTTCATGAGTTTCAACTTTAGCTAACTGAGGGACTTTATCAAATGCCTTCTGGAAGTCCATATAAATAACATTCATAGACATTCCCCTGTACACTACCTTAGTCACCTCTTCAAAAAATTCAATCAGTTTCGTCAGGCGTGACATACCCTTTACAAATCCATGCTGGCTCTCTCTGATCAGCCGACAATTTTCAAGGCGTTCAATCACCCTATCCTTAATTATAGAATCTAGTAATTTCCTGACAACAGATGTTACGCTAACTAGTCGATAATTCCCTGGTTTCCCTTTATTACCTTTCTTAAATAGCGGAGTGACGTGCACAATTTTTCAATCTAAAGGAACAGTTCCTGAATCGAGATATCTTTGGAAGATTATAGTTAGGGCATCTGCAATGTGCTCACCCTACTTCCTTTAAAACCTTGGGATGGAAACCATCTGGTCCTGGGGATTTGTCACTCTTTAGTGCCATTATTTTCTTCATTACTGTTATTTTGCTTATGTTAATTCTGGTGAGGCCCCGTGCTTGATTCAATATTAGTTTCTTTGGGATGTGCGGCATGCTATCCTCTTCCTCTATTGTAAATACTGACACAAAGTAATTATTCAACATGTCCGCCGTTTCCTTATTTTCATTTACAATATCACTGTGAGCAGTTTTCAAGGGGCCCACATTGCTTCTGACCACCCTCTTTTTCCTAATACAATTGTAAAAAAAATTTGTGTTGATTTTGCTATCCCTTGCAGGTTTCTTTTCATACTCCCTTTTTGTAGCTCTTACTATCTGTTTTGTCACCTTTTGTTGTTCTTTGTATCTCTCCCAGTTGCCAGGATCTGTGCTAGTTCTTGCATTTTTGTTTGCTTTTTCTTTTAGTTTTATGTTGTCCCTCACCTCTTTAGTCGTCCATTGCTGGGTTTTTTTGGCAAGTAAAGATCTTGCCCCTTAGGGGTATAAACTGGTTCTGTGTCACATTAAATTCTTTTTTGAACATCTCCCACTGATCTTCTGTCATTTTACCCATTGACAGATTTGCTCAGTTTACTGTGGACAGTCTCTGTCTCATCGCCTTGAAGTCAGCCGACGTTGAACACAATCATAATGGCCCGGAATTTGCGGTCGGGATGATGGCAAACTGGCAGCGTTCGCCGTCATGCCGCCTTTGAAACTGACCGTAACTTCGGGATTTGGCGCATGCACAGGTAAATGCGGAAATCCTGAAGTTGCGGTCTGTCATTGACAGCTCCGAAACAGGCAACGCTGTGCACCCACCCCCTCCCACAGAGCCGGCAATCTGTGTAATCAGCCAAATCAGGGAAACTGATGAAAACTTCAGCTCTTCCGCAGTAATTACGCTGTTAAATTCCCCACTAAAAGTTAGACCCAAAGGGATCAGGTGTAACTGGGGTTTTAACAGTGTTATTACTGCTAAACAAATGTTAAGGGCCTGGAAAACTAATTTTAATTTTGTGCAGTGTGAAATTTGTACATTTTAATACTTTTCAAAAAATGTTGTTTAATCTTTTTTAAAGTTTGTCCATCTTTCCTTCAGGTTTGCCTTTTCCTCATGTGCGAGCCCCAATCTTTGTTTTGCTCTCTCTCTAACATTTTAAAAAAGTTAGGGGTAAAAGTTCGGTACATTAGCGCTTCCCATTAGAGCCAGCAGATGGCGCTGACGGGGCGCTAGAGCATTATCGCCAGGGCAAGGCGAATCCAGCGCTGCATGCCAAATCCCCCCCCCCCCCCCGCAATGCTGCCGGTAACAGTTATCGCCGGGAGCCTCAACGCCAGGTGGATCATGACATCAGTGAGTGTGCAACGCTCACTGACCGCCCAATCTGTGAAATTGATTGTCGCCACCTACCTTAGCGCCTAGAGTAAACAGCTACAGGGAGAGCTGGTGTGAAGCACCAGGAAGCCAGCTCCAGGGACGTTATTTAAAGGGATCATCCGTAATGACTCGCAGCTGTCAGATTAGTGGAGTTTCAGTGGTTTCTTGTCAGTTTCACATAGTCCAACAGTTTCATTCAGTACTTTTAAGGTTCTTTTGTATCAGGAGTGTTGTGGCAACTAAAAAGTAGCTACATTTAGTCTTAAAAAAATCAAACTGCTACACTTGGTAACATTAATGGGGCTGTACTGGCGAAACCTCGCTCTCCAGGATCTACGGCGGAGGGAGCGTAGGCAGCAAGAATGATGGGAACATCTGCACAGAGAGATGAGGAGGGACATCAGGGCTGTCACCAGGAGGCCTTACCCTCCGAGGGTATTCCAAAAGCACTTCTCCTACCTTCAATTAAGCGAGGAGCAGTGTATTAGATGGCTCCGCTTCACCAAGGAGGTGGTGAAAGAAATCTGCCACCTCCTCCAAACAGACCTCCAGCCTCACACCAGGATGACTTAAATCCCAGATCCCCTTTGCTCACCACATCCCCATCATTCCATCCCTTTCACAGGCTATTTCACACCGCAAAGCTGAAATGACAGACACCACAAAAGAATGGCAAGTGAATTAATAAATTTATCAAAAATCAGTGAAAACATATTTACAACAAAATTATTAACTATTCACCCTTGTGCAATCCCTTAGTGCCTCTCGTTACTTTGGCTTTGCCTACTCTAGTGCTCCTACGAGGTGTTGGCCCAGTGGCTACAGCACTGCTGGTGGAAGGCTGCTGAGTGTCCGTGTGGGAGACTTCAGATGGCCTTGCAGGAAGCCCTTGACCAGCTCTGGGCCTGGAAGGCCCGACTGTAGACTGCACCACCTCAGCATGGGCGGCAGCCGTCTGCGCTGGCTGGATGATAGGCAGAGACAAGGGCAATGGCGGAGTGGCAGTGGTGGGAGAAGGAATACTGTCATCCTGAGAGAGGACAGCAGGTTCCTGCTCCACTGACCCACTGCCACTCCCCCGGGGCAGCACCTCAGCTTCCCTCGCAATCTGTTGGAGCACAGGTTGCTGGCCTCCTGTAACACTGTGAAAGCCCTGGTCAACGGTGGTAGACCCAGCCACGATGGCAGCATTCAGAGCTTGCGTGGTATCAAGCTGAGACTGTATGAGAGCAGTCTGAGATTGGATGCCACCAAGCATAGACTGCATTACAGCACTAAGACGTTGCATCGCTTCCGCCAGTGCTGCAATGGAAGCTGCCAGATCTCCCATCACATGCGACATCAGGTCTGGGTCACCACGGTCTCTCTTGGAGTCTACCATCCTTGGCAGACTGGAAATGTTGAGCCTTGTGCAATGTTGGAGGTGGACTCCTCCACGCTCCTTCTCATTGCCAAGAGGCTGTCAGACACCCTTGCCATCGCACCTATCATCTCCATGTGCATGCCCATCACCCTTCTTCTAAAGGCCTCCCCATCGAGGTCCTCATCTGAGTCCTGTGCAGCAGAACTCACGCGCGAACTCGCCTTCCAGGGAGCTGGCCCCCGAGCTACCCTTTCCCCCTGGCCTTGTTGCAGCCCACTTGTCCCTGGTGCCTCACCCTGTGCAGATCCCGCTACTATACTAGCCTCTAAAGAACGCCTAGTGCCAGTATCTGAGCTGGTGCCTGCGGGTGAGACATGCAGTGACGCGGTGTGTTCTTCCTCATCCTCTTCTCCCGCCTTGATCTCAACGGTGCTCTCAGGGACAGGCCGCTCAGGTGCTTGCTCATTATCTGAAAGCATAAAGACACAAGAGTCAGATTAAGGTGAGGGGAGGGGGGCAGGAAGGGAGAAATGCATGCATTCAGCATGATTAGCTGGAAAGTGCGAAAGGCTTGTGGGGTGAGGGGGAAATGGGATGTGAGAAGGAGTAGGGATGAACATACCGTTGTTGTCCCCAAGGGGGTCAACATTGCTGGTTGCCATGCTGCCCACCACCTGGCACCCAATAATCTCCAGCACTCTATTCTCCAGCGCAGTCAGTGGTTGGGTGTCGGCTTGTCGCCCGCCTGTGCGCTCCTGCTCCCTCCTGTTGTGAGCCACCTTGGCCTGCAAGAGAAAGGAAAGTGTGTGAGTGAGTGTGGAGCAATGTGTTTGGGTGATGTGCCTGCCATAGTTGAATAGCTGTCATTGTGTGCAAGGTGTGAGATGTGGGTGTGAGTGTTGGTAGGTAGAGATTGTTGGTAGGTGAGTGCTGGGGGTGTGGTGCTTTGGCCAGTGTGTGCAGACTGTGGTTCAGATGGTGGTATGTAATATTTGTTGAGGCATTGACTCACCCTGACCACCCGAGTGAGGTTGTTAAATTTCTTCCTGCACTGTGTGTGGGTCCTGGGGACCACAGTGCTGCCCGAGACCTGATGGGCTTCCTCCCTCCACATGGTGCGGAAGACTTGCGGCGAGGGCCTCCTGCCACTTGCCGGTTAGAGCACCGCCCTCCGTCTCTCCACAGTGGACACCAACTCCTCCAATGCTTGGTCTGAAAATCTGTGGGCTCTCTCCCTGGGGCGTGGATCTGCCATCATGAAACCTGCTTGAGTCGTCCGGCTCCTTGGGCTTGACCTACTCCTGCTTGCTGACACAGGTTCACAGCCAGCAATGCCGAGAATGAGGTTCTGCAGCATCAATACAACACTCAAGAAGCTCGACACCATCCAGGACAAAGCAGTCCGCTTGATTGGCACCCCATCCACCACCTTAAACATTCACTCCCTCCACCACTGGCGTACCGTGGCTGCAGTGTGTACCATCTACAAGATGCACTGCAGCAACTCGCCAAGGCTTCTTTGGCAGCACCTCCCAAACCCACGACCTCTTCCACCTAGAAGGATAAGGGCAGCAGGCGCATGGGAACACCACCACCTCCAAGTTCCCCTCCAAGTCACACACCATCCTGACTTAGAAGTATATCGCCGATCCTTCATTGTCGCTGGGTCAAAATCCTGGAACTCCCTCCCTAACAGCACTGTGGGAGTACCTTCACCACACGACTGCAGCAGTTCAAGAAGGTGGCTCACCACCACCTTCTCAAGGGCAATTAGGGATGGGCAATAAATGCTGGCCTTGCCAGCGATGCCCACATCCCATAAACGAATAAAAAAACAACTTTATTACCCTTGTCTACTTTCTCGGTTACCTCTTCAAAAAATTAAATTAGGTTGGTTAAGCAAGACTTTTCCTTTTGAAATCCATACTGCCTATTATTATATTTTTGGTATTTAGATGTTCTTCCATTTTCTCCTTTCGTAGGGATTCCATTATTTTTCCTACCACCGATGTTAAGCTGACTGGTCTATAGTTCCCTGGACATGTGCTATCCCCCTTCTTAAATATAGGTATTACGTTAGCTATCCGCCAGTCCTCTGGCACCACACCTTTTTCTAACTAATTACTAAATATGTGTAGTAATGCCTCTGCTGTCAATACTGAGTAGGACTGCAACAAATTACAAGAAGACATTAATAAACTTGCAGAATGGGCATATAACTGGCAAATGAAATTCAACAGAGATAAATGTGAGATATCACATTTTGGTAAGAAAAATAGGGAGGTCACATATTGGGCCAAAAATTCGGCCTTTCCCTGGTGAGTACGCGCTCTGTACTCACCCGTATTGCTTCCCGAAGTGCCAGTTTCCTGCATGCACTGCGCATGCGCGGGAAACTGGAACTTCCGGTATGGTGAAGGGGGCGGTTCCTAGGTGAACCGCGTGCGCGGTAGAGGCTGTGCGCACGCAGCACACTTAGATTTTTTTTCAGGTTTCTACGCGAGGGTAAGTATTGAAGATTCTACGCTAATGAAAAGGAGGCGCAAGACCCGTTTTGAACAAGGTAAGTGGTTAATTAAGTATAATTTTAAATTTTTTTCAACAGGTTTATCTTTTTTAGATACTTTAAAGAAAGGTAAGTTTATTTTTATCACTTTTAAAATGTATTTTAATTTTTTCAAAAATTTAAATTTTTGTTTAAAGTGGTTAATTTATTTAACTATAGTTATTTTATAAATGTGATGTTTTTTTTTTAAATTTATTTTAAGTTTAGCTGTTCTTTTGGGGCCGATTTCAATTCACAGATTTGACAGGTCTCCTGTCAAATCTATGAATGAAAGATGGTCTGCTGCCATTGGCTCTCCGTGGCCCATGTGATCCCAGGGGACGCATCGCACTAACTGCGCCCCTGGAACACGCAAGCACTGCGCACCGGCAGTTGGGAGAGGCCCAGGACCCGAAGTTCCCGTGGGTCCAAAACACAACGGCAGGCGCGGTAGGTAAGAGCGCGCGCGATCCTTACCCCCGCGGCAAGCCGGAGAGGCGAATTTCTGGGCCATTACTTGGAAAATAAGAATCTAAATGGGGTAGAGGAGCAACGGGATCTCGGAGTACAAATACGTAAATCACTACAAGTATTGACACAGGTTAACAAGGCCATAAAAAAGCAAACCAAGCACTCGGCTTTATTTCTAGAGGGATAGAATTGAAAAGTAGGGAAGTTATGCTAAACTTGTATCGAACCTTGGTTAGACCACACTTGGAGTACTGCGTACAATTCTGGTCTTCATATTATAAAAAGGATATAGAGGCACTGGAGAGGGTGCAGAGAAGATTTACAAGGATGATACCAGAAAAGCGAGGAAAGGATGAACAGGCTGGGTCTCTTTTCTCTTGAAAAGAGAAGGCTGAGGGGTGACCTAATAGAGGTCTTTAAAATATTGACAGGTTTTGATAGAGTGGATACAGAGAGAGTGTTTCCACTTGTGGGGAAGAGCATAACTAGAGGCCATCAATATAAGATAGTCACCAAGAAATCAAATAGGGAATTCAGAAGAAACTCCTTTACCCAGAGAGTGGTGAGAATGTTGAACTCGCTACCACAGGGAGTGGTTGAAGCGAATAGTATAGATTCAGTTAAGGGGAGGTTAAATAAGCATATGAGGGAGAAGGGAATAGAGGGTTATGCTGATAGAGTTAGATGAGGAAAGACGGGAGGAGGCTTGAGTGGAGCATAAACGCTGGCATCGACTGGTTGGGCCGACTGGCCTGTTCCTGTGCTGTATATCCTATGTAATCCTATGTGATTACAGCTGTGAGGAGGATCATCAAATGGGGCCATATGGGTTGAACTGAAGAACAAAAAAGGGGCAATCACACTGCTGGGAGTGTACTATAGACCCCCAAATAATCAGAGGAAGATAGAAGAGCAAATATGTATGCAAATTTCTGAGAAGTGCAAAAACAATAGGGCAGTAATAGTAGGGGATTTCAACTACCCTAGATTAACTGGGTTAGAATCAGTGTAAAAGGTATGGAGGGTGCAGAATTATTAAAATGCATTCAGGAGAACTTTTTCGCCAGTATGTAGCAAGCCCAACAAGAGAGGCGGCGGTTCTGCACTTTGTTTTAGGGCATGAAGCTGGGCAGGTGGAAGGGGTATCAGTGGGAGAGCATTTTGGTGCTAGTGATCATAATTCAGTTAGATTTAGCATAGTTATGGAAAAGGACAAAGATCGACCAGGAGTAAAAGTTTTCAATTGGGCAAAGGCCAATTTTACTAAGCAGAGATGTATTTTAGCAAAAGTGGACTGAAAACAGCTACTTGAAGGTATATCAGCATCAGAGCAGTGGGAGGCATTCAAGGAGGAGATAGTGAGGGTTCAGAGCAAATATGTTACCGCAAAGAAAAAGGGTGGGACGCCCAAATCTAGAGCCCCCTGGACGTCAAGGGGAATACAGGGTAGGATAAGGCAAAAAAGGGAAGCTTATGTCAGATACCGAGAACTAAATACAACAGAAAGCCTGGAGGAGTATAGAAAATGCAGGGGTGAAATTAAAAAGGAAATTAGGAAATCAAAGAGAGGGCATGAAAAAATATTGGCAAGTAGAATCAAGGAAAACCCAAAGATGTTTTATAAATACATTAAGAGCAAGAGGATAACTAAAGAAAGAGTAGGGCCTATTAGGGACCATAAAGGTAACCTGTGTGTGGAGGCGGAAGATGTGGGATGGTTCTTAATGAATACTTTGCGTCTGTCTTCATGAAAAAGAGGGACGATATAGACATTGTAGTTAAGGAGGAGGAGTGTGAAATATTAGATGAGATAAACATAGTGAGAGAGGAAATATTAAGGGGTTTAGCATCTTTGAAAGTAGATAAATTGCCAGGCCCGGATGAAGTGTATCCCAGGCTGTTAAGAGAACAAGGGAGGAAATAGCGAAGGCTCTGACCATCATTTTCCAATCCTTTCTGGCTAAAGGCGTGGTGCCGGAGGACTGGAGGGCTGCTAATGTTGTACCGTTGTTTAAAAAGGGAGAAAGGGATAGACCGAGTAATTACAGGCCAGTCAACCTAACCTTGGTGGTGGGCAAATTATTGGAAAAAATTCTGAGGGGCAGTATTAATTGTCATTTAGAAAGGCACGGATTAATCAAGGACAGTCAGCATGGTCATGGGAAGGTCATGTCTGACTAACTTGATTGAATTTTTTGAGGCGGTAACAAGGAGGGTCGATGAGGGTAGCACGTTTGATGTATGCTAAATGGATTTTAGCAAGGCTTTTGACATGGTCCCACATGACAGACTGGTCAGAAAAGTAAAAGCCCCTGGGATCCAAGGGAAAGTGGCAAGTTGGATCCAAAATTAGCTTAGTGGCAGGAAGCAAAGGGTAATGGTCGACGGGTGCTTTTGTGACTGGAAGGCTGTTTACAGTGGGGTTCCGCAGGACTCAGTACTAGGTCCCTTGCTTTTTGTGGTATATATCAATGATTTAGACTTCAATGTAGGGGGCATGATTAAGAAGTTTGCAGATGATACAAAAATTGGCTGTGTGGTTGATAGTGAGGAAGAAAGCTGTAGACTGCAGGAGGATATCAATGGACTGGTCAGGTGGGCAGAAAAGTGGAAAATGGAATTCAATCCAGAGAAGTGTGAGGTAATGCATTTGAGGAGGGCTAACAAGGCAAGGGAATACACAATAAATGGTAGGACACTGAGAAGCGTAGAGGATCAGAGGGACCTTGGAGTGCAGGTCCACAGATCCCTGAAGGTAGCAGGACAGGTAGATAAGGTGGTTAAGAAGGCATACAGGATACTTTCCTTCATTAGCTGAGGCATAGAATACAAGAGCAGGGAGGTTATGCTTGAATTATATAAAACACTAGTTAGGCCACAGCTAGAGTACTGCATACAGTTCTGGTCACCACATAACAGGAAAGATGTGATTGCACTAGAGAGGGTACAGAGGAGATTTACGAGGATGTTGCCAGGACTGGGGAATTTTAGCTATAGGGAAAGATTGGATAGGCTGGGGTTGTTTTCTTTGGAACAGATGAGGCTGAGGGGAGATTTAATTGAGGTGTATAAAATTATGAGGGGCCTAGATAGGGTGGATAGTAAGGACCTACTTCCCTCAGCAGAGAGGTCAATAACCAGGGGGCATAGATTTAAAGTAATTGGTAGAAGGTTTAGAGGGGAGTTTAGGAGAACTTTTTTTACCCAGTGGGTGGTGGGGGTCTGGAACTCACTGCCTGAAAGAGTGGTAGAGGCAGAAACCTTCATCACATTTAAAAAGTACTTGGATATGCACTTGAAGTGCTGTAACCTACAAGGCCGCAGACCAAGAGCTGGAAAGTGGGATTAGGCTGGATAGCTCTTTTTCGGCCGCCACAGACACAATGGGGCGAATGTCCTCCTTCTGTGCCGTAAATATCTATGATTCTATGATTGGCTTCCGGTCCGGCAACACCTCAAATTAAAAATTCTCATCCTTCTGTTCAACACGGCCTCACCTCTCCCTATCTCTGTATCCTCCTCCAACCTACAAGTAATCCTCCATGATCTCTTCGCTCCTCCAATTCTGGCCTTGTGCACATCCCTGATTTCCATCGCTCCACCATTGGCGGCCGTGCCTTCAGCTGCAAAGGCCCTAAGTTCTGGAAATCCCTCCTTAAACCTCTCCGCCTCTCCACCTCTCTCTCCTCCTTTAAGACGCTCCTTAAAACCTAGCTGTTTGACCAAGCTTTTGGTCACCTGTCCTAATATCTCTGTATGTGGCTTGGTGTCAAATTTTGTCTGATAACGCTCCTGTGAAGTAGTTTGGGACGTTTTACTATGATAAAGGTGCTACATAAATGTAAGTTGTTGTTTTAGGGTCACTTTCTCCTGGTGTTGGTAACAATTTGGCAAATCTCTTGAGAGCTACATCCCTTGGCTCCTCAACTGAGGTTCTTGGTGTTTGCTCCTTCAGCCTGTTCCATCGGTTGCCCGATTCCAAAATAAATCTCACTTCCATAAACAATTCCCCCTTCAAGACCCATCTGCAGGCTTTTAAATCCAAAGGGGGAGAAATTTGGTATAGCCCCATTTGGGGCACTAAAACTTTAAAAGTTGAAGAATTAGCACCAGGCGCTAATCATTGTCGACGCCCGCAAAATTTATTGTTAGCGCTCCAAGAGGGAAGTGGAGCGCTAAATCAAGTGCTACACTCCTAACTTAGGGCGCTAACCTCTGAGAGCGGGGTGCTACCGGCAGAGTGATAAAGAAGGTCATGCACAGTCCAAACAGCACTCTTTAATCACACAGGCTGCTTCCATCTCTTAAAGGGAAGGGCCAATCACGCTGTTTAACCTCATAGTCATCAGTGGTGTTTTTCAACGCGACCTGGGCGACGGCCAGTGCAGCCCCCATCACTTTCAGCAAGTGCAGCATTTGGAGATGTTTGAGGAAAAAGTGTAAAAAATTTTGCGCAGGTGAAAGTAATAAACGGTGCGATCACTGAAAGCGCCGTTTTCGCGATGTTCAAGCGACACGGAATCATTCCCTTTAATTACCGCTCCTGCAGCGCACTTCCGGGTGCACAACGCCTCCTCTCACTGGCGCTGTCAGCGCGAGGCGCTAAAGCAGGGGGTGAAAGGCAATTTTGCATCGGGGCCGTTAACGGGGCGTTGCACATGCATTGACGTCACTATGTGAGAGACACTAGAGGCCTAGGCGTTAACAGTTAGCGTCAGCACTAATTCGCCACTGAAGGTCGCATGCAGCATTGGATTCGCCGCGGCCGGGAGCTAACTGAGGGAGTGCTGCACTGTCAGAGGTGCTGTTTTCCAGATGAGATGTTAAACCGAGGCCCCGTCTGCTCTCTCAGGTGGATATAAAAGATCCCACGGCACTATTTTGAAGAAGAGCAGGGGAGTTATCCCCAGTGTCCTGGCCAATATTTACCCCTCAATCAACATCATTAAAAAACAGATTATCTGGTCATTATCACGTTGCTGTTTGTGGGAGCTTGCTGTGCGCAAATTGGCTGCCACGTTTTCTACAACAGTGACTACACTTCAAAGTACTTAATTGGCTGTAAAGCGCCTTGGGACATTCTGAAGTCATGAAAGGCGCTATAGAAATGCAAGTCTTCCTTTTTTTTAATATAGCCAGATGCTCCAATACACTCAAGCAGAGTAACAGGAAACTCTGCCTAATTGTTGGCACACAGTAAGGAAGTCTGACCTGGGACTGCTTGATGCTGACAGCATGTGGGAAAATTGGAACTGACATTCACCTGCAACCTTTTCCCCCCAAAGGCTCCTGTCCCAATACTCTACACACTAGCAATGAGTGAAGTATCCTACAGTGGCCTTTAGAACTGAATCAAAGGGGGTGATTTTGCCAATGGGGGCACGTTGGAGGCGGGACTGCTGCTTGTCGGGTTTTAGTCCCGCCTCCATCGACTTGTGGCCAACCCACGCTATTTTCCCTTGATTGACCTTGTTAAGTCTGCCCAGCGGGCTTAGCAGGCCAATGAAGGGGAAGCCAGTTACAGAGAACGTCAGCGTATGACGTTTCATCTGTCAAAAATTTTTGACAGATGAATTGTCATCGTTTGACAGCTTTGAGAAGCTGCCAAACACTGACATTCTCTGTTGTTTGGTGAGTTCTTGTACTCAAGGTTCACCAAACCTATTTTCTGAGCAGAAAGCAGATGGCTGTTATATCGGAGAATGCAGCAGCCATTCTGTCATCTCTGCCGTGGAGATGCCGGAGCCTCTGGATCCCCAATGATTGAAGCCTGCAGGAAGAAACAAAGGTAAGGAAACTTTTTCTAACACTTTTCACTCACCTCACATACGTACCTCTCCACACTTGCACCCATCACTTACCTTCACAGCGCACTTTTGGACCCCTCCGACCCCCGCAGACCCGCTGCTCGCCTTGCTGACCCTGGCAGGGTTTCCCAACGTCGGGAAGCCCGCACCTCTGATGGAAAAAATGGGGATAATCCAGGCAGTTAAGTGGCTGTAATCCCCTTCCCGCCTCCAGGAGACGGGACCCGGCGCGGGTCGGGTACCCGCCTCTTGGGAAGATGGCACGGAGGCGGGTTGGGGGCGGGATGGGTACCCGTTCCCGGATTCTGCCATTTTCCTGGCAGTCCCGTCTCCAAACCCGCCTCCTCAGGGCTGGCAAAATCGCCCCCAATTGACTTCAAACCCAATCATTATTCAATATAAAATCAATGGTCAGAACATTCCTACAACAAGCGAGTGAGGGAACCTTGTTCACTATGGCCATGATGCTCAGTCAATAATAAACACAACAAATCAATATATCCACAAAATATAGGCTGGTGGAAAGGAACACATAATGGCTGTGATTTTAACCGTCACAAGTGAGCAGGAGCAGTGCAAGAGATGGGGATGGTGTAAGGGGTACAGTAGTGTAGTGGTTATGCTACTGAACTAGTAATCCTCATTGTGTGAAATGTGAGTTCAAAGGCAGTTAGCAAATTTGAATTTAGTTTGAAAGAATATTGGGCTAGAAATTCATTATAGCCAAGGAATGGGCAGTGTTTAGACTAAAAATGGTTAAGTAGCGCCAGGTGAAAAACGTCTAGACTGCAAGCAAAATTCGTCCTCACTCCTCATTAAAATGATTGCAGTCATGATTCTAATCTAAAAACCCAGCTCATTGGCATTACACTGAAAAGATGGACCAAGATCGGGTATAGTCTAAACTCAAGTAATGATTGTCACGGGCTTTTTTCACTACTTAAAGGGGAGCTTCATTGATGCTGCAGCACCTCATTCTCAGCATTGTTGGGTGTGCAATTGCCTCAACAACCATAAGAAGAAGGATAAGGAGAAGGAGCACTTATTTACAAATCCTGATGGCAGACCGCCACCCCAGGGAGAGAGCCCGGAGGTTTTCTGAGGAAGCTTTGGAGGCATTGGGGGAGAAATTCAGTAGTGCCCAGGAAGGGGCGCTAACTTTTGAGAAGTTGGAAATTTAGCGCAGGGTGCTAATCAATCTCGGTGCCCGCTAAATTCAGTCTCAGCGCTCAAAGAATGCAGGGGAGCGCTAAATCAGGCGCTAATGGCATAGGTGAGTGGCGTTAGGCTCCAAGCGATAATGAATATAAGGTGTTGTGTAATCGGGAGTGAGCATTGGCGCAGACGCCTTCCAGCCATGAAAGGGGAGGGTCACTGGAGTCTGCACACCAGCCCCCAATGATTCGGGGCGTGCAGAACGGTGATATGACGTGAAATGAAATGGAAAGCGCTTTGACGACCCGCAATACTCCGGGGACTAAGCAGCTTTTATTTGGCTGCAGATACATCCTGCGCTCTCTGCTACTCATAACTGACCTTTGGAACGGAAGTTCCTTGACAGCTGATGCGCATCCCTTCAAGTAGCGCCCCGCCAGTCGCCAGCCAGCTGGTTCACGCCTCCGCTCCCTGACGCTGTCGGCGCGAGTCAGTAAGGCGGGGGGTGCTACTGAAGTTTGCAGATCAGGCGCCCAGCGAGCATTGCACGCTTGCTGACGCCACGATCTGCATGGCAAAAGGGACCAAGGCGCTAACTGTTATCGCCAGCGCTACGGGGCTGGTGAATTTGCCGTGTGGTGCGGGATTCACCCCGCCATGGCGCTATTGCCTGAGCGCCCCATTAGTGTCCCCACCAGGCACTAACTGGAGGCGCTAACCTACTGAATTTCTAGCCCATTGGTTTTAGCGGTGGAGAGAAGGCGGGCGGTCCTGTACCCCCCAGCTGGCAGGAGGTCCTCGCCACAAGTCTGCCAGACTATGTGGAGGGAGATGGCACACCACGTCACGGGCAGCACTGTGGTCCCCACGTCCCACACCCAGTGCAGGAGGAAGTTTAACAAGCTCACACGGGTGGTCAGGGTGAGTGAAGGCTTCACAAATGCTACATACCACCATCTGTACCACAGGCTTCACACACTGCTCCATGCACCACAGCCCCAGCACTCACCCACCAACAATCTCTACTTAGCAACACTTGCACCCACATCTCACACCTTGCACACAGTGGCAGCTATTCAACTATGGCAGGCACAAGGGTCATTAGTTATTAGAATTTTTGTGATATGTGTGATATGTTTATAGATAAATTTATTGATGGTGTTTGAATATTTTGTGGTCTCTCTCATTTCACCTTTGCGCCCCCGAGGATGCTGTGATATGGCGTGAGACAGGGATGGTATGATAGGGATGTGGTGAGCAACGGAGATCTGGAGTTTCATGCATTTGAATCGCAGTCTGATGAGCTGGTCATGGACAGCCCGTCCGGAAGGCCGATTGTCTCGCTGCCTCCTCCCTCCCTCCTGTTCCTCCTCCTCCTCCTTGTCCTCTTCCTCTTCATCCTCCTCCTCATCCTCATCCTCCTCTGCCTTGTCCTCCTCCTGAGGTGGTCTCGCAATCCCTGCTGGCAAGGGCTGCGCCCTCATGATGACCAAGTTGTGGAGCACGCAGCAGGCCACCACACAATGGGACCCCCGTTCAGCCGAGTACTGGAGGGCTCCTCCCGAGCGGTCAAAGCAGCAGAACCGTTGCTTCAATAAACCGATGGCCTGCTTGATGATGTTCCTGGTGGCAACATGGCTCTCATTATATGAGTGCTGGGCATGAGTGTTGGGGTTGCGGAGGGGAGTCATGAGCCAGGTGGAGAGCGGATAGCCCTTGTCTCCGAGCAGCCACCCTTGAGCTTGATGTGGTGGCTGGAAGAATGCTGGCACACCGGTCTGGCGCAGGATGAAGGCATTGTGGCTGATGTCAGGATAGAGGGCATTGACATTGAGGATTCGCTGTCTGTGGTTGCACACCAACTGCACATTAAGTGAGTGAGTGATTTTAGCAAGTGTTGTACTTTGAAGCCTTTCAAAAATAATGATGGAGTTTTGTACTTGCCAGAACACTCCCTGATACCAAAGAACCTTGAAATGACTAAGGAAACCTCTGCAGTAGCAGGAACTAGCACACAGCCACTCAAACTTCAAAACCCTGACAGGTGTGAGTGATTGGTGAGAATCCTTTAAATATCGTCATTGGAGCCGGCTTGCTGCTGTTGCACGCCACCTGAAGCTGTCGTTGCTTTCTCCAGCTGGTAAGCACATTGGCTAAAACGAAGTTGGGAGATCGGGCGTCCAGTGAGCGTTGCACACTCACTGACATCACGATCTCCATCATGGCGAGCTCCCTGGCGATCGAGTTTACCGGCAGCGCTACCGGCACCACCGATATGGCATGCGGCACTGGAACCGGCATCAGCTGTTGTTACAGCTGTCAATGTCACTTTAGCGCCTGGCGCAAACGACACGAATTTCTCCCCCATTGTAACGGTGGCATAGTGGTTAGCACTGGTGCCTCACAGCGCCAGGGACCCGGGTTCGAATCCGGCCTCGGGTGACTGTCTGTGTGGAGTTTGCACATTCTCCCCGTGTCTGCGTGGGTTTCCTCCGGGTGCTCCGGTTTCCTCCCATAGTCCAAAAATGTGCGGGTTAGGTTGATTTGGCTATGATAAATTGACCCTTAGTGTTAGAGGGGGATTAAATATGTGGGGTTACGGGGATAGGATGGGATATGTTAGGGGGAATTAAATACGTGGGGTTACAGGGATAGGGTGGGATATGTGTCGGTGCAGGCTCGATGGGGATTCTGTGTGGGAAAGCAGGGACAGGGTACTGGATTTGGATGATCAGCCATGATCGTATTGAATGGTGGAGCAGGCTCGACGGGCCGAATGGCCTACTCCTGCTCCTAGTTTCTATGTCTATGTTTCTATGTTTCTAAGTAAAAGGCTCATATCAGTAAAAGTGACCATGAAGCTGTCGGATTGTTGTAAAAACCCAATTGGTTCACTTATGTTCTTTAGGTTAGGAAACCTGCTTACCCGGTCTGGCCTATATGTGACTCCAGCCCCACACCAATGTGGTTGACTCTTAACTGCCCTCTGAAATGACCCCACAAGCCATTCAGTTTAGGACAACTAGGGATGGCAGTAAGGAAGGTAGAATAGCTAGCAATATGTAGATGGTTAGGTTATAAGAGTAAGAGTTAAATTGGATTAAATCATACTCCGGACATACAAAGATACCAGACCCAGCAGCGAGGTGTTGGCTGATGTGAGACTGGAATTTTAATTGCTGGAAGAATGCCAGTGTGTCTGGGGAACAGCAGGGGAGTGTGAAAGGAGAATAAGTCTCTCTGTAAGAAGATAAGTGAGTGAAGGCTTTGAAGGACATCCGTAGTCATTCATGTGTGTGGAATGCCCGGAGAACAATAAACAGATCATGATACTAATGAACAAGCGCGAGAGGAGCAAGTGGTCTACGTGACTACTGACATGCTTATGTATTAACCCTATGTACTTACGCACTAATCACATGTAGTAGGAACATGCTTACCTCATGTAATTAACCATATAAAGGTACAGCACATCAGTGTGCTTTAGCAATTCTACCTAGTCTTGCCTAGGGGCTACCGTGAGCAATTAGAGGGCTCAGCTTGCGAATCCCCAATGAGTTCTTTGTTTGTGAGTATAAGTGACGTCAATCTTATGAGCACTGCATGGAATGGGTTGTATCAGCATGTTTATTAATGAAGATTATTAATCAAATGTCTCTCTAACTTGATTCCACTTGCCTGTATTAAAAGTGAAGGATAAGGATTATCCTAAACTGAACAGAAGGGAGGAGGTGTATTGACCTTTCCTGATCTAGTGATGCTATTGAATCTCTTGCTGTACTATCCAAGTCCTCAGGGTGATGCTTGTGCTGTTAACTTCCTCTGCCACATCCAACCAGGCTCTCTTCGCGAAGCTGTTAGATTTTCTCTTGTCACTTTGCGGGAACAATTACTTCCCTCCTGGCACTCACTGCCGCAAGCAGCACCTCCAGGGAGGCATCAGAAAACCTGGGGGAAATCTTACCCCTTCTTACAGCCATCTTCTCGAAGCAGACAAAGAATTCCGGAAGTCAAAAGTACTAATTACATTGAGTAAATGCAGCCTCCCTTTAAATAGTTGCCCAGGATTTTGAACGGAAATTGAGCGTTGTAGGTGGGTAGTTAAAATTGGCCGGGCCACACCAGCTTCCGCACTTCCGGGTGCACCGCCTGATCCAGTCCCTCCTCCACGCCCGAGTTAAAATTGGGGCCATAGTGTCATTATATGCAGATGAATTATTGCATATATTTTGACAATCAGCTCTTCAGCTGGCAGTCAGTGCTTCAGCCTATGTCTCAGCTTGTCAGTCGCTCACAAGAACAATCAGCTTTGATCACTGGGGTTGCCTGTATACATCAATCAGATCAATTGGAGAGCAAAACTGAAGGGCTGTTAAGAACCAATCTATTCAAATTACTTTTTACCTACTGTTGGTTGCCTATGAACCTGAGGTAGAAAACTTTTAAGATGAGTTGATGGTTTCCGAGAGTTGCAGTTACAGGTACGTCTATTTAGTGTTTGTCTCTAACAACAGCAACAACTTGTATTTATATAGCACTTTAAGGTAGTAAAACGTCCCAAGGCGCTTTACAGGAATATTTTAAGACAACATTTTACACCGAGCCACATAAGAAGCAATTAGGGCAGATGACCAAAAGCTTGGTCAAAGAGGTAGGTTTTAAGGAGCGTCTTAAAGGAGGAAAGAGAGGTGGAGAGGCGGACAGGTTTAGGGAGGGAATTCCAGAGCTTAGGGCCTTGGCAGCTGAAGGCACGGCCACCAATGATTAAGCGATTAAAATCAGGGATGCTCAAGAGGGAAGAATTAGAGGAGCGCAGATATCTCGGGGGTGGGGGGGGGGGGCGTTGTGGGGCTGAAGGAGATTACAGAGATAGGGAGGGGCGAGGCCATGGAGGGATTTGAAAACAAGAATGACAATTTTAAAATTGAGGCGTTGCTTAACTGGGAGCCAACTTAAGAAGTTATATACAACTGGGCTGTTAAAATGCAGCTTTTAAAAACATTTTTTTCTCAAAAGAACTTTTCAGGATGTGTCTGGTTGTTGCTGGCAATTTATTGAGCTAAGGAAGGTGCTCTTTGGTGGGAAGTATTAATTTGCTTCATTTGACTAGTCCCATCATGGCACTTGCAGAATTTCCAGGGTTTGGAATGGTAATGAATTTTACTTTATTTCAAAAGTTACACTGAGATTCCCACATTTCAGATTTTACTGCAATGTCCTACTGTCCTACTGGCTTCTTTTTGGTGAGTTGTAGTTCCCAGTCGTGTTCTATAACTTTGAAAGCTCTTTTTAGTTTGTTTATCCACTGGTGAAGGAGGTCCTTTTATTCACCATGTGATATCCAGGGAGTGAGCCCAAACTGTCCGTACTAGAGCAGAGAAATGTTATTCTAGGGGCTGTCAATCAGATCCACCTAAAATTCCGCTCCCTTTGCCCGTTCCTGTAAACCATAGCCCTGAATTTCTGTGGGATTCTCTAATCTCATGTCAAACCTCAGAGGAATCCCTGGAGAAACGGCTGTTTAATTGCCAACCTCTTGTTGAAAGTTGATCCAAAAATAAAATGAAAAAGACAGGTTAATGTTTGGGTTTGGCCCTTCATCAGAATTTGGTTATAAGGGTTTGCTTAGAAACTGACTCATCCTTATTCCTCGAAGCTACCAAAAAAATAGAAAATATTTACTTTAAAATAGTTAAATTAACATACCCCTTCAGTCTAGGTAATACTATGACTGCCTCTAGGCTGCTTAGAGGTCTGAGACAGGGACAGATACAATAGTGAGACAGTTTGCCTAGTGACAACAGAATACATTAATAATTGGGCCAGAAATTCGGGTCTCCACGGGTGAGTACGCGCTGTGTACTCACCCGTAGACCCAACGAAAGTGGCGGTTTCGCGCATGCACAGCGCATGTGTTGGAAACCGGAACTTCCGTTCCCCTGAAGGAAGGGGTTCAGAGGTCGAACGCGTGCGCCGGAGAGGCAGCGCGCACGCAGCGAACTTCAGGTTTTTTTTCAGGTTTCTCCGTGAGGGTAAGTACGGAGAAGCTGCGCAGGAAAAAAGGAGGCGCAAGGCCTGCTTTTAACAAGGTAAGTGGTGAATTAAATACAATTTAAACATTTTTTCAACAGGTTTATCTTTTTTACATACTTTAAAGAAAGGTAAGTTTATTTTTAGCACCGTTAAAAAGTGTAATTAATTTTTTCAAAAATTAAAATTTTTGTTTAAGGTAGTTAATTTATGTAATTTATAGTTATTTTAAAAATGTGATGTTTTTTTAAAATTTATTTGAAGTTTTAGTGAGGTTTTGGGGCCGATCTCTATTCATAGATTTGACAGGTCTTCCTGTCAAAATCTATGAATGGAGATTCCCTGCTCCGATTGGCTCTCCATGGCCCACGTGATCCCAGGGGACGCTTCGAACTAACTGCGTCCCTGGGATATGCAAGCACTGCGCGCCGGCAGCTGCAGGAGGCCCAGGAGCCGAAGTCCACGCGGGCCCGAAGCACAATGGCAGGCGCGGTAGGTAAGTACGCGCGCGATCCTTGTACCCGCGGGAAACCGGAGAGCCGAATTTCTGGCCCAATTTGTTTTCTGGGATCATTGTAGATGCTGTAAAAGGTTTCAGTTCACAAGTCAACACAATCTATCCAGGGTTATTTTTCCCAATGAAAGAAACCTGACTATGTATAGTTTTTCTGGGATGTGGACAGTGCTGGCAAAGCCACATTTACCTTGAGAAGGTGGTGGTGGTGGGCCTTCTCCTTGAACCTCTGCAGTCTTTGTGCTGATGGTGCTCCCATGGTGGTGTTAGGTGGGGAATTCCTTGATTTTGATCCAGCGACGATGAAGCAACAGACGATGTATTGTCAGGCTGGTGTGCACCTTGCAGGCGGATGGCTTTCCCATGGTCATGCTGCTCTTGTTCTCCTTGGTGGTAGAGGTCCCGGGTGGCGGGGGGTGGGGCGGTTCTGTCAAAGCTAGTTGCCAGATTGAAGTCTCAAAAATTACTTTTATTGTCAGATTTAAAATATCAAACCCTTACGGGATAAGTTATTTTTGGCTGGAGTTATAGTAGGCGCCAAACTGCCAGAAAACTAAGCTTTTATATCGCACTTAATCGCGTCACTCAGAAATGTTGCAAAGCATTTCACACCCAATTAATTAAATTGTGCAGTTACTGTTGTCAGTGGGAAAAAAGTGCAAAACTAAAAGCAAAAGTTTCTGAGGTGGGTGGTGGGGGGCGCACACCTTCAAGGTTAGATACCACCAGGAAATAAATCTGCTTCAGTACTTCCATCCCCCTTCAGTCATTAAATCGATCACTGCCACAAAATGATTGTGTTTTTTTTTTATTCGTTCATGGGATGTGGGCGTCACTGCCAAGGCCAGCATTTATTGCCCATCCCGAATTGCCCTTGAGAAGGTGATGTTGAACCGCTGCAGTCCGTGCGCTGAAGGTACTCCCACAGTGCTGTTAGGGAGGAAGTTCCAGGATTTTGACCCAGCGACGATGAAGGAACGGCAATATATTTCCAAGTCAGGATGGTGTGTGAGTTGGAGGGGAACTTGCAGGTGGTGGTGTTCCCATGCGCCTGCTGCCCTTGTCCTTCTAGGTGGAAAAGGTCGCGATTTGGGAGGTGCTGTCGAAGAAGCCTTGGCGAGTTGCTGCAGTGCGTCTTGTAGATGGTACACACTGCAGCCACGGTACGCTGGTGGTGGAGGGAGTGAATGTTTAAGGTGGTGGATGAGGTGCCAATCAAGCGGGCTGCTTTGTCCTGGATGGTGTCGAGCTTCTTGAGTGTTGTTGGAGCTGCACTCATCTAGGCAAGTGAAGAGTAATCCCTCACACTCCTGAGTTCTGCCTTGTAGATGGTGGAAAGGCTTTGGGGAGTAAGGAGGTGAGACACTCGCCGCAGAATACCTAGCCTCTGACCTGCTCTTGTTGCCACAGCATTTATGTGGCTGGTCCAGTTAAGTTTCTGGTCAATGGTGACCCCCCCAGGATGTTGATGGTGGGGGAATCGGCAATGGTAATGTCGTTGAATGTCAAGGGGCAGTGGTTAGACTCTCGCTTGATGGAGATAGTCATTGCCTGGCACTTGTGTGGCGCGAATGTTATTTGCCAATTATCAGCCCAAGCCTGAATGTTGTCCAGGTCTTACTGCATGTGGGCATGGACTGCTTCATTATCTGTGGAGTTCCGAATTGTGCAATCATCAGTGAACATCCCCGCTTCTGACCTTATGATGGAGGGAAGGTCATTGATGAAGCAGCTGAAGATGGTTGGGCCTAGGACACTGCCCTGAGGAACTCCTGCAGTGATGTCCTAGGGCTGAGATGATTGACCTCCAACAACCACAACTATCTTCCTTTGTGCTAGGTATGAATCCAACCAGTGGAGAGTTTACCCCCTGATTCCCATTGATTTCAATTTTACTAGGGCTCCTTGATGCCACACTCAGTCAAATGCTGCCTTGCTGTCAAGGGCAGTCACTCTCACCTCACCTCTGGAATTCAGCTCTTTGTCCATGTTTGGACCAAGGCTGTAATGAGGTCTGGAGCTGAGTGGTCCTGGCAGAATCCAAACTGAGCATCGGTGAAAAGGTTGTTGGTAAGTGCCGCTTGATAGCACTGTCGATGACACCTTCCATCACTTTGCTGATGATTGAGAGTAGACTGATGGGGTGGTAGTTGGCTGGATTGGATTTGTCCTGTGGACAGGATAACCCTGGGCAGTTTTCCACATTGTTGGATAGATGCCAGTGTTGTAGCTGTACTGGAACAGCTTGGCTAGAGGCATGGCTAGTTCTGGAGCACAAGTCTTCAGCATGACAGTCGGGATGTTATCGGGGCCCATAGCCTTTGCTGTATCCAGTGCGCTCAGCCGTTTCTTGATATCACCTGGAGTGAATCAAATTGGCTGAAGACTGGCTTCAGTGATGGTGGGGACCTCAGGAGGAGGCCGATATGGATCATCCACTCGGCACTTCTGGCTGAAGATGGTTGCAAATGCTTCAGCCTTGTCTTTTGCACTCACGTGCTGGGCTCCGCCATCATTGCGGATGAGGATGTTCAGGGAGCCTCTCCCGTTAGTTGTTTAATTGTCCCCCACCATTCACGACTGGATGTGGCAGGACTGCAGAGCTTTAATCTAATTCGTTGATTGTGGGATCGCTTAGCTCTGTCTAGAGCATGTTGATTCCGCTGTTTAGCATGCACGTAGTCCTGTGTTGCAGCTTCCCCAGGTTGGCAACTCATTTTTAGGTACGCCTGGTGCTGCTCCTGGCATGCTCTTCTGCACTCCTTATTGAACCAGGTCCCCTGGCTTGATGGCAATGGTAGAGTGAGGGATATGCAGGGCCATGAGGTTACAGATTGTGGTGGAATACAATTCTGCTGCTGCTGACCGCCCACAGTGCCTCATGGATGCCCAGTTTTGAGCTGCTAGATCTGTTCTGAATCTATCCCATTTAGCACAGTGGTAGTGCCACACAACACAATGGAAGACGGGACTTTGTCTTCGCAAGGACTGTGCAGTGGTCACTGCTACCAATTCTGTCATGGACAGATGCATCTGCGACAGGTAAGGATGAGGTCAAGTATGTTTTTCCCTCGTGTTGGTTCTCTCACCACCTGCCCCAGGCCCAGTCTGCCAGCTATGGCCTTCAGGACTTGGCCAGTAGTGTTGCTACCGAGCCACTCTTGGTGATGGACATTGAAGTCCTCCACCCAGAGTACATTCTGTGCCCTTGCTACCCTCAGTGCTTCTTCCAAGTGGTGTTCAACATGGAGGAGTACTGATTCATCAGCTGAGGGAGGGCAGTAGGTGGTAATCAGCAGGAGGTTTCCTTGGCCATGCTTGACCTGAAGCCATGAGACTTCATGGGATCCGGAGTCAATGTTGAGAACTCCCAGGGCTACTCCCTCCCTGCTGTGCCACCACCCCTGTTCTGTCCTGCCGGTGGGGAAAGGACAAAGGATGGTGATAGAGGAGACTGGGACATTGGCTGAAAGATATGATTATGTCAGGCTGTTGCTTGATTAGTCTATGGAACAGCTCTCCCAATTTTGGCACAAGTTGCCAGAAACTTTGCAGGGTCGAATGGGTCGAACCGGTTCTCGGGGAGGTGGGACCAGTACAAACGGGACGGTCTGCACCTGGGCAGGGCCGGGACCGATGTCCTAGGGGGAGTGTTTGCTAGTGCTGTTGGGGAGGGTTTAAACTAAAGTGGCAGGGGGTTGGGAACCTGAGCAGGGAGACAGAGGAAAGGGAAACAAGGATAAAAGCAAAAGACAGGAAGGAGAAAAACAAAAGTAGAAGGCAAAGAACTCAACGGTTTAAATCAAACATGGTCACAGTAAATAATAATTCATATAGGTCTGAGAGTGTTAAAAAAACAAGCCTGAAGGCTTTGTGTCTTAATGCAAGGAGCATTCGGAACAAGGTGGATGAATTAGCTGCGCAAATAGAGGTAAATGAATACGATTTGATTGGGATTACAGAAACATGGCTCCAGGGTGGCCAAGGCTGGGAACTCAACATCCAGGGGTATTCAATATTTAGGAAAGATAGGCAAAAAAGAAAGGGAGGTGGGGTAGCATTGCTGGTTAAAGAGGGGATTAACACAATTGAAAGGAAGGATATTAGCTCTGATGATGTGGAATCTGTATGGGTAGAGCTGAGAAATAACAAGGGGCAGAAAACGTTAGTGGGAGTGGTATATAGACCTCCAAACAGTAATACGGAGGTTGGGGATGGCATTAAAAGGGAAATTAGAGAAGCATGCAGTAAGGGCACAGCAGTCATCATGGGTGACTTTAATTTACATATAGATTGGGCTAACCAAATTAGTAAAAATACTGTGGAGGAGGAATTCCTAGAATGTTTACGGGATGGTTTTCTGGAACAATATGTCGAGGAACCAACCAGAGATCAGGCCATCTTAGACTGGGTATTATGTAACGAGAAAGGATTAATTAGCAATCTTGTTGTACGAGGCCCCTTGGGTCAGAGTGATCATAATATGATAGAATTCTTCATTAGGATGGAGAGTGAAGTAGTTGAATCAGAGACTAGGGTCCTGAATTTAAATAAAGGAAACTACGATGGTATGAGGCGCGAATTGGGTAGGATTGATTGGGGAATGTCACTCAAAGGGTTGACGGTGGATAGGCAATGGCAAACATTCAAAGACTGCATGGATGAACTACAGAATTTGTTCATCCCAGTGTGGCATACGAATAAAACAAAAAGGGTGACTCAACCGTGGCTAACAAGGGAAATTAGGGATAGCATAAGATTCAAGGAGAGGGCATATAAATTGGCTAGAAAAAGCGGTAACCCTGAGGATTGGGAGCAGTTTAGGATTCAACAAAGGAGGACAAAGGGATTAATTAAGAAGGGGAAAATAGAATATGAAAGTAAGCTTGCAGGGAACATAAAAACTGACTGTAAGAGCTTTTATAGATATGTGAAGAGAAAAAGATTAGTGAAATCAAGTGTAGGTCCCTTGCAGTCAGAAGCGGGGGAAGTTATAATGGGGGACAAAGAAATGGCAGACCAATTAAATCCATATTTTGGTTCTGTCTTCACAAAGGAGGACACAAATAACCTCCCAGAGATGTTGGAGAACATACGGTCTGATGAAAGGGAGGAACTGAAAGAAATCAGTATTTGCAGGGAAATGGTGTTAGGGAAATTGACGGGATTGAAGGCCGATAAATCCCCAGGGCCTGATAATCTACATCCTAAGGTACTTAAGGAAGTGGCCCTGGAAATAGTAGATGTATTGCTGATCATCTTCCAACATTCGATGGAATCTGGAACTGTATCCATGGATTGGAGGGTAGCTAATGTTACCCCACTATTCAAAAAGGGTGGTAGAGAGAAAGCGGGGAATTACAGACCGGTAAGCCTGACATCGGTAGTGGGGAAAATGCTCGAGTCCATTATAAAGGATGTAATAGCTGAGCACTTGAAAAACAGTGACAGGATCGGACAAAGTCAACATGGATTTACAAAAGGTAAATCGTGCTTGACTAATCTACTGGAATTTTTTGAGGATGTAACTGGGAAAATAGATAAGGGAGAACCAGTAGATGTGGTGTATTTGGACTTTCAAAAGGCTTTCGATAAGGTCCCGCATAAGAGATTAGCGTGTAAAGTTAAGGCACATGGGATTGGGGGCAAGCTATTGACTTGGATAGAGAACTGGTTGGCGGACAGAAAGCAGAGAGTAGGAATTAATGGGTCTTTTTCCGAGTGGCAGGCAGTGACTAGTGGGGTACCGCAGGGTTCGGTCCTTGGACCCCAGCTATTCACAATATACATTAATGATCTGGATAAGGGAACTAAATGTAATATCTCCAAGTTTGCAGATGAAGCTGGGTGGGCGTGTGTGCTCCGAGGAGGATACTGAGAAACTCCAGGATGATTTGGACAGGTTGGGTGAGTGGGCAGAAGCATGGCAGATGCAATATAACGTGGATAAATGCGAGATTATCCACTTTGGTGTCAAAAACAGAAAGGCAAACTATTATCTGAATGGCAATAGATTGGGAGAAGGGGAAGTGCAACGAGACCTGGGTGTCCTTGTGCACCAGTCGCTGAAGGTAAGCATGCAGGTGCAGCAGGCAAAGAAGGCAAATGGTATGTTGGCCTTCATAGCGAAAGGGTTTGAGTATAGGAACAGGGATGTCCTGCTGCAGTTGTACAGGGCCTTGGTGAGACCACACCTTGAGTATTGTGTGCAGTTTTGGTCGCCTTATCTGAGGAAGGATGTTCTTGCCATGGAAGGAGTTCAGCGAAGATTCACAAGGCTGATACCTGGGATGGCAGGAATGACATATGAGGAGAGATTGGGTCGATTGGGCTTATACTCGCTGGAGTATAGAAGAATGAGAGGGGATCTCATCGAAACATATAAAATTCTGACAGGTCTGGACAAACTAGATGCAGGAAGAATGTTCCCGATGGTCGGAGAGTCCAGAACCAGGGGTCATAGTCTAAGGATAAGGGGTAAGCCATTTAGGACAGAAATGAGGAAGAATTTCTTCACCCAGAGAGTGGTGAACCTGTGGAATTCTGTACCACAGAAGGTAGTTGAGGCCAAGTCATTAAATATATTCAAGAATGAGTTAGATATATTTCTTAAAGCTAAAGGTATCAAAGGATATGGGGAGAAGGCAGGTACAGGGTACTGAGTTTGGATGATCAGCCATGATCTCATCAAATGGCCTACTCCTGCTCCTATCTTCTATGTTTCTATGAGTGTGCCGTTGTTGTGTCTGAAGCCAGTGCCTAGATCAACGCCAGGTGGTCTGTCCAGTTTTATTCTTATTATTGCTTTTATGTAGCAGTTTGTTACAACTGCGTGGCTCGCTAGGCCATTTCAGAGGGTAGTTAAGAGTCAACCACATTGCTGTGAGTCTGGAGTCACATATCGGCCAGACCAGGTAAGGATGGCAGATTTCCTTCCCTAAAGGACATTAGTGAACCAGATGGGGTTTTTAACAACAATCCAATAGTTTCATGGTCAT
This sequence comes from Squalus acanthias, assembly GCA_030390025.1. NCBI lineage: Eukaryota > Metazoa > Chordata > Chondrichthyes > Squaliformes > Squalidae > Squalus > Squalus acanthias. The sequence goes on from CM059429.1 coordinate 72,248,364, forward strand.
CATTACTGATATTAGCTTCTATTCCAGATTTTTATTTAACTGAATTTAAATTCCCCAGCTGCCGTGGTGGGATTTGAACTCACGGTCTATTGGATCATTAGCCTATGGATTACTAGCCCAGTAACATAACCACTATGCTACTGTTCCCTCAGTACATGCCCTGTCTACTGCACAAAAGGGTATACCTGCAGCTTAAGTAATGATAAACCCATATCCTGCTCCACCTCAGTCTACCTCCCTGCCTTCACATTAGACCTGTATTCAGGACTGTTTGTGAGTGGTCATGTTTTTAGAAGCCATTGGTCAGCTTTTGCTCATTGTCTGGGTTGGCATGTATGAAGAGCTGTAGTCCTGAGCTTTCAGCATTCTATCTCTGACATTATGCCCTGGTTACCAATCTACTGACTCAATTAAGGAATGTAAGAAGCCAATCAAAACTGCTCAGGGCCCTTCGACAGCAGCTGTCTGTTTTGTCAGGCACGGTACGTTGCTTGGCAAGTCTCAGCCCATTTGTTCATGTTATCTTGTTATGTATCTAGGATGAGAAAAGACCATTAGGTAATTTCAAGCTCACCCCATAGTACACTCTGGGAGTGGGAAGGGAGGTCACTGCTCCAACAGGTTTATATAAAATGATGAGATGGTGTTGTTGAGGGAAGGAGGGGGGTTCAGAATAAGACCCCTTTTTGTACTCCTGTGAGGACAGTAATTCCAGATGAATCCCAAAACCTGCTGAAAACACGACTAAACAAAAATGCCACCGGCGACTCGTAGCAAAGGCTCTGGTGGAACCAGGCTGGTGTCTTCTGCCAGACCCAGCACTTTATAAATGGCATCAGCCAGAGGCGTTCTAGTCCCACAGCTCCAAAGAAAAGAAAACTCTGCTTTTCCAAAACAGAATGTTGCAGTTGTGCATGAGTGAGGAATCCATTCCACCAACTCCTTCCTCATTTAATAATTGTGGATCAACCACAGAAAAGGTTATATAGAAAATAATTACTTGCTCAGACTGTAGAAGAATTTTGTTCCTTTTTATTTTTAAAATATTATTTGATATGTTTTGAAACTGAGGATTACATTGGTGCTGGGATGAGTGGCCGGGCAGAATTACAGAGATCATTGCAATCCAGGTTCAGCTACAGCCCAGCTAACAGTCTCATGACTCCAAACTTATTTTAATTGCATACAGTGGGCTGAAACTCCATGTCACAATGCCAGCACAGAGAGGAATTGCCCGGATTCTCTGCTATGCCCTCATTTATTGCACTCCCATCGGGCTCCAGAGCAGATTCACCAGAACGATGCCAGGGCTTAAAGGGTCAAATTATGAGGAAAGGTTACATAACCTTGACTTGTATTCCCTTGAGTTTAATGATTGAGGGGCGATCTAATCGAGGTGTTTAAAATGTAAAAGGATTCAATGGGGTAGATAAACTATTTCCTCAGGTGGGGGGAATCCAAAACAAGGTCTTAAAATTAGAGCCAGGCCATTCAGGAGTGAAATCAGGAAGCACTTTTTCACACAAAGGGTAGTGGAAATCTGGAACACTCTCCCTCAAAAGGCTGTGGATGCTGGGGGTCAATTGGAATTTACAAGACTGAGATCAACAGATTTCTGTTAGGTAAGGGTATCAAGGGCTATGTCTCTAAGGTGGGTAAATGGATTTAAGATACAGATCAGCCATGATTTAATTGAATGGCGGAACAAGCTCGAGGGGCTGAATGGCCGACTCCTGTTCCGACGTCCTGTGCCTGGAGTGCGGAGGCCCGGGATTTCCTGGGCAGGAGCACCTGCACTTGCTGTTAGCAGCAAAGTTTGAAGCTACCGAGAAGGGGCAGGAGTCCGCTCAAGGCCAGGGGGTAAGGAGGACAGCCTAGATCAGTCAAAGTACTTTGAATGCAGTGGCATATTTGAAGCAGAACAAACAGGAACAAACTGATTCAATGCTAAGAAAGCAGCCTGGTGGAAAATAAGGAAGCCAAAGCACAGCCCAAAAACGAGGACTAATCTCATCAAAAGGTTAGGACGGATAATTTTGGCACGACTTCTATTGGCTGTACACCTACAGGATTGTGCTTTGCTGCAGCTTATAAGGACGTTGCTGGCCTCGAACCAATTGTGAAATCTAGCAGAATTCCTGGGGCAGCAAGGACAGCGACCCAAGTAATTGGGTGAATAAGGCTTGCGTCACCAAGCCTCCTGCGCATGCCCATTGGAAAAGTGGGGCAAGCACAAATCTGGCACACAGAGTCCACACCCAGTTTTCCCCTGCCTCTGCGCCTGGCACAAGCACAGAATTTCTGCCCCAGTATCAGAGTGAATGTCAGGCTTGCAATCTGACAAAGCGGAGGATCCAATAGAGCCTGTGTGAAACGCTCTTTAGATACACAGCGAGAACTCGGCCATTCTCTGCTGCAACTGCACCTAAAATGGCTACTGTCGGCAAGTGAGGGACTGGAGAGGAATTTTCCAGTTTTATCCCCCCCTCCCAATTGTCGTTGGGTTTTTGCTTCTCTAAAGGAGACTCCATGGCACCTAGAGGATAGGAAGTCTCTAGATGTGATGCATAAGGCATCACAACTGTGTGAGACAGGCGGGATGGGCCAGCTGCTCTCTTCCTGTCCAATGTTTTTGTATCTTCGTATGAGAATCAGCTGGCTCCTGCTGACTCAATAGACAGATTTCACCACTGTACATTTACACCTTCCTGCCACACAGTGAGCTTAACCATGTTGGAAAAATGGTCCATTTTACTCGCAACCAAGCTGCAAACTTTCTTACTCTGTTGGGTGACACTTCAGACTAACGCAATGGATATATCCATGGGAAAGGATCATTTCGGTTTCTTTTTCAGCTTGATTTTCCCACTGCTTTATAGGAAATCTCCATTCCTTATGTACGTGGGGAGACTGGAAGTGATACTGTGAATATTTAAAAGAACACAGGCCTCAATAGAGAACCGAGGAACTGGCTCCTGTCTGCCTTAGCTTGGTTCAGGCCTTAGGTTACTTATTGTGACCCCTTAACTCTCGCCCCAGCGCCCCCTCAACTGAAGCAAAGCAACCAGCACAGATTAAAATCTGGCTGAAACAGCAGAGGCAGGAAAGGTTTTGTATTCCCAAATAGTTGCGTACTTCTGCCCTCGATTATGTAACATCACAACTGAGGGCCTTTTGTGCAGCTAAGTGGGTGATACAATTAAACAATCTGCATAAACGATTATGGAGTGCGAGCGGGCTGGAGCTGCCCTCAGTACATCGGTCGCCCGCTGGACTGCACAAATCCCTGAACCACTTTGATCTCCATTTGATTGTGATGGTGCAGCTGTTTCAATTCAGTGGTTTACACATCAACAGGCAAGAAAGAGCAAAGGGGCGTTAGGTGCAGAAAACTAAGTAGGTTACATGAAGAAATAGGTGGTGAGCAATATATTTAAGATTAACAGATGGTTGGCAGGTGTTACAAGGCAGCAGTTTAATCCAGTAGGTCTTGGGGCACTTTAGTAATGGTCAGTGGGAGGCTCGAGATGGAATCACCACCTCCAATTGTCAGCCACTGGCTACTCTGCAGTTTAATTTTTGAATAATTTATTGTTCATATAAAAATTCTGTATTTGTCTGTTGCACGACAGAGTCACACTTCAAGTGTCAACAGTATACAAAAAAGAGAAAGCCAGACATTTCTTGATTTTTTTTTTCCTGGGAGTTGAAATTTTACACTGGAAATCTGCAAGTTCCCTTCACCAAACAGCAACTGAACTAACCTCAGGACCTGCTAAGCCCACTCTTCGCCACTGGGAACCTGAGCAGCAGTACGTAAAGCTATACGTCACCAAAACATACCAAATTTTCTCAAAGGGAGTACCCTTAAAAGGACAGGTCAGGTTAACGTCAGAGGAAATTAGCTAGCGTTGTTAAAAGATTCTAGAAACCATGATGTGAGAAGTATGTTGAGGGTGGTAGAGGTAGCAGGATCTGAATGAGGGGGCGACCGGTCAGGTCACAGCTGAAACTATGCAGCATGTCACGATTGGTATTAGTGATGATAGATTATCTTCCTAGCCCAATACAGAGGGATGTACCATAGCCTAAATATACTAAACATAGAACATAGAACAGTACAGCACAGTACAGGCCCTTCAGCCCTCGATGTTGTGCCGAGCATTGTCCGAAACCAAGATCAAGCTATCCCACTCCCTATCATTCTGGTGTGCTCCATGTGCTTATCCAATAACCGCTTGAAAGTTCCTAAAGTGTCCGACTCCACTATCACAGCAGGCAGTCCATTCCACACCCCAACCACTCTCTGAGTAAAGAATCTACCTCGGACATCCCTTCTATATCTCCCCCCCATACTGTGGTATAATATAAAACTCTCCGAAAGCCAGTGCCTGGGTAATTGAGAGGTGGAATTAGAAAGTAAGCTGATATTCACGAGTGCTCTGTATCTGAAGGAGGATGCATAATGAGGCAAAATGATTTATATTCCTGTTTCAGATGACCTGCCATCTCGTGAGAGGTGGAGTGGATCAACAATGCACCGCGGAGCCATGTTCCACTGCAGACTCCTGTCACTTCCACATAACCCACCCTCCCAGAAACTTTCCAAAGTGATCCAGTGGTGTGCAAGGGAGTGCACTATAGTGTGTAATTGCGATGCAGCCGGTGTTTCTCATTTTTACCGGAAAGGCAGGGGACCGAGCGTGATCTGTATTGTTAAATGCGTGCAAGAGAGAGAGGAACACGGGCGGGACCACACATGAAGGCTTTTGGGTGTGAATGTCTTTCACGGTCAAAACACATTAAAAATGGTACAAGCTGGAGTGTGCCAAGAGCATTGCATGTCCTAAATTGTGACAGCAGTTACCATGGTTATCTCCTCCATGAGATGTGTAATGTCACTGATGCACACGTGTATAGAACCTGCCTGTGCACATGTAACCTGTCTAACTGTTTGCAATCTGTCCATGTGAATATAACCTCTTCATATGTTTGAAACCTTGTCCATATGTTTCGAACCAGTGGTATACTACATCACATAAACCCGGGAGCTTTAGGAGGGTGTTGGTGGTTTTATTAAATACATTTTTTTGTTGGTTTCCTGGTGGGCTGCAGGCTCCTATGTTAGATTAGGTTTCATTTCAATGTGTTATTAGACAATGGCATGTTCTCTACATGTTGTCTGCCTTCTCCGGTACTTTCTGGCATATCACTTGTATAGTATATTCATTACACCACATTGCACACCCGAGGGATCGTATCATTGTGGTGGGGCCCATACTAAAGAACAGAGTTTATGAGAGTTGGAAACACAACTGTTTTTGCACTGCATTTTTCAACAATTACCTTAAACAACACCCATTCCATAATTTTTGGGAGCAATTCATGTTGTTCCAGTGCTAGGCGAAGGAGCTGTAATGTGAAACAATGGCTATGCATTAAAAGCCGCGAGGATCTGGGCTTCAGTCCCAGTCCCCTCCACCACCATTGGAATTCTAGTGGATCAGCCGGCATCATGAATGGGGAGGCCCTACTGTAACAAGAGGATGCCTTGGCCATTATCTTTCATTCTGAAAAATGTAGTCTCCATGCCAAACCCTCCAGGTCCCAATGTCAATTATGAAATGTGATCATTCCTTAAAATAAGGAGCTGAACTAATGTTTTGGAGAAACTCCCAGCCAAGTATCTATTTCATGGATATGCAGCTACACCGAAATTATGAGAAAAGGGCAACAAAGTGAATCCAAACAGGAAATGTTTCATGCTTTGTGAGACAATCTGCGAGGATGGGGCAGCAGTGAGAGCTGGCTACTGCTGGGAATGACTCTGGTACCTGGACCTGTGAGCATGCACACGGTGTTGGTATTACTGTTGTGTACATGATGACTTGTGCAGATAACTGCTCTAATCCTACAGTCTTATGCACAAAGTGCACTGTTAAAAAAGTGTAATCTCAGCACCAGAAACAGTTTTAAATCATTGCTTTCCTTGACCCCGCACTGTATGTATATTCATGCCCACAGACACTTTAAAAGCAAGGGCGGAGTAAGAGGATCCATTAACAAAGTCTGGGGCATCCCGTTTATTTTTGGCTAGTCAATCACAGATGATGAGGGCTGTGGAGTTTTGACTACATTTGGTGGTAGCTGTGGGGTTCTGGGATCATGATTTTTTTTTTTTTTTTTTAAAGAAAAGCACTTTGAAATTAACTCGTTATAAAAAGGCAGGTAGGAGTGGTATGTAATGCCAGTACTGTATGGCGCAAAACCTGCACGGCGCAACGCAGGTGGCGCACAGTGCAACATCAGTACTGCACAATGTAATCAGGGGAGATGAGAAGGCTGATACTTACCGAAATAGAGGAGCTGGTTTTAAAGAACAAGGTGTAGTAGTGACAGAGCATGCCCTCCAGTTATGCAGAATATGTCAGGCAGGGACAACTGTATTGCGATACATGTGCCATCTCTGTTTTCACAGTGGGTAATGTAGGGCAGCAAAAATTGGTCGGCATCCAAATATTCTTGTTAGAAAACTGAATAAGTACTTAGAATCAGTTCATGTCCAGAAACTGGATTAATTGACCCGGTCTCACATTGAACTCTCACATCTAATTTACTTAATCGAGCTAACTCTGGTCCCAAGTTTGGAAAGTCAACCCATTATAAGTAAACATAATTGTCCCCTTGACCAGGGGGCGCTCTCGGCCTCCCCTTGACCAGGGGGCGCTCTCGGCCTCCCCTTGACCAGGGGGCGCTCTCGGCCTCCCCTTGACCAGGGGGCGCTCTCGGCCTCCCCTTGACCAGGGGGCGCTCTCAGCCTCCCCTTGACCAGGGGGCGCTCTCAGCCTCCCCTTGACCAGGGGGCGCTCTCGGCCTCCCCTTGACCAGGGGGCGCTCTCGGCCTCCCCTTGACCAGGGGGCGCTCTCGGCCTCCCCTTGACCAGGGGGCGCTCTCGGCCTCCCCTTGACCAGGGGGCGCTCTCGGCCTCCCCTTGACCAGGGGGCGCTCTCGGCCTCCCCTTGACCAGGGGGCGCTCTCGGCCTCCCCTTGACCAGGGGGCGCTCTCAGGCTGCCCCTTGACCAGGGGGCGCTCTCAGGCTGCCCCTTGACCAGGGGGCGTTCTCGGGCTGCCGCTGAAACAGTGACTGTCACGAGCACGTAGCTTGCCTCTGCCACTGTGGGCCTGATGGCACATGGGCTGTCCTCTCAGCTTGCCTGTATGGGCCGTCGATGGGCTTTTACTTTGAAGGCCTATATGGAGATACACTGGCACTAAGTGCGCACGTGGGAGTCGTGAGGCGCCGTTTTAAAACGACCCCTCGGTGTGCAAGTATACGGTTACTAAATAAGTCAAATTGCATTTTTATTGCGTGGAATTTTCACTGCTGCTTTGGGGACCACGTTCCAATTGTCAATTTTCCCATGAAATCTGTCAATCAGAGGCCTCGTTTCACAGAAACAGAATCACAGAATCCCCACAATGCAGATAGAGGCCATTTCGGCCCATCGAGCCTGTACCAACACATATCCCACCCTATCCCCGTAACCCCACGTATTTAATCCCCCTAACACTAAGGGTCAATTTATCATAGCCAAATCAACCTAACCCGCACATCTTTGGACTGTGGGAGGAAACCGGAGCACCCGGAGGAAACCCACGCAGACACGGGGAGAATGTGCAAACTCCACACAGACAGTCACCCGGGGCCGGATTCGAACCCGGGTCCCTGGCGCTGTGAGGCAACAGTACTAACCACTGTGCCACCGTTTGTTGTTAATTAATCAGGGACACTGTATAAACAGAATGGAAGGAGTTATGTAAGGTAAATGGGGCATAAAATGGATCTGGCTCAGAGCTGGAAAGAACCTGAAACCATGGTTTAAAAGAGGGTACAGAAGAGATTTACTAGAATGTTTCCAGGGATGAGGGATTACAGTTACGCGGATAGACTGGAGAAGCTGGGGTTGTTCTCCTTAGGACAGAGAAGGCTAAGAGGATATTTGATAGAGGTGCTTAGATCGAGTAAATAGGATAAACTGTTTTCAATGGCTGAAGGCTCGATAGCCAGGGGCACAGATTTAAGGTGGTCAACAAAAGAACCAGAGGTGACATGAGGAAAAACGTTTTTACACAACGAGTGGTTAGGATTTGGAATGCACTGCCTGACAGGGTGGTGGATACAGATTCAATAGTAGCATTTAAAAGGGAATGGGATAAATAATTGAAGGAGAAAAAATTGCAGAGATATGTGGAAAGAGTGGTGACGTAGGACTAACTGGATTGCTCTTCGAAAGAGCCGGTGCAGATTTGATGGGCTGGAATGGCCTCCTTCTGTGCTGTACTATTCTATGAATCGATATGGTTGGAGCAGTTGACAGTGCGCTGACTGGGTGAAGCCCTTCCTGCTGGGTTCACTAGATCAGCTTCCTACAGTTTATACTGGGTCAAGACTCAGAGACCAGCTGCGACGCCAGAGCGACTACACGTCCACAAATCTTACACACGCATAGCGGCTCTACAGTCGTGGCTGCGACTTTACCGCCAATGTTAAATTGTCCTGTATAGGCAGGCTGAGCGCTCAGCCCTTCGCGAGCAGGAAGAAACAGCACCATACTGCGCCCAACGTTTGCTTTTCCCCCCAAAAGTGGCGGGTTATGAAATCACCCAGAGCGGTGGTGATCCCCCCACCACCCATCTCCGATGGAGTCACGCTGCCTCATTTTACTTCAGCATGTAATATAAATAGGGTACGGGCAACTATCTTCACGTCTGCTTCTACAAGAAGGTGTCGGAGAGGAAACGAGGCGTCAGTGCTTGTATCGAAATGAGCTGGTACAGTCAGACATTTGCAAAAGAACTAACTTTAACTAGAATCCAACCAAAACACAGTCCTCAACACCAGCGCAAACGAACAAGGCGACAATAACAAGAGCACAAAAAAACAGAACCTTCAACTCATTCGAGGTTTTCACACATTGCAGTTTGGGTTCTGGGAGAACATCATCAAAACCCCCTTTCTGGCATCTGTATCTGTATTTTATTTCTCGAACCTACCACTGGCCTGCTGCAGACCCTTTTTGAAACTGGCTGCGTACGGGGAGACCAGCTTTGCCACACGCCTCGTCCATCCGTGCGCGCTTCAGGCGTTCCAGGAGAAATGGCGTTGAGCCAGCTCTACGCTCCCAGTGCGCTTGCATCATGGGGAAAAGCTATTAAGAGTTGGTTCGGCCCACTAAGCAGCATCAGGTCGATGCAGCCACAGTAAAAAGTGGATCTCTGCTCCTGTCAGCTGCATGGAGGTTTACATTTAGGAGTGTCGGTCAGTGGCAGGGTGGGAATTCTACAGGATCAGACAAGAGCAGGCAGGTAAACAAAGATGTGCATTTTACTTTCAAGTTTCTGAAGTGGCCTGAGATTGTTCGGTCTTTTCTTTCCGGGGGTCAGCGATCCCACCTGGACACCCGCATTAGCCTGCGAGATGTTCTCGGTGAGGCAAGTTCCTTGTCTGTCAGTGCGTGATGGCTACCAAAATGATGGTGACATTGTCAGCAGAGCCCCGGCGGACCGCCTCGCTGGCCAGTCTGTTACAGGCGGCTTCAAACCGCACGTCCTGCTCCGCCTTGCCCGGCCTCGCTGTCAGAGTCTCGTCCTGCGGGTCGACACAAAGACCACGTTAATGAGCTTATGGTTTAGAACTCAGGTGAGCCGCTGACGCAGACAAGCCAATGACTGGAAAACTCCTGCTAGGTAGCTTCCGGGGAGCTAGGGGATGGGCTCTTTATTCACTGATTGTTACAATTGGCCAAATGTACCATGCAATCCCTGAATGAGGGCCTCAGAGGGAACCCTCTTCCTTGGTCTCCCTACCACATCATTGTAGCTGAGAAATGGACAGGATTCCCCTTCCTCATTCCAACGTGCCCAAACTCCACCCAGTATGTCTGACCAAAGGGCCATGCGTCTCAATATAGCCTGTGGAATTTGGAGTCAGCCAGGGCAGTGGTAGCAGGCACCAGAATTGGCCTCGGGACCCGAGCTAGGGAGCAGCAAAGGATCTCCCCATGCTTGCTGTCCAGTGATTCCTGCCACAAAGCGCACGTGTGGATGCTGGGCAAGGACATGATGGGGCTCTGCTGTGAGGTACACACTCACTGGGCTCACGCATGATGAATGGACACTTTATGAGGTAACGCAGGGACACTTTACAGTCTAAACGCAGGGAGGTGGGTGCCCTTGGAACTGATGTCCCAGCAATGGTCAGTGACTTCAGGAAAGCAGAGAATAATACTGGAGGGATATAAAACAATCCTGAAATTCCCATTTCCTTCACCAGACACACTTCATGTGGGTCCCCAGATCTGAGCACTGCTGCAGCCAATCCCATCTCCTGGCTCTGAGGAGCTACTAAAATACACCCACCCCACTTCCCTTAGTAATGGTTCTTGGCTGGAGCAGAGATCGCATCATATAGAAGGTAAGTGGATTAACAGTTAACGTATGCATGGTCAGTGTGGTCTCCTGGACTGGTTACAATCGTCTGAGGGGGTCGGAGAGGAATTTTCCACAGAGTATTTTCCCCCTTATTGGCTCTGCATTTTTATGGGGCTTTTTGTCCTCTCCCAGGAGATTACATGGCTGCGGGGGCAGGGGCGGGGGTGGGAGGGCTAGTTATGATGCTCCAGGCATCATGAGTGTGGGGCAGGCTTGATGGACCAGCTGGTCTTTTCTTACCCGTCATTTTGGTACGTTCAGAATGTGTGGGAAAAGATGCTCGCGTCAGTTCTGATCATTTAAAGCCCGGGTCACTGTCCTCACTCACCTTTCTGTAATGACTGTTGGCCATTTGCAGACACTATCAGGGTGAAATTGGTCTTCAGCTAAAGTGCGAAATGGGCGATAGCGAATGGACAGCCCGTTTTACACCACAGTGGATTTTCTTTTCGATTGACGTCACTGGAATACAGGCTGCCCATTCACTATCACCCCATTTCGCCGAAGACCAATTCCACCCTCGATGGATTAGTGTATCCTTCGGTCCAGTATCACTCAGCAGGTTTATGTTCAGCAAACCGGCGACCTTCATTGTACATTTTATGATTATTCTTTTTCCCAATCTTACCCATGGTAGGCACCAGTCGCCAGTCAAGGAGCTGGGCGAGGTGTGGTGGAGCTAGGGCCAGGTGCAAAGTGCAATGGGGGCAGGAAGGGCTGCATTGGTGGGCTGGGAAGGGACTTGCTGATAGGTCAGGGAGCGATATAGCAGTGGGCCATAAAAAGGGTTTGCTGGTGGACTGGGAAACCGTGCTCCCAGGGCACTGCTGAAGCGGTTCTGTAAGCAGCCTGCTAGGACGTGTCGGAGGGTGTGACACATTTAAACCACCATCCCACAGCATATACAACAAAGGACCACCGTACTACCTGTGACATGGTGTTTCCAAACCCTTGTTAACGTCACAGAATTCACCCATAGGGAACACAATGGTGTGACACCAGCAAACTGCACCTCGAGTATTGCTGAAACGAAGAGGACGGCTTCATCCGGGGAGAACACTTTAAATAATCCATCGCAAGCGAGGAGAATGAACCTGGAAAAGAGATAGAACATCACACAAATTGCCACAGCGGGGAGCACTGTCGCAGAATTGGTATCGATGAGTTGCAGCCCGGACCCACGCAGCACGGAACATGGTCAAACATACTTCCATTCAATACATTCTGTCCCTCTGGTTTGCTCCACTTCCCTGAGGGGTACAGTTCCACAGGGGCTGGTCAGCCCTCCAGTACCTCACTCATGTGGCTATTATTCATGCCTGAGCCTTCAACAGCGAGTGCTGGCAACTGCCGCACATCAGAGCCAAGCCGAGGTCTGTCCCTTTCCTCCCCCCCCACCCTTACAGCAAGGGGCAGATTTCTCAGCCGGGGTTGAATTGGAGATTGGGCGTAGAAGGGCCACGACCTAAACATAAAATTGTCAGCCACCCTTTTAGTGACCGTCTGCTTTAAGTATATAAAATGGTTAGAGAGGGTCAATGGAAATGGCATGAAATAACACCCTGCAATTGTTTCACAGCCATTTCTAACCATGTCTCCAGAATCAGCTCAGTCACATGAGACATGCATGAGAAGACAATAATGGAGCGAGTTATGGCTGGAATGTAATCAAGGATTTTGGGTGAAGTGACAAATTCTGAGAGTGAAGTTACGGTGATTTATACCCGATACCCGAGCTCGGAGACAAAAATCACAGTCACAAGTCACTCTTTGGTTTGATTTCAAATGCAGTTTACAAACACTTTTTTTTGTGGAAACATTCCTTCTTACAGGGCATGTTGATAACCCAGGCTCTGAGATGATGTAGATCGTGACATTATTACGGAACGTTTATGAAGAGATAATCTGTAGTTGAGCAGGACACTATGGCTGGCAAACATATGTGTTTTGTATATTAAAACTGAGCAACAGAATCACATGCATTCAACATCAACCCCTCACAATAAGAGTTCAGGAATCTGATGATTGGGAAAAATCCCAACACACAAACCAACCTGTGGCCATGGACCACATCCCGTACCAACGTACTAAGCCCCTACTGTGCCTCAGTTATCTCCCATCCCTTGCCCTCATGTAATTTGAGCCGCCATTTCCTCGATATGCAATCTGCTCAATCTGAAACAACCGTCACTGAAACATCAACAGGCTCCTGTCACAGCCCAGGGTGAGATGGTTATCTGCCACTGCCTCGCAAGCAGGTGAGTGAGTCCCATATTTACACTTTAATGCTAAACTCAATTGAATGAGCAACAGAAGCAGCCATTTGTCGAGCCTGTCACTACATATCATACGCTGTCAGTAGGAAACCCACAACAACTTGATGAGCGTAACAAGGTGAGGAAATACGGGCCTGTGCTGATGTCTGGTCGAGACAGACAGGATAAGGCAGGGCTCCCATCCATTCCCGCTCTCCTCCTCCCCCCTCCAATAAAGAGATGGTGAAGTATCTGCTGATATCACAACTGCTCACTGCATATGCTACAAAGCTCTAGGCACCGTTTACAAAGGGAATTAGAGGAGGAAGAATATCTAGAATGGGTTGATGGACTTTTAGAAACATAGAAACATAGAATCTAGGAGCAGGAGTAGGCCATTCGGCCCATCGAGCCTGCTCCACCATTCAATACGATCATGGCTGATCATTCAAATCCAGTACCCTGTCCCTGCTTTAATCCCCACAGTACACATATCCCACCCTACCCCCGTAACCCCACGTATTTAATTCCCCCTAACATATCCCATCCTATCCCCATAACCCCACATATTTAATCCCCCCCTAACACTAAGGGTCAATTTATCATAGCCAAATCAACCTAACCCGCACATTTTTGGACTGTGGGAGGAAACCGGAGCACCCGGGAGGAAACCCACGCAGACACGGGGAGAATGTGCAAACTCCACACAGACAGTCACCCGAGGTCAGATTCGAACCCGGGTCCCTGGCGCTGTGAGGCACCAGTGCTAACCACTATGCCACCGTGTTGCCCCTTTTCTTTCTTCTCCCTCCTGAAGGTGCAGACTCTTATTAGAGCACTCCTCCAGTAACTCACTCAAGTGGCACTGTTCACACGCGAGCCTAGACAGTGACTATTGGCAGGATATTCCATTGTAAAGGGCATCACAGCCAAGCTTGATCCTATTGTCAGGCGTTTTCCGATAGGGTACGGTAGCCTAGTGGCCACGGCCCAGAGGTTGTGAGCTCAAATCCCACCACAGCAAGTTGTGAAACTGAAGTCAATAAATGAGGTCATTTCCAGGCTGACACCGGAAAGAAAATAACTGCTGCAAAAATACAACTGGTTCACCAATCCCCTTCAGGGAAAGGAACCTGCCACCCCAACTGGTCTGGTCTACATGCAAATCCAGTCCCACAATACACAGTTGACTATTAATGCTCTCAGAAGTGGCCTACCAAGCCACTTAGCTGTAAAAAAAAACCACCACCTTCTCAGAGCAACTAGGCCTTGCCAGAGTCACCCACATCCTGAAGAGAATTTTTTTTTTTAGAAAAACCTCTGATGTAAGAAAACTACTAGGCACTTGGTCTAAGCGTTAAACAAAGCTTTAATCAACTGTTTTTCAACATGGAGATCTAGTTGTGCCCTTCACTAGTTCCTGTTAAGAATGTCCCACGCAAGCTGGGCCCGTGCCCGAGTATTTATGCTCTCCCTGGACAGCGCCACCAGCAGGCCGCCCAGTATTATTTCATAAGTCATTTCCACATGAATGACAAGATTCATGTCACTCTGCATTCTCCAGCAGGAGTAACTGAATAGTACGCAGGACTAGGAACCTTGTCTCATTGCTTTTTATCTTCCTTAGCCCAAGGGCACTGAAGCCAATTGTAGCATCTCGACTGCAACTCACCAGCTAATTCAGGACAGCCCAGGGATTGAAACTGGGACCTCCTCTTCTGTATGTATCAACTCTAATGCATGGGATCTAAGTTTAAAGGAAATGTCGGGTTTTTTTTTAAATGAAGGGCAAAGCTCTCCTCGCTAAGTTACTTTTGTGTTTTGGCTTCCCTGCAGTACGCAGAACCCCCCTCCGACAGTCAGAAGGAGTTAGCTGCTCTTTCCCTTATTTGAAATGGTCATTACCTGGCAGCTAGGAGGCACGAATATTACCCGCCATGTTTTTCCAAGCCTGGATGCTGTCTGCGTTCTGTTGTAGGCTGGCATGGGCTGCTGCATTATCGGAGGAATTGTAAACGGAGCTGACCACTGTGGATTCATCAGCAAATGGCCCTCCTCCTAACCATATGACCTCATGTCATTGATGAAGCAGCAGAGGAAGGTTGGGCCGAGACGACTTCACTGAGGAACTCTTGCAATAATAATCTGGAACTACGATTAGCCTCCAACAACCATGACCATATCTTCCTTTGTGTCAGGTATGACTCCAGCCACTGGAGGATTTGACTTCAGTTTTTCTAAGGCTCCTGGTGCTACCCTGTCTGCCTTGATGTCGAGGGCAGCTACTCTCACCATTCCTCTGGCGTTCAGCTCTTGCGTCAATGTCTCAATCAAGGCTGTGTTGACATCTGGGGCAGAGTGATTCTTGGGGATTCTGAACTGAGCTTCAGTGACCAGCTTATTGGTGAGTCGATGCTGTTTGATGACACTATATATGATACTTCCATCAGTTTACTAATGATTGGGAGGAGGGCTAGCGGGCAGTAATTGGCCAGGTTAGACCAATCCTGCTCTGTGTGGTTGGACATGTCTGGGCAATCTACCACATTGTTGGGTAGATGCCAATGTCATAGCTGTACTTGAAGAGCTTGGCTAGGGGGGCATTGCCAGTTCTGGTACACAAGTCTCAGTACTATAGCCAGGATATTGTCAGGGCCCCAGAGATCAATCCCCATCCTCATTCATTGTGGAGCCCAGCACGTGAGTGCAAAGATGAGGCTGAAGTGTTTGCAAGTGTCATTAGCCAAAAGTTCCCATCTCGGCACTCGATCCTACGCGGCCTCCTCCCAACATCCCCACCAAAGATGCCAGTGCCCTGACAATTTTGTTTGTTCCATGGACATTAAGAAATGACTGAGTGCCTGCAACTCTTTTGAGTATTCTTTTCCCTGACATGACATACATGAACTACATCATACCCCATTTTTTAAATCACATCCGGTGAATTCAGCAACAAACTTGTATCTCTGTAGGTGTGAGATTCGCAAATGTGACTTTGAAGCAAATGCCTGGGGTTAGAGCAAACGTGGGTCTGTGATTTTGCCAATCTGACCAGGAAGGCTGATACAACCCAGTAAAATGGTAACACTGACCTATGCGCTAGTGAAGTCTGGCCACCAGCTATCGTAGCGTTTGCGTGAATCCCTTTGACTGTGGGCTCACGCTATAGCTCCAACAGCACAGGACATTGTTTTATTCACTTCACCCAGTTGCCTTTGGCTGCTCTTCCGCTTTCAGAAGTGACCCCGAAAACAAAATGGGGTGCTATTTATCATCTGAAATATCCGTTCGAGTCTTGTCCTTGATGCAGATATTCACAAAGAATTTAGAATCGTTAATTTATGTTATTAAAAATTTATTTTTTAAGATCCTTTTACTGCACGCTTCTTGTATGCAAATCGAAAATCAGATTAAGAAAATTATCTTAGATCACTGAGGTACTGGTATGTCTGGGGTTCAAAGGCAAAACCCTTATCAGACGTTTTGCAGGTTTGATACACTGCGATAGGAAATGATTCCGTTTCTAACCAGCTTTGACCACCACCATCTATGTCTGAAGTGTGCACTCAGGCTGTTGCTGATATCCACAAACTCTACACTCGCCCACGCTGGTTACAACTGCCACGTCGCTGGATACGTTTCAACTTCTATCACATGAATTCGGTGGCATGGGTGTCACGGAGTAGCAGGGCCTAGACTACTCTAACATAAATTTCCAGTCCAGGAAACAATATACAGTGGAGGGAAGGGGCTGAATATGAGAGGTGTCCATTCACATTCTGGGTGGTACAGTAGGTCAGACACTGTCCTTTCACAAAAAGAAAATACTGCAGATGCTGGAAATCTGAAATAAAAACAGAAAATGCTGGAGATACTCAGCAGGTCAGTCAGCATGTGTGAAGAGAGAAACAGAGTTAACGTTTCAGGTCGATGACCTTTTGTCAGAACTGGAAAAAAGCAGGAAATGGAACAGATTTTAAAGCAAGTGTAGGGGGCTGGGAAAGGGGGGAGGGGATGAAAGAACAAAAGGGAAGGTCTGTGATAGGATAGAAGGCAGGAGAGGTTAAGAGACATTAAGAGATATTCAAGGCAAAAGGAGATGGTAATGGGACAGGTTAAGAAACAAAAGATGGCTCTAGATGAAGTGTAAATTGCGCTGGCAGAATGAAAGACAGCTGCCATGTGGGAGGGAAGAAAAAAAGACAAAGAGTGTGGATAAAAAAAAAAAAAAATATATATATATATATGTATATATATATATGATAGGGGCCGAGGTTATGATCTGAAATTGTTGAACTCCATGTTGAGTCCAGAGGGCTGTATAGTGCCTAATCGAAAGATGAGTTGCTGTTCCTCGAGCTTACGCTGAGCTTCAGTGGAACAATGCAAGAGACCGAGGACGGTGAGGTCTGAGTGGGAGTGGAGCGGTAAATTAAAGTGACAGACGACCGGAAGCTCGGAGTCCCCCTTACGGACTGAATGGAGGTGTTCCGCAAAGTGGTCACCCAATCTGCGTTTGGTCTCCCCAATGTAGAGGAGACCACATCGTGAGCAGCGAATACAGTATACTAAATTGCAAGAAGTACAAGTAAATCACTGTTTCACCTGGAAGGGGTGTTTGGGGCCCTGGACAGTGGGAAGGGGGGAGGTATAAGGGCATGTGTTGCATCTCCTGCGCTTGCACGGGAAGGTGCCGGGTGAAGGGAAAGGGGTGTTGGGGGTGATAGAGGAGTGGACTAGGGTGTCGCGGAGGGAGCAGTCCCTACGGAATGCTGAAAGGGGAGGTGAGGGGAAGATGTGTTTGGTGGTGGGATCACGCTGGAGGTGGCGGAAATGGCGGAGGATGATCCGTTGAATGTGGAGACTGGTGGGGTGAAAGTTGAGGACAAGGGGAACTCTGTTGTGGTTCCGAGAGGGAGGGGCAGGGGTGAGGGCAGAAGTGCGGGAGATAGAACGGACATGGTCAAGGGCCGTGTCAACCACTGTAGAGGGGAATCCTCGGTTGAGGAAAAAGGAAGACATGTCAGAAGCACTGGTATGGAAGGTGGCATCGTCAGAGCAGATGCGGCGGAGACGGAGAAACTGGGAGAATGGAATAGAGTCCTTACAAGAGGCGGGGTGGGAGGAAGTGTAGTTCAGGTAGCTGTGGGAGTCAGTGGGCTTGTAGTGAATGTTTGTCAATAACCTATCCCCAGAGATGGAGACGGAGAAGTCGAGGAAGGGAAAGGAAGAGTCGGAGTTGGACCATGTGAAGGTGAGGGAAGGGTGGAAATTGGAAGCAAAGTGAATGAAATTATCTAGTTCAGGGCAAGAGCAGGAAACGGCACCGATACAGTCATCAATGTACCGGAAAAAGAGGTGAGGGAGGGGACCTGAGTAGGACTGGAACAAAGAGTGTTCCACATATCCCACGAAAAGGCAGGCATAGCTAGGAACCATGCGGGTTCCCATAGCAACACCTTTGATTTGGAGGAAGTGAGTGGAGTCAAAGGAGAAGTTGTTCAATGTGAGAACAAGTTCAGCCAGGCAGAGGAGGGTGGTGGTGGATGGGGACTGGTTGGGCCTCTGTCCTTTCACACTCTGGGACTGGGTGGTACAGTGAGTCAGACACTGTCCTTTCACACTCTGGGACTGGGTGTACAGTGGGTCAGACACTGTCCTTTCACACTCTGGGACTGGGTGGTACAGTGGGTCAGACACGGTCCTTTCACACTCTGGGACTGGGTGGTACAATGGGTCAGACACTGTCCTTTCACACTCCGGGACTGGGTGGTACAGTGGGTCAGACACGGTCCTTTCACACTCTGGGACTGGGTGGTACAGTGGGTCAGACACTATCCTTTCACACTCCGGGACTGGGTGGTACAGTGGGTCAGACACTTGCAGCCCCTCCCAATCCTACTCTTTAGGTCCTGCTTGTATTCTGATTATAACAGCAGAGGCACTACAGATGTTTTGCACAGGTCTTTGTTAAATTTTCTGGGGAAACAGGAATTTCAGGCACAAACACAATCCAACAGGTTTCTGCACGTCCTGCGCCGCCTTCTGCCCACTCCCCTTTCGTTTAGGAAAGATTCATTACACTCCCCTTCGGCCCCAAATATTTCAGGGAGCAAAGGAAATCAAATCCAGTTCTCTAATCTCTGACTCAATATAGGCCTCTGCCTCTCCTATCAGAAAGGCGAGGTGCCATTCTGGTATTCGTATGTTTTTCATGCCGGGTGCCTCTGTTGCGCCTCTAGAAATGTGGGCTGGCACCACGTACCATGGTATTGGCTTTTTTTTCTTTGTGTCATGGTACAAATCCACTCTCGTAAAATGTTCCAGCTGGTTTTGATACTCAAAATGTTCTGGCCGGGTATGCAAGGGTGGCGGTCAAGTCATTCAGTTCAAATACAAGCCATCTTCAAATGTTGTAGGTATGTTATTTGACTTTCTGAATTTAAGAAAATATATTTGAATTTCCTTTCTCCCAGTCAAAATTTGGAAAATGTTTCTCAGCCCGTCTTGTTCAAAATCAACCAAAGACTTCAGAGACCGATAGGTAAGCCACAGAGATTCTGTGCATAATGAATAGTAAACTGCCTTGTAACATTAATATTCGAGACTTTTTTAAAAATTCATTCACGGGATGTGGGTGTCACTGGCATTTATTGCCCATCCCTAATTGCCGGAGAAGGTGATGGTGAGCGCCTTCTTGAACCGCTGCAGTCCGTGTGGTGATGGTACTCCCACAGTGCTGTTAGGGAGGGAGTTCCAGGATTTTGACCCAGCGACGATGAAGGAACGGCGATATATTTCCAAGTCAGGATGGTGTGTGACTTGGGAGGGTAACTTGGAGGTGGTGGTGTTCCCATGTGCCTGCTGCCCTTGTCCTTCTAGGTGGTAGAGGTCACGAGTTTGGAAGGTGCTGCTGAAGAAGCCTTGGCGAGTTGCTGCAGTGCATCTTGTAGATGGCACACACTGCAGCCACGGTACGCCGGTGGTGGAGCGAGTGAATGTTTAAGGTGGTGGATGGGGTGCCAATCAAGCGGACTGCTTTGTCCTGGATGGAGTCGAGCTTCTTGAGTGTTGTTGGAGCTGCACTCATCCAGGCAAGTGGAGAGTATTCCATCACACTCCCGACTTCTGCCTTGTAGATGGTGGAAAGGCTTTGGGGAATCAGGAGGTGAGTCACTTGCCACAGAATACCCAGCCTCTACCTGTTCTTGTAGCCACAGTATATATAAGGCTGGTACAGTTAAGTTTCTGGTCAATGGTGACCCCCTAGAATGTTAATGGTGGGGGATTCAGTGATGGTAATCTCGCTGAATGTCGTGGAGTGGTACCTAGACTCTTGTTGGAGATGGTAATTGCCCAGCACTTGTGTGGCACGAATGTTACTTGCCACTTAGCAGCCCAAGCTGAATGTCGCCCAGGTCTTGCTGCATGCGGGCATGGACTGCTTCATTATCTGAGGAGTTGCGAATGGCACTGAACACTGTGCAGTCATCACCGAACATCTCCACTTCTGACCTTATGATGGAGGGAAGGTCATTGATGAAGCAGCTGAAGATGGTTGCGCCTCGGACACTGCCCTGAGGGACTCCTGCAGCGACGTCCTGGGACTGAGATGATTGGCCTCCAGCAACCACAACCATCCTCCTTTTTGCTAGGTATGACTCCAGCCAGTAAAGAGTTTTCCCTCTGATTCCCATTACTTCAATTTTACTCGAGCTCCTTGATGCCACACTCTGAAAAGCTGCCTTGATGTCAAGAGCAGTCACTCTCAACTCACCTCTAGAATTCAGCTCTTTCGTCCATGTTTGGACCAAGGCTGTAATGAGGTCTGGAGCCAAGTGGTCCTTGCGGAACCCAAACTGAGCATCGGTGAGTTGGTCATTGGTGAGTGATTGCCGCTTAATAGCACCGTCAACAACATTTTCCATTACTTTGCTGATGATTGAGAGTAGGCTGATGGGGCGGTAATTGGCCGGATTGGATTTGTCCTGCTTTTTGTGGACAGGACATACCTGGGCAATTTTCCACTTTATTGGGTAGATGCCAGTCAGTTCCTGTTCACATCAGTGCAGCCAGCACACGCTGTTATTTCCCATCTTCTGAGGAAGGATAGTTAAGCCTGTAACTACTGTAATTCTGCATTATGTCATTGCTTCTGTTCACTTATCCATGTATGGTTAATAAAGCTGCTTGATAGTTTATAGCCCAAGACACAGTCGAGTGAAGTGTTTATTCTATT
The DNA here is from genome assembly GCA_030390025.1 of Squalus acanthias. NCBI lineage: Eukaryota > Metazoa > Chordata > Chondrichthyes > Squaliformes > Squalidae > Squalus > Squalus acanthias. Next base: position 72,269,351 of record CM059429.1, read on the forward strand.
GCCGGTGCTTAACGCAACCCTGAGTAATGCCAGCACTAAACAGGCAGCACTCATCTTATAGTGCTAACTAACCATTCTACCATACCTGTCATTGGGCGTTAACTGACGGCGCCTAATGTCTGGTATTGATATCACGCCGCAGTGCTTGTACTGTCCATCTCCAATCGAGCGCGACACCTCCAGCACGCCCAGCACTCGACCATCCCTGTGCAGACAGGAATCAACACATCAGCCTGTGCTCAATAAACACACAAAATAAGCAAGGTACAGAGCAATAAGCCTGCTTCGCGTCATAGCCGTTAGTTACACTGCTTGCAAGGTCCCTGAGCCTAGCACTTAGGCAGGCCTCCCCCACAGACCCAGACTGCCCACACTGCAGGGCCGATTCCCTAACTGAACATTCCTGGTGAGACACAACACCCACATGGAGCACTGGTCGTTAAATCATGGGCTTCAAACTGGTGGCAGAAATCAGGGCTGCGGGGCACAATTTCTTGAATAGCGTTCCCTGTGAGTGCCGAGTAGGGAATCGGCCTTTCTATCTTATCTTCATCAGTGACCTAGTTGATATCCAAATTGTTCCCTTTGCTGATGACATTACCTTCTGAAGAAAGTGGTTAATTCCCCAACTGAAAGTCAAGCAGGGGCCGAATGATTCATGCGCCGAGCCATGGGAAGATCAATGCCTTTAGCTGTGAGAAGACCAATTGATTACGATGTTAACTACCCACTTCCACTCTAAAGATAGGAAAATCTACTCAAAACTTTCTGGCTTGATGATCATACCTGCATGGGGGTGGACAAACACTGAGGTGGAAAAACTGGTGGGAACCTCAAGAAACCTTAACGCTACTCATCATTGGCAACTTCTGGATTCCACAAAGCCTCCATGTGGCCAGAAATGGAATACGGTAGCTCGGTTAGTCGGGCTACAGAGAACGCCTCTCTCATGCTTCGAGATTAAATGTTGTTATGCTCAATAATTTGTTTTATGAAACCTGGAAAAGTTGCTGTTTATTCAGCAGGGTGAAGGTTGGTCAGCATTATGCGCCCGGTAAATAGATAATGGGCCGAAAATTGATCCCGGGACGCGAGAGTACGCAGGTATATCTTTTTTAGAGACTTTAAAGACAGGTAAGTTTATTTTTATAACTTTTTAAAAGATTTTAAATTTTTTCAAAAATTTAATTTTTTATTTAAAATGGTTAATTTAATTAACTATACTTATTTTATTAATGTGATGGGTTTTTTTTTTAATTTAATTGAGGTTTAGCTGTTATTTTGGGGGGGTGTAAGATTCATAAGTCTCACAGCCATGCTGTGAGACTTATGAATGGAAGATGGTGTGCTGCCATTGGCTCTAACTGAGTCACGTGATCCCACAGCTCGCACGAATTCACTACGCCGCTGGGATACGCAAGCCCAGCACAGCTGATGTCTGGAACATCAAGTTCGTGCGAGCTGGATCAGAAAAAGCATAAGCGAGGTGAGACATCGCGGGGAAGGCTTACCCCCGCGGGAACAGAGTGAGATCAATTTCTGGGCCAATGAATAAAACTGAATTGGCAGAGGGAGATTTAGAAAGGGATCGGGGCGGGGGAGTGATTGTGGACTCCTTACTTCCACTGTCCAAGTGTGCAATGAAACAAGCAATGGGTTGCTGTTGTAATGTAGTTAGGACAGTGTCTGAAGATTATGCTGAGACTTTATAATGTATTGGACAGGCGATATTTGGAGCACCGGGTTCAACCCTCCCCCAAATATATCATACACCACGGAGAACGTGCAGAGAGCGGCAAGTCTGCAAGCACAGGCTGTTGAGGACCCCAATACTGTCCCAGAAACCTAGGAACCTTTATGAGTGTGTATCCTCTGCGCAGATTAGACAATTAGATGCAAGAGAGACAAGAAAAGGCATCTTACGTGGATCCTGAAACTGATAACCTGAACTTAAATGACAAGATTTAATCCATTTATGTTCTGGTGATTTCAGCATCCACCTAATAATCCCAGCTTCAGAGTTTCGAAGTAAAGAGATGGATCGCTGTTGCCAGGGTTAAAATATCAAAATTAGTCAGCTACAAAGAATCATAACTTCGTAACGATCTTGAGAGAATGGGCTGTGGGATGGTGGAGTTTTGGCTCCTCCTACTGGGGGGGGAGAGGAGGGGAAAGTTGGGCATATACGGCAAAACTCAGAAGATTCTGTGGATGGAGAGAGACTAAGAGATAGATATACAGAAAGAAGACTTGTGGCATATATCATATAAGATAGTCACTAATAAAGCCAATAAGGAATTCAGGAGAAACTTCTTTATTCAGAATGATGACAATGTGGCACTCGCTACCACATGGAGCGGTTGAGGTGAACAGCATAGAAGCATTTAAGGGGAAGCTATACAAGTACACGAGGGAGTAAGGAATAGAAGGATATATTGAGAGGGTGAGAGGAAGGGAGGTGGGAGGAGGCTCCTGTGAAGCGCAAATACTGGGATGGACCAGTTGGGCCGAATGGCCTGTTTCTGTGCTGTAAAATTTTATGTAATTCTATGTAATCACTGTTACCAGCTATTATAAAATCAGCCTTGTACTACATACATAATCGGGTTTGGGGCTTGTGTGGAAGAAGTTGCTGATTTCATTGAAATGGCGGACTGTTTGTTTTGTCAGTATATAATAACACACTCTCTCACTGGGTGCACACTGCTCCGTGGAAAGTGTTCCATTCCCCCAGTACTCATATCCCTGAGTTTGACAAACCCATCACTAAAAGTTAAATCTAATAAAGAATTTACTTGTGCAGAGAGGCCCTTATAAAAGAGCACCATTGTGCATCGGTGGAGAGATTCACTGGCTGTGCTACTGAGTATGTCAGATCCGGAAGCCTTTCTGCTGTGTGGGGAGGTTAATCAAACAAGTCATTTTAGGCTAAACAAAGAATCGAGGGTGGGACCTGGGTCCTGAACCACTGAAAAAGGGCCCCAACAGTGATGGGCCCCAACGCAGGTAGTTATGTTCATATTTCAGGACAGGAAAGGCTGAAGAGCTTCTGCGCTGGACCAGTGACAGCAAGTGGATGGTCCCAGGGTAGTGCTGGGAGGAAGTGCTCTGCGCCACAAGCTGGGCGAGTGTGACACACAGGCATCGGTTACACACTCGCACACAGGGCCAGAATAATCAGCTAATGAAACACAAGAGTCGTGCTACAAACACAGCATCCATATTGCAACAATGCAGTTACTATGACCGTGGTTACCTACTTGCCTTGATTAAAATGAAAGTGGACACTACCCAGATGACAATTTGGCCACCCCCTCACTCCCTTCAATAAGCAAAGAAATGAGACACATTTAATGCAGCTTCTCCAGCAGTAACACGCGCTGCAGAGGGGATTCTGGCCTTATTCCAGTTTAACAATAACAACAACAACAACAACTTGCATTTATATAGCGCCTTTAACGCAGTAAACCATCCCAAGGTGCTTCCACAGGTGCGTTATCAATCAAACTTTGACACCGAGCCACATTAGGACAGATGACAAAAAGCTTGGACAAAGATGTAGGCTTTAAGGGGCATCTTAAAATGAGGAAAGAAAGGTGGAGAGGCGGAGAGATTTAGGGAGGGAATTCCAGAGCTTAGGGCCGAGGCAGCTGAAGGCAAGGCTGCCGATGATGGACGATTAAAATCGAGGATGCATAACCGGGACTCAATGTAGGTCAGCGAGCACAGGGGTGAACATGACTTGGTGAGTGAGGATAGGGGCAGCAGAGTTTCGGAGGAGCTCAAGTTTACGTAGGGTGGAAGACGGGAGGTTGGCCAGAAGAGCATTGGAATAGTCAAGTCTAGAGATAACAAAGGCATGGATGAGGGTTTCAGCAGATGAGCTGAGGCATGGCCGGAGTTGGACGATGTTACGGAGTTGGAACTAGGCAGTCTTGGTGATGGAGCGGCTTGTGGTCGGAAGCTCATCTTGGGGTCAAACACGACACCAAGGTTGCGAATGGTCTGGCTCAGCTTCAGACAGTTGCCAGGGATGGAAACAGTGGCCACGGAACAGAGTTTGTGGCGGGGACCAAAGACAATAGGGGAGCAATTCAGTTGGTTAGCGCCTCCAGTTAGCGCCTGGTGGGGGCGCTAATGGAGTAGTGTCAGGGCAAGGCGAATCCAGCGCCGCACGCCAAATCCAGTCGCCCCTTAGCACTGCCGCTAACAATTAGCGCCTGGGGCTTTAGAGCCAGGCAGATCGTGACGTCAGTGAGCGTGCAATGCTCACTGAGCGCCCGATCTGCCAGATTGATTATCGCCCCCTGCCTTAGCGCCTCACCCCGACAATGACAGGAAGAGGAGGCGTGAAGCAGTCGGATGGCGGCTCCAGGGGCAATATTTAAAGGGATGAGTCGCAACTGTCAGGCTAGTGCTGTTTCACTGCTTCCTTGTCAGTTTGCGATTGTGCAAGAGTTTAATTCAATCATTTAAAGGTTCTTTAGTATCAGGAGTGTTGTGGCTACTAAAAATGTTACATTTATTCTGACAAAATTTCAAAGTGCTACACATCGTTATATTAATGGGGGCTGTATTGGCAGTCGATCTCGCCCTCTAGGATCTACTGCGGTGGGAGCGAGGAAGATTGGAACATGTGGCCAGAGGGAGGAGAAGGGCCATGAGGGCTGCTTGAGTCGTCCAGCTCCTTCTCCTAGACCTGCTACTGCTGGCTGAGACGGCTGCACAGCCAGCAATGATGAGAATGGGGTTCTGTAGCATCAATGAACCTCCCCTTTAAGAACTGGAAAGAGCTTGTGGCAATGATGACTTGTGATTAGACTGCACCTGATATTGGTCAGCGCTTCAAGTTTAACGCCACTGAGCTAAGCCATTAGCGCTCCAATCCTTTCTTTGTGCAATGAGACTTAATTTTGCTTGCAGGCTGAAGCATTAGCGCCTGGCGCTAATTCTAAAACTTTTCAAAAGTTACCACCCATTCCTGGGCTATAATGAATTTCTCCCCCCAATGGCCTTAGTCTTCCCAATATTTTTAGTTGGAGGAAATTTCTGCTCATCCAATATTGGAATTTGGACAAGCAGTGAGACAAATCAGAGACAGTGGAGGGATTCAGAGAGGTAGCGGAGATAGAGCTGAGTGTCGTCAGCGTACATGTGGAGCCTGATGTGTGTTTTCAGATGATGTCGCCAAGGGGCAACATGTAAATAAGATCCTTGAGGGACTCCAGAGGCAACGGTGCGGGAGTGGGAAGAGAAGACATTGCAGGTGATTCTCTGGCTACGATTTGATAGATAAGAATGGAACCAAACAAGGGAAATTCCACCCAGCTGGACGACGGAGGAGAGGCGTTGGAGGAGGATGGGGTGGTCAACTGCGTCGAACGCTGCAGATAGATAGAGAAGATGAGGAGGGATAGTTTATCATGGTCACAGTGACAAAGAATGTAATTTGTGACTTTGATAAGGGGCGTTTCAGTACTGTGGCGGGGCCGGAAACCTGATTGGAGGGATTCAAACATGGAATTGCGGGAAAGATGGGCATGGATTTGGGAGGTGACAACATGTTCAAGGACTTGAGAGGAAAGGCAGGTTGGAGATGGGGCAGTAGTTTGCAAGGACAGAGGGGTCAAGGGTGGGGTTTTTTGAGGAGAGGGCTTATGATGGCAGATTTGAAGGAGAAGGGGACAGTACCTGAAAGGGAACCGTTAACGTGTGCTAACCTATTCGCCAGGAAGGGAAGTTGGGTGGTCAGCAGTTTGGTTTGAATAGGGTCGAGGGACCAGGAGGTGGGTCGCATGTACAAGATGAGCTCGGAGAGGGCATGAGGGAAGATAGGAGAGAAACTAGAGAAAGATGCGAGTTCAGGGCTAGGGCAGGGGGTAACCTTAGGGGAATTTTGGCCCGGTGGGCTAGGGGAAGGGAGCGAAGCGGCAGAGGCAGCTGAACGGATGGTCTTAATCCTTGTGACAAAGAAGTCCATGAGCTCCTCACACTTGTTGGAGATGAGGGTGAAGGAGGCTGGGGACAGGGATTTAAAAAGACGGTTTGTAGTAGAGAAGAGAAGCTGGGGGTTATCTTTACATTCCAGGATGATCCTGGACTAGTGAGCAGTTTTCGCCGAGGAGAGCAGGAAACAACAGTGCTTTATGCGGTCCAGCCCCATCTGGCAATGAATGGTTAAACCAGTTGTCCGCCATAGATGCTCAAATCTGCATCCCTTGGACTTAAGGGAGCGTAGATGAGGGCATACCAGGGGGAATGACCAGGGTGAGAGAGAGTAATGGTTTTAATGGGGATAAGGGCATCAAATGTGGAGGTGAGGGTGTGATTGAGCAGATCGGTAGCTGCAAGAATGTTGTGGTGAATAGAGGGCCAAGGGTCCAAGTTGGGAATTTGAAAGTGCAGTTGTAACTGACTTGGAGCATGAGGAGAGTTACGAAACAAAATTGGAGAGTTGGAAGCATTAATACAATGAGAACTTGCATTTATATAGCACCTTTAACATAGCAAAAATGTCCCAAGGTGCTTCACAGAGGCGTAATCAGACAAAAATCGACACCAAGTCAAAGGAGGAGATATTCGGAAGGGTGACTCCAAGCTTGGTCAAAGAGTGGGTTTTAAGGAGGGTCTTCAAGGAAGAGAGGAAATTCCAAAGCTTAGGGCCTAGATGGTTGAAAACATGGCCGCAAATAGTGGGTAAAGGGAGTCGGCTAGAATTAGAGGAATGCAGAGCTTTGTGAGAGTTGTAGGGCTGGAGAAGGTTACAGGGATAGGGAGGAGTGAGGCCATGAAGGGATTTGAACACGAGAATGAGAATTTTAAACAGTGTTTTGGGACCAAAAGTCAATGTAAGTTAGCAAGCACAGTGGTGATGGGTGAGCAAGACAGTGAGGGATAGGATAAGGGCAGCAGAGTTTTGGATGAGCTGAAGGGAGGAGGATAGGAAGCCGGCCAGGAGAACATTGGAATGGTCAAGTCTGGAGGTAACAAAGGCATGGATGAGGGATTTGGCATGAGATCGGTTGAGGCAGGGGCAGAGACAGGTGATGTTATGGAGGTGGAAATAGACGGTCTTTGTGATTGGGGTTGGAAACTCAGCTCGGGGTCAAACAGGACACCAAGGTTGCGAACAGTCTGGTTCAACCGGAGACAGTGGCCGGGGAAGAGGATGGAGTTAGGGGACAGGGTGCACAGTGTTTGCGGCAGGCAACGTAAACAATGGCTTTGCTCTTCCCAATGTTTAACTGGAGGAAATTGCGGCTCATCCGGGACTGCATGTCAGACAAACAGTCTGACAACACAGACAGTGGAGGGATCTAGAGAGGTGATGGAGAGGTAAAGCTGGGTTTCATCAGTGTACATGTGGAAATCTAGTTGTGGAGGATGAAGGTGTGGTGGACATATTAAGGAAACCTTTGTTACTTCTTCCATCATTTGTAAAAAGTGAGAACATAGAGTAAGATGTTAGTAAGAGGAAGTTAAATCGAGGTTTTTAAAGTTATGAAGAACTTTGATGCGGTGACTGGGGAAAGATTACGCTGTCTGGTTGGGAAATCAGTGATGAGGAGTCAACAATTTAAAATGGTCAGAGAGCGAGGGGAGAGATTTGGAGAAATTTATTGACATAGAGAGTTCTTAAGAGCATGAAATGCTTTGCCAAAGGGAATAGTTGAGTAACCAAGACCACTGCATCTTTTTAGGGAAGAGTAGATAACGGCCCAGAAATTGATCTCGCTCTGTTCCCGCGGGGGTAAGCCTTCCCCGCGATCTCTCACTCCGCTTGTGCTTTTTCAGATCCAGCTCGCACGAACTTGATGTTCCAGACATCAGCTGGGCAGTGCTTGCGTATCCCACCGGCGTAGTGAATTCGTGCGAGCTGTGGGATCACGTGACTCAGTTAGAGCCAATGGCAGCACACCATCTTCCATTCATAAGTTTCACATACGTGCTGTGAAATCTATGAATCTTACACCCCCCCCAAAATAACAGCTAAACCTCAATTAAATTTAAAAAAAAAACCATCACATTAATAAAATAAGTATAGTTAAATAAATTAACCATTTTAAATAAAAAATTAAATTTTTGAAAAAATTAAATCTTTTAAAAAGTTATAAAAATAAACTTACCTGTCTTTAAAGTCTCTAAAAAAGATATACCTGTTAAAAAAAATTCAAAAAAATACTTAATTCACTACTTACCTTGTTAAAAGTGGGTCTTACTCCTCCTTTTTCCATTTCTAAAATCTTCAGTACTTACCTGCGCGTCCAAAGCATGAAGTGCACAGCGTGCGCGCAGCCTGTAGCGCGCACGCGATGCACCGAGGAACCGCCCCCTTTTCAAAAGAGCAATTGCCGGTTTTCAGCGCATGCGCAGGGCATGCAGAAAACCGGCAATTGCAGAGGAAATACGCGAGAGTCTCGCGCACTGGGATGAATTTTTGGCCCAACATTTGAAGAAGAGGAAGCTACAGGACTGTCGGGAGAGAGCAGAGCACTCGGATTGCTCTGGCAAAAACTCGCCAACACACTATGGGCTGAATGGCCTCCTTCCGTGTTGTAAACTTTTAGTTCTAATTTCTAGGAACTGCTGCTGTTTGAAAGGTCTAAAAAATTCCTCCAAGATGACATGGATCGGGTTGTACTCTGAACCCCAAAATCTATCACACAAAATTGATCTAAACGTTCATTCCTAACCCTAGTTACCAGCTGCTCCCTGGAGAGTGATGCTAAAGGAAGTTTATTCCACCGTTAGCTTGCATTTAACACTGTTAGTTGCCTCTTGTCTCCGAAAAACAAAGAGAGACTTATTTAGAAAATGGAGACTCATTCTTGTGTGCATGCATGGATAGCTCAGGTTTCTGCGCATTCAGGATCGAACTGCGCCACTCACAGTGGATCGAGGAATATTCGGTTTTACATAACATGCTGGCGCACTGAACTGGCAATGTGGGTTTAGTGCAAAAGAGGCAGATTCCAAGGACCATCTGTCTTTCCTTGTCCAGCAGATATTGACTGAGGATCATAATTTGTTTGATCTGACACCTGCCCACCTTTCTTCAGAAATCATCTCCAGAATTTACTCCTTACCTAACTGTGCCTCCTGCTTTCTGGATTCTCATTCTCTCGTCATACTGGGTTGGATTATGTTCCTTCACCAGTGGCAGGGATGCCAGTTTCTTGCTCACCTCGTTGAACCGACACAGAATGGCCTGAAAGTGAAAGGGCAAATTTTACTTCGTGGGTAAAGGGTTAATTCCATCGACAATTAATGCTCTGATTTTTATACAACTGACCCACGTACATCACACCCCGAGACTGTACACACACTGACCCAAGGACATCACACCCCAAGACTGTACACACACTGACCCACGTACATCACACCCCGAGACTGTACACACACTGACCCTCGTACATCACACCCCGAGACTGCACACACACTGACCCTCGTACATCACACCCCGAGACTGTACACACACTGACCGACAATCACACCCCGAGACTGTATACACACTGACCCACGTACATCACACCCAGAGACTGTACACACACTGACCCTCGCACATCACACCCCGAGACTGTACACACACTGACCCTCGTACATCACACCCTGAGACTGTACACACACTGACCCACATACATCACACCCAGAGACTGTACACACACCGACCCACGTACATCAAACGCCAAAATTGTACACACTCTGACCCTCGCACAGCACACCCCGAGACTGTACACACCGACCCACGTACATCACTCCCCGAGACTGTACATCACACCCCGAGACTGTACACACATTGACCGACAATCACACCCCGAGACTGTACACACACCGACCCTCGTATATCACACCCCGAGACTGTACCCACACTGACCCTCGTACATCACACCCAGAGATTGTACACACACCGACCCACGTACATCACACCCCGAGACTGTACACACACCGACCCACGTACATCACACCCCGAGACTGTACACACACTGACCCACGTATATCACACCCCGAGACTGTACACACACTGACCCACATACATCACACCGAGACTGTACACACACCGACCCACGTACATCAAACGCCAAAATTGTACACACTCTGACCCTTGCACAGCACACCTCGAGACTGTACACACCGACCCACGTACATCACTCCCCGAGACTGTACATCACACCCCGAGACTGTACACACATTGACCGACAATCACACCCAGAGACTGTACACACACCGACCCTCGTATATCACACCCCGAGACTGTACACACACTGACCATCGTACATCACACCCCGAGACTGTACACACACCGACCCACGTACATCACACCCCGAGACTGTACACACACTGACCCACATACATCACACCCCGAGACTGTACACACACCGACCCACGTACATCACACCCAGCGACTGTACACACACCGACCCACGTACATCAAACGCCGAAACTGTACACACACTGACCCACGTACATGGCACCATGATTATACATACTGCTCAATTTATGGATCAATTGGTGTAAAGATTCTCAAATGAATAATTATGATACCAGTAGAAATAAGGAAATGTGAAACATGATGCATTTGTTACCTACATAGACTATCTACATTTTAGTTTCAGTTTAGTAGCAATTAGTGATCATTAATATTCAGCATTTTAGATCACCACCCCACAGGTCAGACATAAAGGAACCTTGGTTTCCTTCTTTGCTGGATTGTGGTGGATGGCCTCAGCCGGGCAGCTCATTGGACAAGTTCCACGGCTCATCTCCGTGCGGGTGGCTGGCCTGTGCCCTGTGTCTCAACAGCATAGCCAAGATCGCCACCAAAATAAACCCTTCCCCCACCGCAGAAACAGGGGGGCGCACAGCATCATCTAATAGGTTTGTTGCTCTTAATTATGAATTCTTCCCCAGACAAAATCACTGTGTACTGCAGGAGGACCCCACCTTACCCACGGGGCCTTGATCTTACGGTACGGGGCCTCGATCATCATCTTGCTAAGTCTTTGAGGAGATCAAATGTCAATATTTCAATATGATATGAAAGGGGCAGCGAGATCATCATGTCTGGGGTTGCACTGCTTCAGCCTGGCAACAGGGAAAAGGGGCTGACAAACACTTAACTGTTACTTAAAATTTTTACATTTACTCTTTGTAAACAAATGAGAAGAAGGTTTACCAAAACACTTCTTTCTGAAGATGATGGTCATTTAAGACTGACGTAGTCTGTAACAAAATCCAAGTCAAACAACAATGAGGTTTCAGAGTAAATGCCTAACTGTGGATTAGGTGCACTCTGGAACCATCCCATTACCCGATTACTTGGCACACATTTAATAGGAAAGGGCAAAATGATAACTTTTACATTCTTAAATTATACAAACCAATAGGTAACTAAAAATGTTCTTTAGTGTCTAGGTGCTCGGTGACTCGGCAAAAGAACATAAGAAATAGGAGCAGGAGTAGGCCATTCGGCCCTTCGAGCCTGCTCCGCCATTCAATAAGATCATGGCTGATCTGATCCTAACCGCCAATCTACTATCACAGAACCATCTCCTGCATCTAACAGAATTGCACACACGAAATAGGAGCAGAATCAGGCTACACGGTCCCTGGGCCCGCTCCACTACCCACAGGGCCATGACCGATCCGAACCTAGATTCATGTCCAAATTCCTGCCCGCTCCCCGTAACCCTTAATGCCCTTTACTTCTAGGAAACTGTCTATTTCTGTTTTAAATTTATTTAATGATGTAGCTTCTACAGCTTTTTGTGGCAGCATATTCCATGGACCTACCACCCTCTGAGTGAAGTAGTTCCTCCTCATCTCAGTTTTGAAAGAGCAGCCCCTTATTCTAAGACTATGTCCCATAGCTCTAGTCTCACCCGTCATCGGGAACATCCTCCCCGCATCCACCCGATCCAACCCCTTCACAATCTTATATGTTTCAATAAGATCGCCTCTCATTCTTCTGAACTCCAATGAGTAGAGTCCCAATCTACCCAACCTCTCCTCATATGACCACCCCCTCATCCCCGGGATTAACCGAGTGAACCTTTTTTGCACTGCCTCGAGAGCAAGGATGTCTTTCCTTAAGTAAGGACACCAAAACTGTATGCAGTATTCCAGGTGCGGTCTCACCAATACCTTGTACAACTGAAGCAATACCTCCCTATTTTTATATTCTATCCCCCTAGCAATGAAAGCCAACATTCCATTTGCCTTCTTAATCACTTGCTGCACCTGCATACTAACCTTTTGAGTTTCGTGCACCAGGACCCCCAGATCCCTTTGCGCTTCAGTACTCTCCAGTTTCTTGCCATTAAGATAATAAATTGCTCTAGGATTTTTCCTGCCAAAGTGCATCACCTCACACTTTCCAGTGTTGTATTCCATCTGCCAAATCTCTGCCCACTTACTTAGCCTGTCTATGTCCCCTTGCAGGTTTTTTATGTCCTCCTCACTCACTACTTTCCCTCCCATCTTTGTATCATCTGCAAATTTTGATATGTTACACTTGGTCCCTTCCTCCAAATCGTTAATATAGATTGTAAAGAGTTGGGGACCCAGCACTGACCCCTGTGGAACACCACTAGTTACTGATTGCCAGTCTGAGAATGAACCATTTATCCCAACTCTTTGCTTTCTGTTAGATAGCCAATCCTCTATCCATGCCAGAATATTACCCCCAATCCCGTGATTTTTTACCTTAAGCAATAATCTTTTGTGTGGTACCTTGTCAAATGCCTTTTGGAAGTCTAAATACACTACGTCCACTGGTTCCCCTTTATCCACTCTATACGTTACTTCCTCAAAGAACTCCAGCAAATTTGTCAAACATGACTTCCCCTTCGTAAAACCATGCTGACTTTGTCCTATTAAATTATGATTATCCAAATGTCCTGTTACTGTTTCCTTAATAATGGACTCCAAAATTTTACCTACCACAGATGTTAGGCTAACGGTCTATAGTTACCAGCCTTCTGTCTACTGCCCTTTTTAAATAAGGGTGTTACATTAGCAGTTTTCCAGTCTGCCGGGACCTTAGCGGAATCCAGGGAGTTTTGAAAAATTATTACCAATGCATCTACAATCCCTACCGCCACTTCCTTCAAGACTCTAGGATGTAAGCCATCAGGTCCAGGTGATTTATCCGCCTTGAGTCCCATTATTTTACCGAGTACCACTTCCTTAGTGATTTTGATCATGTTTAGCTCCTCTCCCCCTATAGCCCCCTGTTTGTCCAGTGTTGGGATATTCTTCACATCCTCTTCACAACTGACACTGCCACCTAGCTTTGTATCATCAGCAAATTTGGAAATGTTACATTTAGTCACCTCATCCAAATCATTGATATAGATTGTGAATAGCTGGGGCCCAAGCACCGATCCTTGCAGTACCCCACTAGTCACAGCCTGCCATCCTGAAACAGACCCGTTTATCCCTACTCTTTGTTTTCTGTCTGTTAACCAATTCTCAAACCATGCTGGCATATTACCCCCAATTCCATGTGCCCTAATTTTGTTCACCAACCTCTTATGTGGGACCTTATCGAAGGCCTTCTGAAAACGGTTCCCCTTTGTCTACTCCACTAGTTACATCCTCAAAGAACTCCAATAGGTTTGTTAAAGCAATTTCCCTTTCATAAATCCATGTTGACTCTGCCCAATCTTACTATTAGTTTCTAAGTGCCCAGTTATTGCATCCTTTATAATAGATTCCAGCATTTTCCCAACTACTGATGTGAGGCTAACAGGTCTGTAGTTCCGTTTTCTCTCTCCCTCCTTTCTTAAATAGTGAGGTTACATCTGCTATCCTCCAATCTGCAGGAACCATTCCAGAATCTATAGAATTTTGGAAGATGACAACCAATGCGTCCACTATTCCAATGGCCACCTCTTTCAAAACCCTAGGATGTAGGTCATCCCGTCCTTGGGATTTATCAACTTTTAGTCCCATTAATTTTGCTAGTACTGTTTTTTTAATAATAATAATTTCTTTAAGTTCCTCATTCAAATTGTCGTTTCACTTATTATCCAAGGTTCAAATACACTTCCTGCTGATAGTATGACGGCCCCCTCTTTCTCTGTCCGTTGTAAGGGTCCTAAAGTGAAATTAATTTTGTATTGTCTTCATCCTGGAGTGAATCGGCAAGAGCTCACGTGCAAAACCTCCACAATTTAGCACAAGCAGTTCAATCTGACTCCAAGAGGCCACAAAGATGGAAATGCAAATATTACAGGGGTATTCTCCTCCTCACACAATGAGGCAAATCATTAGGGCAGAATACAGGAAGCTTAATTCTGTCTGTTTTGGGATTGCTTGGTGGAACAGTGTACAAGGAGATGGGTTCTCTTGTGATAGTTCCATGATCTCATACTGCCAATGGACCCGGTAAACGAGGCTCCCGGCTGGGAGCTCAGTGCTGAGGAATTATTCCTTGTATCTAACCCGTACTGTACCTGCCCTGGAAGCGTTTGATGGGACAGTGTAGAGAGCGCTTTACTCTGTATCTAACCTGCCCTGGGAGTGTTTGATGGGGCAGTTTAGAGGGAGCTTTACTCTGTATCTAACCCGTGCTGTACCTGCCCTGGGAGCGTTTGATGGGACAGTGTAGAGGGAGCTTTACTCTGTATCTAACCCATGCTGTACCTGCCCTGGGAGCGTTTGATGGGACAGTGTAGAGGGAGCTTTACTCTGCATCTAAACCCTGTTCTACAGGTCGTGTTTGAAGCTACAGACTACCCCAGCAGGTAGCTTATGTCCCAGAGCCCAGCACCTCTGGATCGGATATCAGGAGACTTCAAAGTTACAGTTTTTCATTAAAGTCAGTGGAATTGCTCCGGGGCACAGAGCCCTCTCCAGTCAGTGACATCATTGGAGCAGTCTGGAGATCCCACATGGTGAGTCTCCGTCTGATAAGAAGTTCGTTTCAACATCACTGAATATTTTCACACGACAATTTATTCCAAAAAAGGTGGAGCACATTGAACTATTTGTCTTCCCCTGAACTTGCCTTCCATCTTAAAGGGAGGACATCCCTGTTTACGAAAGGAAATCAGTGTAAATCTCAACCTGCAGAGCAAAAATTGAGAGTTGCTGCAGTATAAAACATGTAAATAGAAAATAATATCCAACAGCGATC
Source organism: Squalus acanthias (assembly GCA_030390025.1). Taxonomy (NCBI): domain Eukaryota; kingdom Metazoa; phylum Chordata; class Chondrichthyes; order Squaliformes; family Squalidae; genus Squalus; species Squalus acanthias. The sequence goes on from CM059429.1 coordinate 72,284,490, forward strand.
GAGACACCTAACAAAGGAGCTGCTGTTATACTGCACGTAGCCATAGATAACAGTTATCAGCATGGGTCAGGCAGGTGTCAATGTATTGAAAGTGTTCCAGGCAGCTTATCTCAAAGCATTCACTATCTTCTATCAAGAGCCTTGTTACATGTTGGATAATAGATAGCAGCAGAAACATTTAACTCTGCATTTAAATCAGAGGTTAAGTCAAAGCCTAAAACCCCCCCAAGACACTAAACATAGAAAAATAGGAGCAGGAGTAGGCCATTCGGCCCTTCGAGCCTGCTCCGCCATTCAATATCATGGTTGATCCTCTATCTCAATACCATATTCCCGCTCTCTCCCCATACCCCTTGATACTTTTTGTGTCTAGAAATCTATCTATCTCATTCTTAAATATATCCAGTGACTTGGCCTCCACAGCCTTCTGTGGTAGAGAATTCCACAGGTTCACCACCCTCTGAGTGAAGAAATTTCTCCTCATCTCAGTCCTAAATGTCCTACCCCGTATCCTGAGACTGTGACCCCTCATTCTAGACCCCCCAGCTAGGGGAAACATCCTCCCTGCATCCAGTCTGTCTAGCCCTGTCAGAATTTTATACGTTTCAATGAGATCCCCGCTCATTCTTCTAAACTCTAGTGAATACAGGCCTAGTCGACCCAATCTCTCCTCATACGACAGTCCTGCCATCCCAGGAATCAGTCTGGTGAACCTTCGCTGCACTCCCTCTATGGCAAGTATATCCTTTCTTAGGTAAGGAGACTAAAATTGCACACAGTACACCAGGTGTGGTCTCACCAAGGCCCTGTATAACTGTAGTAAGACATCCTTGCTCCTGTACTCAAATTCTCTTGCAATGGAGGCCAACATACCATTTGCCTTCCTAACTGCTTGCTGCACCTGCATGTTTGCTTTCAGTGACTGGTGTACAAGGACACCCAGGTCCCTTTGTACATCAGCATTTCCCAATCCATCACTATTTAAATAATACTCTACCTTTGTCTTTCCTACCGAAGTGGATAACTTCACATTTATCCACGTTATACTGCATCTGCCATGTATTTGCACACTCACTCAACTTGTCTAAATCGCCTTGAAGCCTCTTTACAGCCTCCTCACAACTCACAAAACTAGGTGGGATTGTGTCATCAGCAAACTTGGAAGTATTACATTTGGTTCCCTCTCCAAATCATTGATATATAGTGAATAGTTGGGGCCCAAGCACTGACCCCACTAGTCACCGCCTGCCACCCCGAAAAAGACCCATTTATTCCTCCTGTCCGTTAACCAATTTTCAATCCATGCCAGTATATTACCCCCAATCGCATGCGCTTTAATTTTGCACACTAATCTCTTCTGTGGGACTTTATCAAAGGCCTTCTGAAAATCCAAATACACCACATCCGCTGGTTCTCCCTTATCTAGTCTACCAGTTACATCCTCAAAAAACTCCAGTAGGTTTGTCAAACACGATTTCCCCTGCATAAATCCATGTTGACTTTGTCCAATCCCGTTGATATTTTCTAAGTGTCGTTCAAGATCTTTGCAATCCAAAGATTGTAAAAATAAATGCTGTTTTTTTAATGCTCCATACATGAGGAGGTGAACCCACTTATTCTCACTGCGCGAGGGGCCCGGGCCCTCCGTTCACACCGCGCGAGGGGCCCGGGCCCTCCGTTCACACCGCGCGAGGGGCCCGGGCCCTCCGTTCACACCGCGCGAGGGGCCCGGGCCCTCCGTTCACACCGCGCGAGGGGCCCGGGCCCTCCGTTCACACCGCGCGAGGGGCCCGGGCCCTCCGTTCACACCGCGCGAGGGGCCCGGGCCCTCCGCTCGCACCGCGCGAGGGGCCCGGGCCCTCCGTTCACACCGCGCGAGGGGCCCGGGCCCTCCGTTCACACCGCGCGAGGGGCCCGGGCCCTCCGCTCACACCGCGCGAGGGGCCCGGGCCCTCCGTTCACACCGCGCGAGGGGCCCGGGCCCTCCGTTCACACCGCGCGAGGGGCCCGGGCCCTCCGTTCACACCGCGCGAGGGGCCCGGGCCCTCCGCTCGCACCGCGCGAGGGGCCCGGGCCCTCCGCTCGCACCGGGCGAGGGGCCCGGGCCCGCCGTTCACACCGCGCGAGGAGCCCGGGCCCGCCGTTCACACCGCGCGACTGATGTCCCAGTTTTCCTTTCATAGTTTGCTGCGGGTCCCTACTAGTCCCTTCAGAGACATATATTTTGCAAAACCTATCAGGCTTGAATGCCTTTAGAGGCACAGAGTTCATCTTTTCATTAACACTGTGCTATCTGCTGCAGGAGCTCTGCACAAGAGCAATCAGCTGCAATTCATCTACATTCAGCTCAGGAACAGTGCTGCCCAGAGGAATCATCTGTTTCATGCCCACCCACTTGTGGCTAAATACTTCTTTCAGAATGTTTTTCAGGGCAGTACCCAGCTTCACTCATCCTACATGGGCTTTCAGTTCCAAGCTCAGTGAAGTGCAGTGGCTTGATGCTGTCAAGAGACAAAAAAGTGCCCTCAGTACATGCTGCACTGGCAAGAAAGGGAGACCCCTGTACACAGTGAGTTAGTAAGGTAGTGTCCCCAGTACATGCTGCACTGGTGCGAGAGGGAGACCCCTGTACACAGTGAGTTAGTAAGGTAGTGTCCCCAGTACATGCTGCATAGGTGCGAGAGGGAGACCCCTGTACACAGTGAGTTAGTAAGGTAGTGTCCCCAGTACATGCTGCACTGAAGAGAGGCAGCCCGCCAGTACAAGCTCCGTCTTCCCGTCCTCCCCCCCTCTCCTAATATTACCAAATCCAACTCGATTCCTTTTGGACAGTTTGCCCATCACATCATGTGAGGAATCCCAGTTATAAAAAGTGGAACAGTATGTCCCAGACGATAACTGGCAGCACAGTCTGCATAGCTCACTGCCACACGACTCCCTGCTAAGGTTCAAGTTCCAGTGTCCATCTTAAACTCTCTGAAGCCCCTCCTGAAGTCAGTACCAGGCTCTGAGAGAGAGGGAGAGAGAGAGAGAGATAAAGAGAGAAAGTAAGGGAGAGAGCGAGAGAAAGAGAAGAGGTAAGGGAAAGAGGGAAAGTAAGGGAGAGACACAGAAAGAGGAAGGGGGAGAGAGAGAGCGCAAGAGAGAGAGGAGGTAAGGGAGAGCGAGACAGTAAGGGGGAGAGAGACAAAGAGGAAGTAAGGGGGAGAGAGACAGAAAGGAAGTAAGGGGGGGGAAGAGAGAGGGAGAGGAAGTAAGGGAGGGAGAGAGAGAGAGAGAGAGAGAGAGAGAGAGTGAGGGGGAGAGAGAGAGAGAGAGAGAAAGGGAAGAGGTAAAGTAGAGAGACACAGAAAGAGGAAGGGTGAGAGAGGAAGAGAAAGTAAGGGAGGGAGAGAGAGAGAAAGGGAAAGAGACAGGGGGATGGAAAAAGCAGAGATAGGTTCAGGAGATAACGAGTGAGCACAAGAACAGAGATAGAAAGAAGAAAATAGAGATTGAGGTAGGGAGAGAGAACAGAGAGGTGGAGTGCGAGAACAAACAGACACAAAGGTTTCCATCAAAGGAGGCAAAGAGAATAGCCATAGAACTGGGAGGGGGAGAGAGAGAGAGAGAGAGAGAGAGAGAGAGAGAGAGAGAGAGAGAGAGAGAGAGAGAGGCGAAACAAGAAAGGCTGAAGAGAAGGTGAGAGCTGGAGAGCAGTTGTGTATGGATTGTTATGCATCAACAGATCAGGATACCCCCAGCACAGATCACTGTTATTAGTGAGAGTTTCATACCCTGCTGTCACCGAGGTTTGCAACGTATAAATCCTTGTCCACCAGCAGAACACATGTGGCAGTGGATCCATCTTTCCAAGCAGGTTTCCTGCAGCAAAAGACACCATACAAGGCCAGTTAGTTCATTGACCAGAGTATATGGAGCGTTTTATGCAATACGGTGGTCAGCATGATTTGGGGCTCAATTTAAAATACCGATCTGCCAAACTGAGACCAGCACATCACACAGGTGGGTAGCGAGGAGTCAAAGGTCTTTGGGCAGTGCCAGGAGGATTCAGGGAAAATCCAAATAAAGCCAAGGCACTTTCCTACCTGCAAGTTATGGCTGAGGAGGGAAGAGAGGTTCCCAGGAGGACAAGTAGCCCCGAGTCTCTTTCACACACCTTTCAGCAGGCGTCAAAAACGTCGCAGCTGGTGGCTTTTCATTTGTGGGCTGAGGCATGTCACTTGGAGATCCGAGAGAGGCAGGACAAAACCAATCTTACCCTGGCAACAGCGGCTGGGCAGACAGAGCCGTCCAACCCACTGTCAAACACACAAAAAACTTCTCACAAATCATCCTGACATGCACCCATAAAGTAGAGTGAACACCTTGGGTTCTTTCAAATCAATCATCAGCATGTCAGTGGATTTTTAACAACACAAGCCTGCAACTTCTTCCAGCTTCTCGTCCAGCCGACCCGTGGCACCATGCCCGATACTTCCACCACACAGTGTCTGCATAAACAACCCATAGCAGGTTTGAACTGCTGGATACCAGCGAGAAGAACAGGAGAAATAGGCAGAACTCCAAAGCAACCCCCTTGAATAAACTGAAGTCATTGCAATCATGGTAAAATGGCCTGTGCCACTGCCCCTCTCCTCGCAAGCCCGGTAAGCAAACTCTTTCCCAGATGTCTCCCCTCTCTCTCACACAAAGATGCTGACTCTTGCTGGCTCCTGCTCCATGGCTACTCGCCAGAATTTAACTCGATACGCTGTTTACGTGATAACTGAGAAAGTTTGGGAGCAAGGTATTTTAACTAACCTTGCCTGAAGGAAAGCCAGTGGGGTCCTCAATATGCAGATTGGGCTCCAATGAGGTCACTGGGGCCGCTCTGCCATTTTAATCGGATGCCTGAGCAGGACAGCAGTGGTGGCTTCCCCACAAGGCAAACCCTGCTGGCAACAGCAGCCAGGGCCAGAAGAGGGCCAAGGAAGGTCATTAAAAAAATTCTTTGAAAAAAACAAATAGGTTTCCTTGTGGGCCAGGAGGAGCATGAGTACTCTTTCAGGCCGCACAAGGAAAGCTGGGCGTCCCCTGCCCTGGGCTTCCACGCCCTCCCCGACCGGGATTCCTCTCCTGGAGCACTTACCTTGTGCTGGGAGCCGTTCCCCTGCAACGGCTTCCTGACGCCTGATTTTACCTGCCAGACAGCTTCTTCCTGTCCCTCCTGGTCAGGATGTTGGCAAGCAGCAGGCTAATGAGGCCTGGCCGTTAAAAATCGGCCGAGCCTGCCTACTGCTGCCCTCGGACAGGCACTGCCGCTCACATTGCCGTGTTCCCGCCTGGGAGTTAAAACCGACCTCTTAGTGTTCGCAGACTATACAGCCATGGGAGACTGCCCTTGCCCGAAGTCTAAAAAAACACACTTCCCTGCGGGGATCACAGGATGTCAATCAGGAGTGGGGAACCTTGACTGATTTTTTCTCTTCCCTAAACCAAGGGGCACTGAGTACCAACTGGTGCCCAGCTGAGATCAGCCAATCTAGTACAGGCAAGGAATTGAACCTGTGATCTCCCGGTCAGTATGGCTTACACTTCAGCACTAAATTGACAGCAACATTCACAGAGGTGACAAGGAGAGCAGGTGTGCCAGATGAAATAGCTCACCGTGTAACATGGACCAACAATTCTCAGATTGAGGTTAAAGTATATAGTTGGGACAGTGTAGCGGGAGCTTTACTCAGTATCTACACAAAGGTGTACATGATCTGGGAGCTCTTGATGGAGTGGTGTAAAGGTAGCTATATCCTGTATGTAACTTGTGTTTTACTTGACCTGGAAGTGCTTGATGGGACAGTGTAGAGGGAGTTGTACTCTGAATCAAGAAGCACCCTACCCGTCAACTGTGGCTGTTGAGAGTGTATGATACTTTCCTTGTTTTGGATAATATCAGGTCCTGCAATTCCTGCCCGTTTCCGATCCCAGCCACACTTCAGTAGGGCGAGAACAACAGCTTACTTGTATACTGCACCTAAAACTGTAAAACAACAGCTTACGCAAAGAGTTTACACGTACACCGCCCCCAACATAGCAAAACAACATCTTATACACATACAGCACCTAACTCAGGAAAACAACTCATACATATTGTAGCAGGATGACTGAGGGCCGCTTTGTCAGCCGCAGACTGATGAGGGCCCTGATCCCAGAGGAACGGTATGGCCTCTTTAAGAACTTCCCCATTAAAGATAACTGCACCTGGAATGGAAAGAGACTCTCCCCAGCCTGTTGAACATAAGAGGGGAGGTTCAAGGGAAGTAAGCCCTAAAAGAGGCTGGGAGTTGAAGAAATGAAAGTCGTACTGTGTTGTCTTGCTTTGTGTTATGTGCATTAAAAGGTGTTTGGAACTTGGATTGTTCAAGGACTACAGTGTGTAAGGAAAAGGAAGCCCCGAGACAGTGGGACCTTGTAACAATATACAGCACCTAACTCTGCAAAACAACACCATACCCATATAGAGGGCCTAACATAACAACATAGCAGCTTAAGCATATACAGCACCCAACATCCTACACAACAAAATATGCCACAGCACTTCGAGAGAGAGAGAGAGAGAGAGAGAGAGAGAGGCAGAACCAGACACCAGGCAGCAATTGGAAAAAGAGCTGGAGAGGGTGACTGAAGACAAGGGCAAAGAGCTAGGTTTTGAGAAGACATTGATGCTGGGGAGAGATGAAGTGAGGCAGAGCGGTTTATGAAGAAGAGTTCCAGAGTCTATGGCCCTGATGGCTGAAGGTTCTGCCACTGTTGGTAGTCTTGGTGATAAATTGGACACACAATTAGAAGCTCAACTTGGAGTTGAATACCACACCAATGCTGTGTACTCTAAGGTTCAGCCTGAATCAGCAGCTGGAGGTCAGGATGGAATCAAGTTAAAAGTGCAGAGCTTCTGGTGAGAGACAAGCAGACTGGCTTCAATATTGCCACTCTGAGCCAAAACTTTCTTCAAGCATTCATGTTAGACAGGCAGTCTATCAGCACAGCAGTGGTCGTAGAGTCAGGGGGGGTGGCAGAGGTAAAGCTAAATGCCATCATGGATAAGAGACAGCATGTACATGAGGAATAGGAATGCCTGAGGATGGAACTTTGGACATGGGCCATTGAAGATGTGTTGGCTACACTAGGAAAGATAAGAATGGAACCATTTGAGGGCAGTGCCAAGGATGTGCATTTGAGGAGGTGGGTGATGGCAATAGCTCTGATAGCAGGGAACAAATTCTGAGGAGAGGGAGCAGCTGATGTTGTCAATAAGCACTGAGCCAAGGAAAGGTAGTTGACTTATCAGGAGGGGTTCGAGGGAGCAGGCAGTTGGTCTCATAGGAGGATGAATAAAAAAAATGTATTTGATCCAAGTATTACTTACATTGGCGATTGTGATCTGTTCTTGCACCCGAGAATCACAACTTCCTGTGTGCCCTGTGTCAGTAATTCTCACCTTTGGGGTATTCTTTTGCCTTCCCTGGGTGAAAGAGAGAGAGCAAGGGAATGGCATGGAGACAGGCTCTCTCAGAATTTGAAGCACAATTGAAACTCCTCTATCAAACTGCAGGAAGTTGGTGACTGCCACTGAAAAATTGAAGATGGTGGTTTATTCTCCAAGGGTTCAGTGGGTAAATGTAATGTCAAGTGTGGTAACGAACCACACAGATCAGGAATGTCCCTGCAAAAAACCCTGGTCTGTGCTGAGAAAAGGAGATGCTGCAGTTGGCCTCAACTGTGCTTGGGAGGGGGAAAAGAATAATCAGCCCAATTTCCCATTACTGCTACTCACTGGCTTGATGCCTGCTTGAGAAAGCCCTCGTCCGTCTGCTTGAAGGTCAATAGAAGGCACTTCTTAATGGTCTTCTCCATACTACTCACTTCTCCTGTATAGAGAGCAATTAAAATAAACTGATCAGGCTGCACAAAAACATCTCACCTGAATGTGGGGGATCCAAATTCAGTCAGCTCTGGACTTTCAAAATATCAACGGGACTAATGAAAACACGGTTAAGTATACCCCGCAAGTCCAGGGCTCATGAACCTCTTCAAGTTAAAATCTGTTCACTGGAACTTAATTTTGGAAACAAGTAGGTGGTCATGTTAGACTCATACCCTGGAGTCTCTCATATTGACTGACACCAATGTTAAGTCCTGTAGTGATATCTATGAAACCGTTTGGTAACACAAGCCAGAATAATGAAAGAAAAAAACCTTTCCCTTAATTATTTTTAACTACTGGAATTATCTATGCCTCAAAGGATCTTTGTCCCATCTTTGATTGAGCAACAGAGCATCTTAACTTCAGATCTCATTTTAGTTACAATTAAGTGAACATCGAACAGTGATATAACACAAAATAACAACAGAAAACGCTGGAAAAACTCAGCAGGCCAGGCAGCATCCGTGGAGAGAGAAACAGAGTTAACGTTTCAGGTCGAAGACCTTTCGTCAGAACTGGAAAAAGCAGGAAATGAAATAGATTTAAAGCAAGTATAAAGCTGGGAAAAGGGGGAGGGGATGAAAGAACAAAAGGAGAGATTAAGAGACATTGAGAGACATTAAGAGATGATCAAGGCGAGAGGAGGTGTTAATGTGACAGGTTGAGGCTAAATGAAGTGTGAAATGCACTGGCAGAATGAAGCACAGCTGCCAGCTTCTAGGAAGAAAAAAAAGGGGGGGGGGGTGCCAAACAAAAGGGTGGATGAAAAAATTAAATATAAATGTGATAGGGGCCGAGGTTATGATCTAAAATTGTTGAACTCGATGTTGAGTCCAGAGGGCTGTAGGGTGCCTCAACGAAAGATGAGGTGCTGTTCCTCGAGCTTACGCTGAGCTTCCGTGGAACAGTGTAATAGGCCGAGGACGGTGAGGTCAGAGTGGGAGTGGAGCGGAGAATTAAAGTGACAGGCCACCGGGAGCTCGGGGTCCCCCTTACGGACTGAACGGAGGTGTTTCGCAAAGCGGTCACCCAATCTGCGTTTGGTTTCCCCAATGTAGAGGAGACCACATCGTGAGCAACGAATACAGTATACTAAATTGCAGGAAGTACAAGTAAATCGCTGTTTCACCTGGAAGGGGTGTTTGGGGCCCTGGACAGTGCTCTTCTAGTGATATAACACATATGCTGTAGAGATCCTTCCAGCTAGCTCCTCGAAATGAGGACAATAATAGGTCACAATCCAATGCTTGGCTATTCTTTTGTGGGATACTTTTATATGTATAGTAGGGAAAACACACGACCCAGTTACCAATGGCCCCTGCTAAAAACACAGCACTCCAGTCTGATCAGGGAGCTTCTTCAGGACTAAACCCCACTCTTATCTGATCAAGGAGTCACCGCTGGGACTAAACCTCACTCCCATATAGCCAGTCCTACAAGTGATTGGATACAGCTACAGAGCTTGGGAATTCTGTGGATTTCAGATTAAGTGCTGGAGTTCCCACTTCCTGCAGCAGTGTTGTTACCTTTGGGGAAGTTCCTGGTGAGATTGAGGTGAAGGTTCTGTGCTGCGTACTTGGATGCTCGTACTCCACCGTGGCCATCGAAAACAGCAAAGTACGACAATCGAGAGCTAAACCAGAGGCAGAGAAGAAAGGAAAGAAAGAACAGGAAGTGAGAGAAATGGCAGCTGCGTTATCCAGCAACCCGTTCAGCTCAACTTCATTCTCAGGATGTGGGCAAGGCCAGAATTTATTGCCCGCCCTAGTTGCCCTGAACCAAGAGGCTTGGTAGGCCGCTTCAGGAGGCAGTTAAGAGTCAACCCGGTTGGTGTGGGACTGGAGTTACATATAGGTCAGACCGGATAAGGACAGCAGGATTCCTACCCTAAAGGACGGTAGCAAACCAGCGGGGTTTTTACGACAATCCGACACATGTGTGGTCATTTTTACTGGTACCAGCATTTTCAAAAAATTTTTTTTAAACTGAATTCAAATTCACAAATTGCCATGGTGGGATTTGAACTCATGTTCTCTGGATGGTTAGTCAAGGCTTCTGGATTACTAGTCCAGTAACATAACCACTGAAATACTGTACCCCACCCCCCCCCACTTATCAGGAGTAATGTTCTATGGCAAGAAGCCTGCATAGCAGCAGCAGGGCAGTGTTAGATCTCCACAAACTACACGACACAGTACCAGTACATAGGATTGCACATCGGCTTGAAGTGTGCTCCTGTCAGTATGTGGTACGAGGAGAGGTGTTGAGCTGAGGCCAGGAGCTTCCCCAAAGGGGGGCAGGAGAAACAGGAGACGTTATCGCAAGCTGCCCTCACAAACTCAAAAAAAAGGGGGGGCAGTGGAGGCTGGGAATGCCTCTCCTGTCTGTGTTTCTCCACACGAGAACTCCCCAGGCCAGGTAGAGCGGGTATGTTGTACGCTAAAGCGAGTCTGTTGCACAGTAAAGCTTCCTCTAGTCTACCCCTGAACTGCGCTGTAAGTCAGCGCTCACCCTCTAAACATAAAGGCTGCTGCTCTGCGTTCCGTCACTCCGATACTTACACTTCCGATGGTAACTGTGTGATGCCTGCCGTGAAATCATCGATTATAACATGCGCATCCTGCATTTCTTCTCGCTCGCCCTTTCTCTCTGCAACATAGCCCTTCAAGGTCACAAGTCCTGAAGGAAAACACCAAAAAAACTGTCAGCAAAAAACTGGATATGCTGGAAGTCTGTTTATCACAACTTTTCAAAATATCCCCCGTGTTGAACATGGAGTTCTGCTTCTCCTCTATAGTTGCCCCCCCATCTCTCCTGAAACCACTGGCTCATGCTGGGATACAGGTTTAGGCAACAACAACTTGCATTTATATAGCGCCTTTAATGTAGTAAAACGTCCCAAGGTACCCCACTGTTATCAAACAAAATTTGACACCGAGCCACATAAGGAGATATTAGGGCAGACGACCAAAAGCTTGGACAAAGAGGTAGACTTTAAGGAGTGTCTTAAAGGAGAAAAGAGAGGTAGAGAGGAGGAGAGGTTTAGGGAGGGAATTCCAGAGCTTAGGCAGCTGAAGGCTCGGCCGCCAAGGGTGGAGCAATTAAAAATCGGGGATGCACAAGAGGCCAGAACTGGAGGAGCGCAGGGATCACGAAGGCTTGTAGGGCTGGAGGAAGTTACAGAGATAGGGAGGGGCGAGGCCATGGGGGGGGGGGGGGGGGGAATTGAAAACAAGGATAAGAATTTTAAAATTGAGGCGTTGCCAGATCAGAAGCCAATATAGGTCAGCGAGCACTGGGTGATGGCTGAATGGGACTTGGTGAGAGTTCGGATACGGGCGGCAGAGTTTTGGATGAGCTCAAGTTTATGGAGGGTGGAAAATGGGAGGCCAGCCAGGAGAGCATTGGAATAGTCAAGTCTAGAGGCAACAAAGGCATGGATGAGCTGAGGTGAGGCGGAGTCGGGCGACGTTAGAGGTGGAAGTAGGCAGTCTTGGTGATGGAGCAGATATGTGGTCGGAAGCTCATCTCAGGGTCAAACACAACACCAAGGTTGCGAACGGTCTGGCTCAGCCTCAGACAGTTGCCTAGGCAGCTACGAGGTACCTCATCCAACTCTGGCTATTCATCATCTGTGAGCTTCAATAGTGTCAGCACATCATTCAACAGTTGAGAGGAGAGCACCAGAGCGGAGCCCAGTCCTGTCCTCTCACTCTCTCACTTTACAACAGGGGTCACTGGACTGTGATCAGACGCAGCAACACTGGCTGACTTTACCTCCCTCCCAGCCCTGGGGCAGCAAGTCAAATTTTAGCCTCAGCTGCTACCATCCTGGCTGAGATCAACTAACTCAGGGTAGACTAAGAATCAAACATGGGATTTTCCTAATCTGTGTGGCTCAGTACAATATTTAATTACTGAAGCATCAAGGGTCCCCAACAAAGAGTGAATGCAGACTGCCCACAAGAACCTGCCTCCCCCCACTCTACAGCATACATGCTGCGCTCCCTGCGAGTATACTCCTCTTAAAAGGATGGACTTCAGCAATTTTGTCAGTTCCAACTGAAACAACAAAAATAGCTGTTGCCTCCCAATAGCCAGTGCCCCCAGCCCAGGGGCACCGAGGCCAGCTGTAGTATCCCTGGGCTAGGGAGGGGGAAATCAGTCAGGGCTCCTAGTCCTGATCACTGGTCAGTGAATATTTCTAGAAACTGGACATCGGGGTGGACAGAATCTGTTTTGATGCTGCTCACAGTTCAATAGTCTGCAACATTCACCAACAATTTGCATTTATATAGCGCATTTAACGTACTAAGACATCCCAAGGCGCTTCACAAAATATGACACTGAGCCAGATAAGGAGATATTAGGACAGGTGACCAAAAGCTTGGTCAAAGAGGTAGGTATTAAGGAACATATTATAGGAGAGAGGCAGGGAGGTTTAGAGAGGGAATTCCAGAGCTTAGGGTCTAGATAGGTGAAGGAACTGCCTCTAATGGTGGGGTGAAGGCAATCGGAGATGCACAAGAGACCAGAATTGGAGGACGCAGAGTTCTTGGAGGGCTGTAGGAGGTTACAGAGATAGGGAGGGGTGCAGCCATGAAGGGATTTGAATAAAAGGATGAGAATTTTAAATTTGAGTCGTTGCTGGACCGGGAGTCAATGTAGGTCATCAAGCACAAGGGTGATGGCTGAACGGGACTCGGTACAAGTTAGGTTACAGGCAGCTGAGTTTTGGATGAGCTGAAGTTTACGGAGGGTGGAAGATGGGAGACCGGCCAGGAGAGCATTGGCACCACCATCCAGCTTACTCAGCAGAGACTTGGGATCAAATTTTTATCCTTGCTGGTCACAGTAACATAATGGAAATCATCCTTACCAACTGAGCCATTGAGAAGCCCACTTCCCCGTTATAAAACGTGTGTCAATTTTTTCCCCTTCTTCTCTCCTAAATGCATTGAATCTTGCTGGGGTACTGTTCCATAGGCAGCAATCCAAATTGGTCAGTCTTCATTAGGTGATCCGAGACAGTATGTGTGATCAGGCTATTTCATCATGGGTGAAAAATCAAAGCTAATCATGTCCTCACCCAAGTTCTACTTTCTAGCAGTATTTGCTGAAGAGTAATCAGGACAGGGAAGCCTGGCTCATTTTACCCTCGCTAGCCCAGCAACACTGAGGTTCCATGTTCTTATGACTTTCCAAAGTGCTTCACGGAAAATATATTACTGTTATGTATGAAAAAACGGCATCCAAAAATTGTACACAGCAAGGTCCCACAAACAGCAATGAGGCAAATGACCACAAAATCTATTTTGGTCTGTTTCGGTGGTGTTGGCTGAGAGGAGTATTGTTGACCAGGAGAACTCTTCTTTGAATAATGCCTTGTGATCATTTACACCCAACTCAACAGGCAGACATCTCATCTGAGAAACAGCACCTCCCAACAATGCAGCACTTCCTCAACACTGCATTGGAGTGCAAGCCTAGATTCTTTGCTCCAGTCCTGGATTGGGCCTTGAACTCACTGCCTTCTGAGTCAGAGGCAAGAACACTACCAACTGAGCCAAGATGGAACACAGTACCCTTGCCCTCACCAGGACAGCTGCTATGCATGGAGTACTGAGAGGTTGTAGAAGAGGCACAATGAGCTCAAGATTGGATGTTGGAGAGCAGTGTCACCTAGATGTGCAAAAGTACCATTTGTCATTACCGTGACAAATTAATCCACACTCATCATGAAGGGACACAGATGATAGTCTGGGTCGAAAGCCAAGTACCCAATCAGCCGTGTCTTAGGGCCTCCATAGTACTCTAAACACCTTTCTATTAGGGTCCATGGTCCACAGCACTAATATTACTGAACAAATGTTTTCTAAAATTATCTCTCCGTTGCTGGACTGTGCACTGCATTGTGCTCAAGGTGATAATCAAAAGGCAGTATGAAACTATCACAGGCCTCTTTCAGTCCAGTGGACCCCTACAATATGAAATCCAGTCTCTCTTGTGGGTGAATCTTAGGTAAATTAACCTTTTGTCCCATATAGATCAGGAAGATCCCAGGTGTGAGTTCTGGTCTGTGCGGAGTTACCTGATCTCAGTCAAGGTAGCAGTTGGCCTCAGCACTCTGGGCCAGATAAGGGGGAGGGGATATTAGCCAGAGCTTCCACCCGCGTTGCAATCAAATTATCTCTTGCGGGAAAGTGCGAATATGGACACGAGGAGGGGGCAGGATCGAGCTTGGCGTTGGTGCCCTTCATAGCCGAACAGCCTGCCAATAGTTATCGTCTAAGATAACACGTGAAGAAAATCCTTTTCTAAGGTTATCTCCAGCAATTTCTCCACATCCTCCTCTAGTACACCTAGATTCTCATTTCCACCATCACTTGTAAATACGAATACAACACAACATATTTATTGTATGCCTCCGCCATTCCTTCATTCCCCCACAACTAGATGTCCCTCTTCATCCCTGAACAGTCTTGCCCTCTCTTTTAGTACTCTTTTACATGCTTATAAAAGCCGTTACTATTTCCTTTTATATTATCTGCTGACATTTTTTCATATTCCCTTTCATGTCCTTCTAACCTCCCCGCTATACTTTCTATATTCCTCGTGATTTTCTTTCGCACCATTAGCGCTACTTTTAATTTATGCCTCTTTTCAAGTTAGTTTTAATCTATTTGTCCGTGGGACTTTTCCTTTGATGCTTCTGAGAATATATTTATTTTGCACTCTACCCATTCCATATTTGAAGATTTCGACCACTTTTCTGCCCAGTTAATTTGGCCGAGATCCCTCTCATCACGCTGAACTTTGTCTTTCTCCAGTCCAGCGCTCATAACTTTAACCCTTTGCTGTCCTTTTCTGCTTTCAAGTTGAACTCAACTACGCTGTGATCGCTATTTCCCCAATTGCTCTCCTGCTCTCATCAGCTATTTGTACATTTATCAGGGTTACAAACTGTGGCATCACACTGGTGTGAAATCGGACGTGAATGGGAGACAGGAAAGAGAGGTGGAAAATATCTGGAAGAAAAGGAGCGGGAAGAACTTTTCAAAAATATATCGGTTACGAAACTTTCCCCAAGTAATTGCCCCCTTTAGACAAGCACTCTCACTAACAAGGTCTCCATTAACCAGTGTGTTCTGTACCTGCTGTTAGTCCTTCTCTCACTTTGCCCATTTGGTTGCATTACCTTTACACATCTTCTTCTCCTCCTCATGGCCCTTGGACCCATTCTGATCCAACAATTTGCGTTTCTCTCCCTTCAGGTCATTCTGTGCTTCTGGAAGCTCCCCGAATAGGTCAGGTACGCGAGGTACTGGCAGGTGCAACGAACAAGACAGCAATTGAAATGCAAGCGCAAAACAATAAAGCTATTACAACATTAACAGCTTTTATTAATACTGCACCTTTCACATAAGCTACTCTCTGTTTTATCTTACCGGCGCTGGCAAGCGTGCTTATCAACACACCATTACAGCATTCATGATGTGGCAGAGATGCCAGTGAAGTACCAAAAACTCTATTCAGGACAGGGTTTTGCTGCCTGCCTGCAGAGGCAGAGCACTACCACAGGCACCTGGAATCCAATCCATCATTTTGATTCAGGCTGTGGGCCAGAAACGCACCTTTGGTGAAGGCAGTGGGCCAGAATAACAAGGTTGCAAACACAACCTTGTAATAACTGTGCAGATGCAAGAGGTTCCTCCAGTGTTGCTGAGTTAGCCTCGCAGTAAATCTTTATTCAGTAATAGAGACGGGCATACATCCCTCTCCTGGAGTGCACGCTCTTGCCTCTGATTCAGAAGGTTGTGGGTTTGAACCCCACCCCAGGACTTGAACACACAATCTAGGCTGACATTCTAATACATTAGTGAGGGACGACTGATTTGTCAGAGGTGCCATTCTTTGGATACTTGTTTCAGGTGGATGTTATAGATCCCACTGGACTTTTCTAGGGAGAACAAGGAGTTCCCCTGGTGGCCTCTCCAACATGTCCCCCTCAACCAATAACACCAAACAGACCAACTGGCTAGCCATCACATTGCTGTTTGTGGGACATTACCATGCACAAAATAGGTGCCCCCATCGCCTACCTAGATACAGTGACTGCACTTCAAAGCATTTCATTGTATGCGAAATCCTTTGGGACACTTCAGAGAGATGTCATATAAAGCTTCAGAGATAAAGCAAGTACAGTCCCCACTACTTACAACGTCCACGCTCGTCACAGGCGGCCACCTATATCGGGCAAATAGTGCTAACCATTTGGCATCACTACAAGTCAATTACGAAAGAGCTGCTTATAACATATCAAGCCGCCGGCTCTTTTGGCCAATCTTGGCACCACATTAACCCCCTGTACAGTATTTAGTGATGGGCGATGTTTAGTTTTTATTCCCAGCAAGGACTCCAGGAAGCATCAGTACTGCCGTGTGTCTCTCCCACAATTCTCGCCTTGCTGGCAGTCTCGCATTTTCTGTTGGTGCTTCTCTAGGTCAGTACAGGAACTGAGTGGAAACTGCATCCCACACTAATCCGTATTTCACTGACCAGTAGAGCCCACTGGGATCACAGCAGTGAAGACTGGTTTTACCACTTTTAGCGGATAAATCACATTAACCCCAACCCGCCCGCAATAAGTGGTGGGGACTGCACTTTCTTTCTCTTTCTGAAGTGTAAATAGCAGCCAATGTTGTTGCTGGACTTATCTAGGTGTGTCACAGGGGAAAACACATCTAGGCCAACAGATTTTAATGCTGCGATACACTCAATTCACTACCTCAAATTGCTCCCATCACTATCAGCCCCGTGACAGACCTGTAAGCAATAGTACATCATTCCAGTGTTATATAGCTGAAAAATCTCTTCCATGGGGCAAGCTGGAGAAAGGAGACAAAAATCTTTCATTGTGTACAGGGAATAAAGAATGAATAATGCTGGAATCACACACCAAGCTCCTACTGGGAATAAGGAGTGAAATCACATCAGTTATCAGCCTTGTTGCATACTGGGAGAAAATTGTGAAATTACAATTTGTGCTTCACACGATTGCTGAATATCCTCCTCTCCCGATGTTATACGATCAATTCTCAAACACTGCAAACATGAGGCCCGGACTTCTGGGGGCCTGCAGATGGGAAAACAAGGTAATCTGGACAGACAGGGACTGAATGTGGGGTGGGATCCTGTTACACTGAGACCCGCATCCCTATTACCGCCTACAAATGAGCAGGCGCCTTATGATGCCACACAAATGAGGGAAACACATCATACAAGCCGTTTCCTGACATTTGCTCTTTAGTGGGTACAATGGGTATATTGCAGTAATCCTGAAGCCTGGACTAATAATCCAGAGAATGCGAGTTCAAATCCCACCATGGCAGTTTGATCATTTGAATACAGTTAAAGAAAAACGGTAAAAGTGACAATGAAGCTTTCGGATTGTCATAAAAACCCAAGTGGTTCACTAATGCCCTTTAGGGAAGGAAGCACGCTGCCCTTGCCCGGTCCTGCCTGTATGTGGCTTATCAAGCTGCTCTGTCGTATCAAACTGCTGCAATGCAGTGGTTCTAGGAGAAGGCCCACCACCACCTTCTCAAGGGCAACTAGGATACAAATGCTGACCTTGCCAGCGACCCCAATGTCCCGAGAATGATATATATATTTTTTAAAAGCCTGTGCCTCACTGGTATCCAGCATTGCCAAGGGCCTCAGAGAGGGACTTGAAATTTAAAACGGCAGTTTCGGGTACTGGGATCAATTGCGTTTCCAACGTTGGCAAAACCAGAAAGTGTTGCCTTTTAAAAAATAAATTCCCAAAGGAAGGGGAGATGAGGTAAGTAACTTCAAATTGGTGCCATTAAGATGGGAGTACCTTCACCACGCGGACTGCAGAGGTTCAAGGCGGCAGCTCACCACCACCTTCTCGAGGGCAATTAGGGATAGGCAATAAATGCTGGCCTTGCCAGCGACGCCCACATCCCATGAAGGAATATAAAAAAAAGTTACAAAGCCCAACAATAGAGAAACAAAGATTAAGGGCAGATTCCCACCATCATTGACATAAAGCAGAAGCAGATCAGCAAAAAGGACAGGAGTTTTATTCTCTGGCTGTATGTTTACCTACGTCTGGGTTGCTTGTGTCTGGTAGGTTATCAAAGAGTGAAGGTTCTGATTTCTGAGTGTCTCCTCCTAATTGAACAAAAGAAAACAAACACATTCATAGTAGTCAGAGGTTTTTGTGTTTCTCCTACGTCACTCACGATTCCCTGTCTTGGGAGGTGGGGAATGACCTGCTCGGAGCTCTCTGGCTGCTGCTGGGAGTTTTGCCAGAGTTGATCAGAAGCAGCTTGCGCTCAGAAGATGCGCTTGCTCCCCTGGGGTAATGACCTGGCCTGCCACAAAGGGCCTTTCCCTGTCGAGAGGATAGGCCTGAGAGAGAGAAAAACTGGGGCATGAAGCTGTATGACGGAACATGTCAGAGAATCAGCACACAACACATCGATCTATCTCCCACCGGAAGCCCCAAACCAACACCGACTCCCACCGGGAGCCCCAAGCCAACACCGACACCCACCGGGAGCCCCAAACCAACACCGACTCCCACCGGGAGCCCCAAGCCAACACCGACACCCACCGGGAGCCCCAAGCCAACACAACCAGCAGTCCAAACCCCAACTCCCACTGGCAGTTCACACATTGAAATAAACTTAAAAAAGCAAGTCAGTCACTTTCAGTGTGGAAAGAACGCACACCATCAGGTGTTAGACAATGCACAACATTCTCTCCATAATAAGTGGTTGACCTGTCCACTGTAAATTCACAGCTTCAAGTGTGAGCTGCCAGCTGGAGCTGGATCAGATCTACAAGCAAAAGTTAGGCTGAGCCACATTACATTTTTATTACGATTTCTATGGCCTGGTTTATAAAAGAAGGCTTTGTAAAATCTTGCATGGGCCATTTTGACTAAGCATTGTGGCACTCTGTAGCTGGATGAATGTTATATTTACAATTTCAATCGCTAGGTGCCAGATTAACTGAAATTAGCATAATTACATCAGCATTGTCATTGGCTGGTACTGAATGAAACCAACTGAAGCAAAATTAGGAACACCCGCCATTTTGATTGGCTGCCATTAAACACAACCAGTAATACATTTTCAGAGGTGGGGGAGAAATTAAACTGTTCCAATATTGTGCTGGAAGGTCCCACCTAAAACATTAACCCGTCTCCTCTTCCAGTGCCAACTGAACGCCTGCACATTTCAGGCGTTTTCTGTTATTTCAGATTTACAGCTTTCATTTTTAATCCAAACTTTGCATATACTAGGTAGAAAGCTGCAATGCTACCAGCAAAGGGAAATAGGGCCCACGTGAAATGCAGTAACTCAGGGCATTAGGGCTGCCTCCATGCCAGTGTTGCCCCACACAGTAACATCCTCATCTCAGCTGCTCCGCCATGGAAGGTGCTCAAGGCTGGTGTGTTCCACAGACAGAGGCAGGAAGGGGAAAGAGGGCTTGAAACTGTGACCCTCAGCACTACACTATGGCCCTCAGGGTGACCCCCGCTGTTGTGTTGTAACTCTAGCACTGTACTGTGACCCCCCCACAGTGCATATTGTTGACCCCATTGCAGTACTGTGACCCCAGTACTGTACTGGGGAAACCCCACCCCCAACAGTGCTTATTGGTGACCCCAGTACTGTACTGTGAACCCCAGGGCTTCTTTGTGACATCCCCCAAGCTGTATTACAATCCCATCTCATTTCTGGATTCTTTGACCTTTTTACGAGAAGGATCTAAATGCGAGCTATTTTGAAATGTACTTTAAAAGGCATTAAGTTTACAGGACAGTAGAACTGGCAGGTGCACATTAGGTTTCAGTCTAGAGATCGTTCACACTCATTGCTGATGCCACAACTCTATTCGTTTGAACTCTGCAGGGATCATTGCCAAGATAAGGCTGGTGGACTCCACTCTGGTATGGGATGGGGGTGGTAGCCAGTTTAGACAAAGCTGACACTGCAAGCAGGCTTTTAAAAAAAAAAGGAGACACTGACACGGAGTCAGTCTGACTTTTGGAAACAAGGCTGCAGAGGCAGTCAGGTAATGAAATATTGGGGAAAGGTTGAAGAGGAGACTGCAGGGAGAGAGCGAGGCTCTGCTCTAGGTTGCAGGACAAGATGCAGAGGCATTACATAGTTTAAGCTGAGTACGATGACCCACCAAAGTGGAATAGCGTTGTGTATTCTTTATTTTGTATCAATACATAAATACAAATTTACCGTTTGAAATAAGTGACACTGATCATATCAATTACTCTGTAAATTTTTATTTATGATGGAATAAAGCAGTTTACAATTCAAACCATAGAATGATACAGCACAGAGGAAGCCCATTCGGCCCGTCATGACTGTGCCGGCTCTTTGAAAGAGCTATTCAATTAGTCCCATTCCCTTGCTCTTTACCAGTAGCCTTGCAAATTATTCCACTTCAAGTATATATCCAATTCCCTTTTGAAAGTTACTATTGAATCGGCTTCCAGCACCCTTTCAGGCAGTGCATTCAGATCATAACAACTCGCTACTTAAAAAATGTTTCTCCTCACGTCACCTCTGGTTCTTTTGCCAATTACCCTAAATCTGTATCCTCTGGTTACCGACCTTTCTGCCACTGGAAACAGGTTCTCCTTATTTACTCTATCAAAACCATTCATGATTTTAACACTTCTATTAAATCTCCCCATAACCTTCTCTGCTCTGAGAACAATCCCAGTTTCTCTACTCTCCACTGAAGTCCCGCATCCCTGGTATCATTCAAGTAGATCTCCTCTGCATCCTCTCCAAGGCCTTGACATCCTTCCGAAAATGTGGAGCCCAGAATTAAACCTAGCCGAGGCCTAACCAGTGTTTTATAAAGGTTTAGCAAAACCTCATTGCTTTTGTACTCTATGCCTCTATTAATAAAAATGAGAAGTCGCACAACACCAGGTTATAGTCCAACAGATTTATTTAAAATTACAAGCTTTCGGAGCTGTCGCCCCCTTCCTCAGGTAGAGTTACTGTGAGACAATCTACCAGAATTCACAGAATATAAACACAGAGAAAATGCAGAGATTCAATCTATCCCTACATCAAAGACATACTAAGAGCACAGCCAAGACAATGAGATGTGTCCCAGGGGGTCCAACGTGTCAAAACACCTGCTGGCTGCATATCCTCTCCATTTGGGTTTGTTTCTTGTGTTTGTTTTTTAAAAAGCTGGAAAGACCGGCAACGATGTCAAGTCACGTTCTGTAACGTGACATGAACCGGATATCCCGATTGAGGCCGTCCTCATGAGTGCAGAACTTGGCTATCAGTTTCTGCTCGATGATTTTGCGTTGTCGTGTATCCCGAAGGCCGCCTTGGAGAACGCTAACCCGCGGGTTAGCGTTCTCCAAGGCGGCCTTTGGGATACACGACAACGCAAAATCATCGAGCAGAAACTGATAGCCAAGTTCCGCACTCATGAGGACGGCCTCAATCGGGATATTGGGTTCATGTCACGTTACAGAACGTGACTTGACATCGTTGCCGGTCTTTCCAGCTTTTTAAAAAAACAAACACAAGAAACAAACACAAGAAACAAACCCAAATGGAGAGGATATGCAGCCAGCAGGTGTTTTGACACGTTGGACCCCCTGGGACACATCTCATTGTCTTGGCTGTGCTCTTAGTATGTCTTTGATGTAGGGATAGATTGAATCTCTGCATTTTCTCTGTGTTTATATTCTGTGAATTCTGGTAGATTGTCTCACAGTAACTCTACCTGAGGAAGGGGCGACAGCTCCGAAAGCTTGTAATTTTAAATAAATCTGTTGGACTATAACCTGGTGTTGTGCGACTTCTCATTTTTGTCCACCCCAGTCCAACGCCGGCATCTCCACATCTATTAATAAAGCCAAGGATCCCGTATGCCTTTTTAACAGCCTTCTCAACTTGTCCTGCCAACTTCAAAGATTTGTGTACATACTCCCCCAGGTCTCTCTGTTCCTGCAGGAATGTACCCTTTAGTTTATATTGCCTCTCCTCATTCCATCCTACCAAAATGTATCACTTCACACTTCTCTGCGTTAAATTTCATCGGCCATGTGTCCCCCCCATTTCACCAGTCTGTTTATGTCCTCCTGAAGTCTGTTACTATTCTCTACATTTACTACACCTTTTTGTGTCATCTGCAAACTTTGAAATGATGCCCTGTATACCCAAGTCCAGGTCATTAATATCAAAAAGAGCAGTGGTTTCAACATCGACCCCCAGAACTATATTGTGACTCCTGGTACTGTTTTTACAAGCTCCGGTGTGGCACATTCCCCCGCAAGGGCTGCCCTGATAATTCCCCTGGTGGTTTTTTCGACCTACCCCGGGGGGCCGTATTTGAGTGGTTCAAGTCCCACTCCAGAGACTTGAGCACAAAAATCTAGGCTGACACTCCAGTGCAGTACTGAGGGAGTGCTGCACTGTCGGAGGTGCCGTCTTTCGGATGAGACTTTCGTTCGAGGCCCCGTCTGCCCTCTCAGCTGGACGTAAAAGATCCCACGGTGCTATTTTGAAGAAGAGCAGGGGAGTTCTCCTTGGTGTCCTGGTCAATATTTTTATCCCTTAAAAATTATCACTAAAACAGATTATCTGGTCATTATCACATTGCTGTTTGTGGGAGCTTGCTGTGCGCAAATTGGCTGCTGAGTTTCCTACATTACAACAATGACAACACGTCAAAAAGTGCTTCATTGGCTGTAAAACGCTTTGGGACGACCTGAGGTTGTGAAAGGCGCTATAGAAATGCAAGTCTTTCTCACTTGGTGTATCGTCCCTCCCCGGGGCTGGACTGAGCCCCCGCTCCATGGAGCCTACACTGGGAGCTCCCACATCCCATCCCATCCCCGCCACAGGATGGAGCCTCACTCTCTCCAGGAGCAGGCCACAGCCTGAAATCTGCCTCAAATCCCACTGGAGAGTACAGGCCTCAACCTCAACCTCAACAACCCCCGCTTCTCCTTACCGGGCTCCGGCAGGTCTTCAAACAAATCCATCCCGCGGGCGCGTACTTCGCTCCTCAGCTTCCTAAACGTGTGACACCTTCGACCGCCAAACAAACTCCCAGTCCCAGGCTCCAACCGAGGCCTAAAAGCCAGCCGGACATCGCGAGGTTCCCGCAGGGTCCCAGCGCCCGCCCGCTCGATCCCAGTGACAGCCCGCAGAGCTCCCCCGGGTCCCAGCGCCCGCCCTGTCCCAGTAACAACCCGCAGAGCTCCCCCGGGTCCCAGCGCCCGCTCTGTCCCAGTAACAGCCCGCAGAGCTCCCCCGGGTCCCAGCACCCGCTCTGTCCCAGTAACGACCTGCTGAGCTCCTCCGGGTCCCAGCACCCGCCCTGTCCCAGTAGCAACCAGCAGAGTTCACCCGAGTCCCAGCACCCGCCCTGTCCCAGTAACAGCCCGCAGAGCTCCTCCGGGTCCCAGCACCCGCCCTGTCCCAGTAACAACCTGCAGAGCTCACCCGGGTCCCAGCACCTGCCCTGTCCCAGTAACAACCCGCAGAGCTCACCCGGGTCCCAGCACCCGCTCTGTCCCAGTAACGACCCGCTGAGCTCCTCCGGGTCCCAGCACCCGCCCTGTCCCAGTAACAGCCCGCAGAGCTCCTCCGGGTCCCAGCACCCGCCCTGTCCCAGTAACAACCCGCAGAGCTCACCCGGGTCCCAGCACCCGCCCTGTCCCAGTAACAGCCCGCAGAGCTCACCCGGGTCCCAGCACCCGCCCTGTCCCAGTAACAGCCCGCAGAGCTCACCCGGGTCCCAGCACCCGCCCTGTCCCAGTAACAACCTGCAGAGCTCACCCGGGTCCCAGCACCCGCCCTGTCCCAGTAACAGCCCGCAGAGCTCACCCGGGTCCCAGCGCCCGCCTTGTCCCAGTAACAACCCGCAGAGCTCCCCCGGGTCCCAGCACCCGCCTTGTCCCAGTAACAACCCGCAGAGCTCACCCGGGTCCCAGCACCCGCCCTGTCCCAGTAACGACCCGCTGAGCTCCTGCGGGTCCCAGCACCCACCCTGTCCCAGTAGCAACCAGCAGAGCTCACCCGAGTCCAAGCGCCCGCCCTGTCCCAGTAACAGCCTGTAGAGCTCCTCCGGGTTCCAGCGCCCGCCATCCTGTCCCAGTAACAGCCCGCAGAGCTCCATGGGTCCCAGCGCCTGCCCTGTCCCAGTAACAGCCTGCAGTGCCCCTCCGGGTCCTCGCTCATGGGCGCATCCATACAGACAGTGGGTTCCCACATCCAGCCAACCCCTCGAGTCCCAGTGCCCACTATCAGCAACATAACACCCACAACTGATTCCTTAGCTCCAGCCAATTACATTACACAAAACCCAAAGCACCTCCGTAGTCCTGGAAATCAGATGCCCCGTACAGGGATGAAAGACTTCAGTCACATGGTGACACTGGAGAAACTGGGGTTGTTCTCCTTAAATCAGAGAAGGTTAAGGGGAGATTTAATAGAGGTGCTCAAAATCATGAATGGTTTTCATAGAGTAAATAAGGAGAAACTGTTTCTAGTGGCTGAAGGGTCGCTAACCGGAGGACACAGATTTAATGCAGTTGGCAAAAGAAACAGAGGTGACATGAGGAAAAACATTTTTATGCAGCGGGTTGTTATGATCTGGAATGCACTGCCTGAAAGGGCGGTGGAAGCAGATTCAATAATAACTTTCAAAAAGGAATTGGATAAATACTTGAAGTGGAAACATTTGCAGGGCGATCGAAAAAGAGCAAAGGAATGGGATTAATTGGATAGCTCTTGCAAAGAGCCAGAACAGGCATGGTGGGCCAAATAGCCTCCTTCTGTGCTGGACCATTCCATGATTATATATAGTGTACAGTGACTCACTGGGTGTGTTCTCCTGTATATATTGTACAGTGACTCACTGGGTGTGTTCTATATATATTGTACAGTGACTCACTGAGTGTGTTCTATATATATTGTACAGTGACTCACTGGGTGTGTTCTATATATATTGTACAGTGACTCACTGGGTGTGTTCTCCTGTATATATTGGACAGTGACTCACTGGGTGTGTTCTATATATATTGTACAGTGACTCACTGGGTGTGTTCTATATATATTGTACAGTGACTCACTGGGTGTGTTCTCCTGTATATATTGGACAGTGACTCACTGGGTGTGTTCTATATATATTGTACAGTGACTCACTGGGTGTGTTCTATATATATTGTACAGTGACTCACTGGGTGTGTTCTATATATATTGTACAGTGTCTCACTGGGTGTGTTCTCCTGTATATATTGTACAGTGACTCACTGGGTGTGTTCTCCTGTATATATTGTACAGTGACTCACTGGGTGTGTTCTATATATATTGTACAGTGACTCACTGGGTGTGTTCTATATATATTGTACAGTGACTCACTGGGTGTGTTCTATATATATTGTACAGTGACTCACTGGGTGTGTTCTATATATATTGTACAGTGACTCACTGGGTGTGTTCTATATATATTGTACAGTGACTCACTGGGTGTGTTCACTTGTATATATTGTTCAGTGACTCACTGGGTGTGTTTTATATATATTGTACAGTGACTCACTGGGTGTGTTCTATATATATTGTACAGTGACTCACTGGGTGTGTTCTCCTGTATATATTGTACAGTGACTCACTGGGTGTGTTCTATATATATTGTACAGTGACTCACTGGGTGTGTTCTATATATATTGTACAGTGACTCACTGGGTGTGTTCTCCTGTATATATTGTACAGTGACTCACTGGGTGTGTTCTATATATATTGTACAGTGACTCACTGGGTGTGTTCTATATATATTGTACAGTGTCTCACTGGGTGTGTTCTCCTGTATATATTGTACAGTGTCTCACTGGGTGTGTTCTCCTGTATATATTGTACAGTGACTCACTGGGTGTGTTCTATATATATTGTACAGTGACTCACTGGGTGTGTTCTATATATATTGTACAGTGACTCACTGGGTGTGTTCTATGTATATTGTACAGTGACTCACTGGGTGTGTTCTATATATATTGTACAGTGACTCACTGGGTGTGTTCTATATATATTGTACAGTGACTCACTGGGTGTGTTCACTTGTATATATTGTTCAGTGACTCACTGGGTGTGTTCTATATATATTGTACAGTGACTCATTGGGTGTGTTCTCCTGTATATATTGTACAGTGACTCACTGGGTGTGTTCTATATATATTGTACAGTGACTCACTGGGTGTGTTCTCCTGTATATATTGTACAGTGACTCACTGGGTGTGTTCTATATATATTGTACAGTGACTCACTGGGTGTGTTCTCCTGTATATATTGTACAGTGACTCACTGGGTGTGTTCTATATATATTGTACAGTGACTCACTGGGTGTGTTTTATATATATTGTACAGTGACTCACTGGGTGTGTTCTATATATATTGTACAGTGACTCACTGGGTGTGTTCTATATATATTGTACAGTGACTCACTGGGTGTGTTCTATATATATTGTACAGTGACTCACTGGGTGTGTTCTATATATATTGTACAGTGACTCACTGGGTGTGTTCTACATATATTGTACAGTGACTCACTGGGTGTGTTCTATATATATTGTACAGTGACTCACTGGGTGTGTTCTATATATATTGTACAGTGACTCACTGGGTGTGTTCTATATATATTGTACAGTGACTCACTGGGTGTGTTCTATATATATTGTACAGTGACTCACTGGGTGTGTTCTATATATATTGTTCAGTGACTCACTGGGTGTGTTCTATATATATTGTACAGTGACTCACTGGGTGTGTTCCATATATATTGTACAGTGTCTCACTGGGTGTGTTCTATATATATTGTACAGTGACTCACTGGGTGTGTTCTATATATATTGTACAGTGACTCACTGGGTGTGTTCTATATATATTGTACAGTGACTCACTGGGTGTGTTCTATATATATTGTACAGTGACTCACTGGGTGTGTCCTCCTGTATCTATTGTACAGTGACTCACTGGGTGTGTTCTATATATATTGTACAGTGACTCACTGGGTATGTTCTCCTGTAGATATTGTACAGTGACTCACTGGGTGTGTTCTATATATATTGTACAGTGACTCACTGGGTGTGTCCTCCTGTATCTATTGTACAGTGACTCACTGGGTGTGTTCTATATATATTGTACAGTGACTCACTGGGTATGTTCTCCTGTATATATTGTACAGTGACTCACTGGGTGTGTTCTATATATATTGTACAGTGACTCACTGGGTGTGTTCTATATATATTGTACAGTGACTCACTGGGTGTGTTCCATATATATTGTACAGTGACTCACTGGGTGTGTTCTATATATATTGTACAGTGTCTCACTGGGTGTGTTCTATATATATTGTACAGTGACTCACTGGGTGTGTTCTATATATATTGTACAGTGACTCACTGGGTGTGTTCTATATATATTGTACAGTGACTCACTGGGTGTGTCCTCCTGTATCTATTGTACAGTGACTCACTGGGTGTGTTCTATATATATTGTACAGTGACTCACTGGGTGTGTTCTATATATATTGTACAGTGACTCACTGGGTGTGTTCTATATATATTGTACAGTGACTCACTGGGTGTGTTCTATATATATTGTACAGTGACTCACTGGGTGTGTTCTCCTGTATATATTGTACAGTGACTCACTGCGTGTGTTCTCCTGTATATATTGTACAGTGACTCACTGGGTGTGTTCTATATATATTGTACAGTGACTCACTGGGTGTGTTCTAAATATATTGTACAGTGACTCACTGGGTGTGTTCTATATATATTGTACAGTGACTCACTGGGTGTGTTCTATATATATTGTACAGTGACTCACTGGGTGTGTTCTATATATATTGTACAGTGACTCACTGGGTGTGTTCTATATATATTGTACAGTGACTCACTGGGTGTGTTCTCCTGTATATACTGTAGTGACTCACTGGGTGTGTTCTATATATATTGTACAGTGACTCACTGGGTGTGTTCTCCTGTATATATTGTACAGTGACTCACTGGGTGTGTTCTATATATATTGTACAGTGACTCACTGGGTGTGTTCTCCTGTATATATTGTACAGTGACTCACTGGGTGTGTTCTATATATATTGTACAGTGACTCACTGGGTGTGTTCTCCTGTATATATTGTACAGTGACTCACTGGGTGTGTTCTATATATATTGTACAGTGACTCACTGGGTGTGTTTTATATATATTGTACAGTGACTCACTGGGTGTGTTCTATATATATTGTACAGTGACTCACTGGGTGTGTTCTATATATATTGTACAGTGACTCACTGGGTGTGTTCTATATATATTGTACAGTGACTCACTGGGTGTGTTCTATATATATTGTACAGTGACTCACTGGGTGTGTTCTATATATATTGTACAGTGACTCACTGGGTGTGTTCTCCTGTATATACTGTAGTGACTCACTGGGTGTGTTCTATATATATTGTACAGTGACTCACTGGGTGTGTTCTCCTGTATATATTGTACAGTGACTCACTGGGTGTGTTCTATATATATTGTACAGTGACTCACTGGGTGTGTTCTCCTGTATATATTGTACAGTGACTCACTGGGTGTGTTCTATATATATTGTACAGTGACTCACTGGGTGTGTTCTCCTGTATATATTGTACAGTGACTCACTGGGTGTGTTCTATATATATTGTACAGTGACTCACTGGGTGTGTTCTATATATATTGTACAGTGACTCACTGGGTGTGTTCTATATATATTGTACAGTGACTCACTGGGTGTGTTCTATATATATTGTACAGTGACTCACTGGGTGTGTTCTCCTGTATATATGTACAGTGACTCACTGGGTGTGTTCTATATATATTGTACAAGTGACTCACTGGGTGTGTTCTATATATATAGTACAGTGACTCACTGGGTGTGTTCTCCTGTATATTGTACAGTGACTCACTGTGTGTGTTCTATTATATATTGTACAGTGACTCACTGGGTGTGTTCTATATATATTGTACAGTGACTCCACTGGGTGTGTTCTATATATATTGTACAGTGACTCACTGGGTGTGTTCTATATATATTGTACAGTGACTCACTGGGTGTGTTCTATATATATTGTACAGTGACTCACTGGGTGTGTTCTATATATATTGTACAGTGACTCACTGGGTGTGTTCCTATATATATTGTACAGTGACTCACTGGGTGTGGTTCTATATATATTGTACAGTGACTCACTGGGTGTGTTCTATATATATTGTACAGTGACTCACGGGTGTGTTCCCTGTATATATTGTACAGTGACTCACTGTGTGTGTTCTAGTATATATTGTACAGTGACTCACTGGGTGTGTTCTATATATATTGTACAGTGACCTCACTGGGTGTGATCTCCTGTATATATTGTACAGTGACTCACTGGGTGTGTTCTATATATATTGTACAGTGACTCACTGGGTGTGTTCTATATATATTGTACAGTGACTCACTGGTGTGTTCTATATATATTGTACAGTGACTCACTGGGTGTGTTCTATATATATTGTACAGTGACTCACTGGGTGTGTTCCTATATATATTGTACAGTGACTCACTGGGTGTGTTCTATAATATTGTACAGTGACTCACTGGGTGTGTTCTATATATATTGTACAGTGACTCACTGGGTGTGTTCTATATATATTGTACAGTGACTCACTGGGTGTGTTCTCTTATATATTGTACAGTGACTCACTGGGTGTGTTCTATATATATTGTACAGTGACTCACTGGGTGTGTTCCTATATATATTGTACAGTGACTCACTGGGTGTGTTCTCTGTATATATTGTACAGTGACTCACTGGGTGTGTTCTAGTATATATTGTACAGTGACTCACTGGTGGTGTTCTTATATATTGTACATACCTGTGTCCTTAATTGTACAGTGACTCACTGGGTGTGTTCTATATATATTGTACAGTGACTCACTGGGTGTGTTCCTATATATATTGTACAGTGACTCACTGGGTGTGTTCTATATATATTGTACAGTGACTCACTGGGTGTGTTCTATATATATTGTACAGTGACTCACTGGGTGTGTTCTATATATATGTACAGTGACTCACTGGGTGTGTTCTATATATATTGTACAGTGACTCACTGGGTGTGTTCTATATATATTGTACAGTGACTCACTGGGTGTGTTCTATATATATTGTACAGTGACTCACTGGGTGTGTTCTATATATATTGTACAGTGACTCACTGGGTGTGTTCTATATATATTGTACAGTGACTCACTGGGTGTGTTCTCCTATATATTGTACAGTGACTCACTGGGTGTGTTCTATATATATTGTACAGTGACTCACTGGGTGTGTTCTATATATATTGTACAGTGACTCACTGGGTGTGTTCTATATATTTGTACAGTGACTCACTGGGTGTGTTCTCATGTTATATTGTACAGTGACTCATGGGTGTGTTCCTATATATATTGTACAGTGACTCACTGGGTGTGTTCTTATATATTGTACAGTGACTCACTGGGTGTGTTCTCATATATATTGTACAGTTGACTCACTGGGTGTGTTCTATATATATTGTACAGTGACTCACTGGGTGTGTTCTCATATATATTGTACAGTGACTCACTGGGTGTGTTCTATATATATTGTACAGTGACTCACTGGGTGTGTTCTATATATATTGTACAGTGACTCACTGGGTGTGTTCTATATATATTGTACAGTGACTCACTGGGTGTGTTCTATATATATTGTACAGTGACTCACTGGGAGGTTCTATCTATATTGTACAGTGACTCACTGGGTGTGTTCTATATATATTGTACAGTGACTCACTGGGTGTGTTCTCCTATATACAGTGACTCACTGGGTGTGTTCTATATATATTGTACAGTGACTCACTGGGTGTGTTCTATATATATTGTACAGTGACTCACTGGGTGTGTTCTATATATATTGTACAGTGACTCACTGGGTCTGAGTTCTATATATATTGTACAGTGACTCACTGGGTGTGTTCTCATATATATTGTACAGTGACTCACTGGGTGTGTTCTATATATATTGTACAGTGACTCACTGGGTGTGTTCTAATATATTGTACAGTGACTCACTGGGTGTGTTCTATATATATTGTACAGTGACTCACTGGGTGTGTTCTCCTATATATTGTACAGTGACTCACTGGGTGTGTTCTATATATATTGTACAGTGTCTCACTGGGTGTGTTCTATATATATTGTACAGTGACTCACTGGGTGTGTTCACTTGTATATATTGTACAGTGACTCACTGGGTGTGTTCTATATATATTGTACAGTGACTCACTGGGTGTGTTCTATATATATTGTACAGTGACTCACTGGGTGTGTTCTATATATATTGTACAGTGACTCACTGGGTGTGTTCTATATATATTGTACAGTGACTCACTGGGTGTGTTCTATATATATTGTACAGTGACTCACTGGGTATGTTCTCCTGTATATATTGTACAGTGACTCACTGGGTGTGTTCTATATATATTGTACAGTGTCTCACTGGGTGTGTTCTATATATATTGTACAGTGACTCACTGGGTATGTTCTCCTGTATATATTGTACAGTGACTCACTGGGTGTGTTCTATATATATTGTACAGTGACTCACTGGGTGTGTTCTATATATATTGTACAGTGACTCACTGGGTGTGTTCATATATATTGTACAGTGACTCACTGGGTGTGTTCCATTATATATTGTACAGTGACTCACTGGGTGTGTTCTATATATATTGTACAGTGACTCACTGGGTGTGTTCTATATATATTGTACAGTGACTCACTGGGTGTGTTCATATATATTGTACAGTGACTCACTGGGTGTGTTCTATATTTATTGTACAGTGACTCACTGGGTGTGTTCTATATATAATGTACAGTGACTCACTGGGTGTGTTCTATATATATTGTACAGTGACTCACTGGGTGTGTTCTATATATATTGTACAGTGACTCACTGGGTGTGTTCATTATATATTGTACAGTGACTCACTGGGTGTGTTCTCATATATATTGTACAGTGACTCACTGGGTTGTGTTCTATATATATTGTACAGTGACTCACTGGGTGTGTCTCTATATCATATTGTACAGTGACTCATGGGTGTGTTCTATATATATTGTACAGTGACTCACTGGGTTTGGTCTATATAATATTGTACAGTGACTCACTGGGTGTGTTCATATATATTGTACAGTGACTCACTGGGTGTGTTCTATATATATTGTACAGTGACTCACTGGGTGTGTTCTATAATATTGATACAGAGACTCACTGGGTGTGTTCTATATATATTGTACAGTGACTCAAGGGTGTGTTTCTATATATATAGTACAGTGACTCACTGGGTGTGTTCTATATATTGTCAGTGACTCACTGGGTGTGTTCTATATATATTGTACAGTGACTCACTGGGTGTGTTCTCCTGTATATATTGTACAGTGACTCACTGGGTGTGTCTCCTGTATATATTGTACAGTGACTCACTGGGTGTGTTCTATAATATTGTACAGTGACTCACTGGTGTGTAGTCACTCCTGTATCTATTGTACAGTGACTCACTGGGTGTGTTCTATATATATTGTACAGTGACTCACTGGTGTGTTCTCTGTATATATTGTACAGTGACTCACTGGGTGTGTTCTATATATATTGTACAGTGACTCACTGGGTGTGTTCTCCTGTATATATTGTACAGTGACTCACTGGGTGTGTTCTATATATATTGTTACAGTGACTCATGGGTGTGTTCTCCTGTATATATTGTACAGTGAACTCACTGGGTGTGTTCTATATATATTGTACAGTGTCTCACTGGGTGTGTTTCTATATATATTGTACAGTGACTCACTGGGTGTGTTTCCTATATATATTGTACAGTGACTCACTGGGTGTGTTCTATATATATTGTACAGTGACTCACTGGGTGTGTTCTATATATATTGTACAGTGACTCACTGGGTGTGTTCTCATGTATTATTGTACAGTGACTCACTGGGTGTGATTCTATATATATTGTACAGTGACTCACTGGGTGTGTTCTATATATATTGTACAGTGACTCACTGGGTGTGTTCTCTGTATATATTGTACAGTGACTCACTGGGTGTGTTCTATATATATTGTACAGTGACTCACTGGGTGTGTTCTCCTGTATATATTGTACAGTGACTCACTGGGTGTGTTCTATATATATTGTACAGTGACTCACTGGTGTGTTCTCTATATATATTGTACAGTGACTCACTGGGTGTGTTCCTGTATATATTGTACAGTGACTCACTGGGTGTGTTCTATATATATTGTACAGTGACTCACTGGGTGTGTTCTATATATATTGTACAGTGACTCACTGGGTGTGTTCTATATATATTGTACAGTGACTCACTGTGTGTGTTCTATATATATTGTACAGTGACTCACTGGGTGTGTTCTATATATATTGTACAGTGACTCACTGGGTGTGTTCTATATATATTGTACAGTGACTCACTGGGTGTGTTCTATATATATTGTACAGTGACTCACTGGGTGTGTTCTCCTGTATATATTGTACAGTGACTCACTGGGTGTGTTCTATAATATTGTACAGTGACTCACTGGGTGTGTTCTATATATATTGTACAGTGACTCACTGGGTGTGTTCTAGATATATTGTACAGTGACTCACTGGGTGTGTTCTATATATATTGTACAGTGACTCACTGGGTGTGTTCTATGTATATTGTACAGTGACTCACTGGGTGTGTTTCTATATATATTGTACAGTGACTCACTGGGTGTGTTCTATATATATTGTACAGTGACTCACTGGGTGTGTTCTATATATATTGTACAGTGTCTCACTGGGTGTGTTCTATATATATTGTACAGTGACTCACTGGGTGTGTTCTCTGTATATATTGTACAGTGACTCACTGGGTGTGTTCTTATATATTGTACAGTGACTCACTGGGTGTGTTCTATATATATTGGACAGTGACTCACTGGGTGTGTTCTATATATATTGTACAGTGACTCACTGGGTGTGTTCTATATATATTGTACAGTGACTCACTGGGTGTGTTCTATATATATTGTACAGTGACTCACTGGGTGTGTTCTATATATATTGTACAGTGACTCACTGGGTGTGTTCTATATATATTGTACAGTGACTCACTGGGTGTGTTCTCCTGTATATATTGTACAGTGACTCACTGGGTGTGTTCTATATATATTGTACAGTGACTCACTGGGTGTGTTCTATATATATTGTACAGTGACTCACTGGGTGTGTTCTATATATATTGTACAGTGACTCACTGGGTGTGTTCTATATATATTGTACAGTGACTCACTGGGTGTGTTCTATATATATTGTACAGTGACTCACTGGGTGTGTTCTATATATATTGTACAGTGACTCACTGGGTGTGTTCTATATATATTGTACAGTGACTCACTGGGTGTGTTCTATATATATTGTACAGTGACTCACTGGGTGTGTTCTATATATATTGTACAGTGACTCACTGGGTGTGTTCTCTATATATTGTACAGTGACTCACTGGGTGTGTTCTATATATATTGTACAGTGACTCACTGGGTGTGTTTCTATATATATTGTACAGTGACTCACTGGGTGTGTTCTATATATATTGTACAGTGACTCACTGGGTGTGTTCTATATATATTGTACAGTGACTCACTGGGTGTGTTCTATATATATTGTACAGTGACTCACTGGGTGTGTTCTATATATATTGTACAGTGACTCACTGGGTGTGTTCTATATATTGTACAGTGCTCACTGGGTGTGTTCTATATATATTGTACAGTGGACTCACTGGGTGTGTTCTATATATATTGTACAGTGACTCACTGGTGTGTTCTATATATATTGTACAGTGACTCACTGGGTGTGTTCTCTATATATTGTACAGTGACTCACTGGGTGTGTTCTATATATATTGTACAGTGACTCACTGGGTTTGTTCTCCTGTATATATTGTACAGTGACTCACTGGGTGTGTTCTATATATATTGTACAGTGACTCACTGGGTGTGTTCTATATATATTGTACAGTGACTCACTGGGTGTGTTCTATATATATTGTACAGTGACTCACTGGGTGTGTTCTATATATATTGTACAGTGACTCACTGGGTGTGTTCTCCTGTATATATTGTACAGTGACTCACTGGGTGTGTTCTATATATATTGTACAGTGACTCACTGGGTGTGTTCTATATATATTGTACAGTGACTCACTGGGTGTGTTCTCCTGTATATATTGTACAGTGACTCACTGGGTGTGTTCTATATATATTGTACAGTGACTCACTGGGTGTGTTCTATATATATTGTACAGTGACTCACTGGGTGTGTTCTCCTGTATATATTGTACAGTGACTCACTGGGTGTGTTCTATATATATTGTACAGTGACTCACTGGGTGTGTTCTATATATATTGTACAGTGACTCACTGGGTGTGTTCTCCTGTATATATTGTACAGTGACTCACTGGGTGTGTTCTATATATATTGTACAGTGACTCACTGGGTGTGTTCTCCTGTATATATTGTACAGTGACTCACTGGGTGTTCTATATATATTGTACAGTGACTCACTGGGTGTGTTCTATATATATTGTACAGTGACTCACTGGGTGTGTTCTATATATATTGTACAGTGACTCACTGGGTGTGTTCTATATATATTGTACAGTGACTCACTGGGTGTGTTCTATATATATTGTACAGTGACTCACTGGGTGTGTTCTATATATATTGTACAGTGACTCACTGGGTGTGTTCTATATATATTGTACAGTGACTCACTGGGTGTGTTCTATATATATTGTACAGTGACTCACTGGGTGTGTTCTCATATTATTGTACAGTGACTCACTGGGTGTGTTCTATATATATTGTACAGTGACTCACTGGGTGTGTTCTCCTTATATATTGTACAGTGACTCACTGGGTGTGTTCTATATATATTGTACAGTGACTCACTGGGTGTGTTCTATATATATTGTACAGTGACTCACTGGGTGTGTTCTATATATATTGTACAGTGACTCACTGGGTGTGTTCTATATATATTGTACAGTGACTCACTGGGTGTGTCTATATATATTGTACAGTGACTCACTGGGTGTGTCTCCTGTATATATTGTACAGTGACTCACTGGGTGTGTTCTATATATATTGTACAGTGACTCACTGGGTGTGTTCTCTGTATATATTGTACAGTGACTCACTGGGTGTGTTCTATATATATTGTACAGTGACTCACTGGTGTGTGCTCTACATATATTGTTACAGTGACTCACTGGGTGTGTTCTATATATATTGTACAGTGACTCACTGGGTGTGTCTCTGTATATATTGTACAGTGACTCACTGGGTGTGTTTCTATATATATTGTACAGTGACTCACTGGGTTGTTTATATATATTGTACAGTGACTCACTGGGTGTGTTCTCTGTATATATTGTACAGTGA
This sequence comes from Squalus acanthias, assembly GCA_030390025.1. Classification (NCBI taxonomy): domain Eukaryota; kingdom Metazoa; phylum Chordata; class Chondrichthyes; order Squaliformes; family Squalidae; genus Squalus; species Squalus acanthias. The sequence continues at coordinate 72,321,081 of CM059429.1, forward strand.
CTCACTGGGTGTGTTTCTATATACTATTGTACAGTGACTCACTGGGATGTGTTCTCCTGTATATATTGTACAGTGACTCACTGGGTTGTGTTCTATATATATTGTACAGTGACTCACTGGGTGTGTTCTATATATATTGTACAGTGACTCACTGGTGTGTTCGTTATATATTGTACAGTGACTCACTGGGTGTGTTCTCTATATATTGTACAGTGACTCACTGGGTGTGTTCCTGTATATATTGTACAGTGACTCACCTGGGTGTGTTCTATATTATTGTACAGTGACTCACTCGGTGTGTTCTAATATATTGTACAGTGACTCACTGGGTGTGTTCTATTTATATTGTACAGTGACTCACTGGGTGTGTTCTATATATATTGTACAGTGACTCACTGGGTGTGTTCTCACTGGTGTGTGTCTCTATATATTGTACAGTGACTCACTGGGTGTGTTCTATATATATTGTACAGTGACTCACTGGGTGTGTTTCTATATATTGTTACAGTACTCACTGGGTGCTGTTCTATATATATTGTACAGTGACTCACTGGGTGTGTTCTATATATATTGTACAGTGACTCACTGGGTGTGTTCTATATATATTGTACAGTGACTCACTGGGTGTGTTTCTATATATATTGTACAGTGACTCACTGGGTGTGTTCTATATATATTGTACAGTGACTCACTGGTGTGTTCTATATATATTGTACAGTGTCTCACTGGGTGTGTTCTATAATATTGTACAGTGACTCACTGGGTTGTGTTCTATATATATTGTACAGTGACTCACTGGGTGTGTCTCTGTATAAATTGTACAGTGAACTCACTGGTGTGTCTCTATATATATTGTACAGTGACTCACTGGGTGTGTTCTATATATATTGACTGTGACTCACGGGTGTGTTCCTATATATATTGTACAGTGACTCTCTGGTGTGTTCTATATTATTGTAAGTGACTCACTGGGTGTGTTCTATATATTATTGTACAGTGACTCACTGGTGTGTTCTATATATATTGTACAGTGACTCACTGGGTGTGTTCTCCTGATATATATTGTACAGTGACTCACTGGGTGTGTTCTATATATATTGTACAGTGACTCACTGGGTGTGTTCTATATATATTGTACAGTGACTCACTGGGTGTGTTCTATATATATTGTACAGTGACTCACTGGGTGTGTTCTATATATATTGTACAGTGACTCACTGGGTGTGTTCTATATATATTGTACAGTGACTCACTGGGTGTGTTCTATATATATTGTACAGTGACTCACTGGGTGTGTTCTATATATATTGTACAGTGACTCACTGGGTGTGTTCTCTATATATATTGTACAGTGACTCACTGGGTGTGTTCTATATATATTGTACAGTGACTCACTGGGTGTGTTCTATATATATTGTACAGTGACTCACTGGGTGTGTTCTATATATATTGTACAGTGACTCACTGGGTGTGTCTCCTATATATATTGTACAGTGACTCACTGGGTGTGTTCTATATATATTGTACAGTGACTCACTGGGTGTGTTCTATATATATTGTACAGTGACTCACTGGGTGTGTTCTGTATATATTGTACAGTGACTCACTGGGTGTGTTCTATATATATTGTACAGTGACTCACTGGGTGTGTTCTATATATATTGTACAGTGACTCACTGGGTGTGTTCTATATATATTGTACAGTGACTCACTGGGTGTGTTCTATATATATTGTACAGTGACTCACTGGGTGTGTTCTCCTGTATATATTGTACAGTGACTCACTGGGTGTGTTCTATATATATTGTACAGTGACTCACTGGGTGTGTTCTATATATATTGTACAGTGACTCACTGGGTGTGTTCTCCTGTATATATTGTACAGTGACTCACTGGGTGTGTTCTATATATATTGTACAGTGACTCACTGGGTGTGTTCTATATATATTGTACAGTGACTCACTGGGTGTGTTCTATATATATTGTACAGTGACTCACTGGGTGTGTTCTCTGTATATATTGTACAGTGACTCACTGGGTGTGTTCTATATATATTGTACAGTGACTCACTGGGTGTGTTCTATATATATTGTACAGTGACTCACTGGGTGTGTTCTATATATATTGTACAGTGACTCACTGGGTGTGTTCTATATATATTGTACAGTGACTCACTGGGTGTGTTCTCTTATATATTGTACAGTGACTCACTGGGTGTGTTCTATATATATTGTACAGTGACTCACTGGGTGTGTTCTATATATATTGTACAGTGACTCACTGGGTGTGTTCTCTATATATTGTACAGTGACTCACTGGGTGTGTTCTATATATATTGTACAGTGACTCACTGGGTGTGTTCTCTATATATTGTACAGTGACTCACTGGGTGTGTTCTATATATATTGTACAGTGACTCACTGGGTGTGTTCTATATATATTGTACAGTGACTCACTGGGTGTGTCTATATATATTGTACAGTGACTCACTGGGTGTGTTCTCTATATATTGTACAGTGACTCACTGGGTGTGTTCTATATATATTGTACAGTGACTCACTGGGTGTGTTCTCCTATATATTGTACAGTGACTCACTGGGTGTGTTCTATATATATTGTACAGTGACTCACTGGGTGTGTTCTATATATATTGTACAGTGACTCACTGGGTGTGTTCTCTATATATATTGTACAGTGACTCACTGGGTGTGTTCTATATATATTGTACAGTGACTCACTGGGTGTGTTCTATATATATTGTACAGTGACTCACTGGGTGTGTTCTATATATATTGTACAGTGACTCACTGGGTGTGTTCTCTATATATATTGTACAGTGACTCACTGGGTGTGTTCTATATATATTGTACAGTGACTCACTGGGTGTGTTCTATATATATTGTACAGTGACTCACTGGGTGTGTTCTATATATATTGTACAGTGACTCACTGGGTGTGTTCTATATATATTGTACAGTGACTCACTGGGTGTGTTCTATATATATTGTACAGTGACTCACTGGGTGTGTTCTATATATATTGTACAGTGACTCACTGGGTGTGTTCTATATATATTGTACAGTGACTCACTGGGTGTGTTCTATATATATTGTACAGTGACTCACTGGGTGTGTTCTATATATATTGTACAGTGACTCACTGGGTGTGTTCTATATATATTGTACAGTGACTCACTGGGTGTGTTCTCTGTATATATTGTACAGTGACTCACTGGGTGTGTTCTATATATATTGTACAGTGTCTCACTGGGTGTGTTCTCCTGTATATATTGTACAGTGACTCACTGGGTGTGTTCTATATATATTGTACAGTGACTCACTGGGTGTGTTCTATATATATTGTACAGTGACTCACTGGGTGTGTTCTCCTGTATATATTGTACAGTGACTCACTGGGTGTGTTCTCTGTATATATTGTACAGTGACTCACTGGGTGTGTTCTATATATATTGTACAGTGACTCACTGGGTGTGTTCTCCTGTATATATTGTACAGTGACTCACTGTGTGTGTTCTATATATATTGTACAGTGACTCACTGGGTGTGTTCTCCAGTATATATTGTACAGTGACTCACTGGGTGTGTTCTATATATATTGTACAGTGAACTCACTGGGTGTGTATCCTGTATATATTGCTACAGTGACTCACCTGGGTGTGTTCTATATATATTGTACAGTGACTCACTGGGTGTGTTTCTATATATATTGTACAGTGACTCACTGGGTGTGTTCTATATATATTGTACACGTGACTCACTGGGTGTGTTCTATATATATTGTACAGTGACTCACTGGGTGTGTTTCTATATATATTGTACAGTGACTCACTGGGTGTGTTCTCTATATATTGTACAGTGACTCACTGGGTGTGTTCTACTATATATTGTACAGTGACTCACTGGTGTGTGTTCTATATATATTGTACAGTGACTCACTGGGTGTGTTCTCCTGTATATATTGCTACAGTGACTCACTGGGTGTGTTCTTTATATATTGTACAGTGACTCACTGGGTGTGTTCTATATATATTGTACTGTGACTCACTGGGTTGTGTTCTATTACTATTGTACAGTGACTCACTGGGTGTGTTCTATATATATTGTACAGTGACTCACTGGGTGTGTACTCCTGTATATATTGTACAGTGACTCACTGGGTGTGTTCTATATATATTGTACAGTGACTCACTGGGTGTGTTCTATATATATTGTACAGTGACTCACTGGGTGTGTTCTCCTGTATATATTGTACAGTGACTCACTGGGTGTGTTCTATATATATTGTACAGTGACTCACTGGGTGTGTTCTATATATATTGTACAGTGACTCACTGGGTGTGTTCTCCTGTATATATTGTACAGTGACTCACTGGGTGTGTTCTATATATATTGTACAGTGACTCACTGGGTGTGTTCTCTGTATATATTGTACAGTGACTCACTGGGTGTGTTCTATATATATTGTACAGTGACTCACTGGGTGTGTTCTATATATATTGTACAGTGACTCACTGGGTGTGTTCTCCTATATATATTGTACAGTGACTCACTGGGTGTGTTCTATATATATTGTACAGTGACTCACTGGGTGTGTTCTCTGTATATATTGTACAGTGACTCACTGGGTGTGTTCTATATATATTGTACAGTGACTCACTGGGTGTGTTCTATATATATTGTACAGTGACTCACTGGGTGTGTTCTATATATATTGTACAGTGACTCACTGGGTGTGTTCTATATATATTGTACAGTGACTCACTGGGTGTGTTCTCCTGTATATATTGTACAGTGACTCACTGGGTGTGTTCTATATATATTGTACAGTGACTCACTGGGTGTGTTCTATATATATTGTACAGTGACTCACTGGGTGTGTTCTATATATATTGTACAGTGACTCACTGGGTGTGTTCTATATATATTGTACAGTGACTCACTGGGTGTGTTCTCTGTATATATTGTACAGTGACTCACTGGGTGTGTTCTATATATATTGTACAGTGACTCACTGGGTGTGTTCTATATATATTGTACAGTGACTCACTGGGTGTGTTCTATATATATTGTACAGTGACTCACTGGGTGTGTTCTATATATATTGTACAGTGACTCACTGGGTGTGTTCTCTGTATATATTGTACAGTGACTCACTGGGTGTGTTCTATATATATTGTACAGTGACTCACTGGGTGTGTTCTCTGTATATATTGTACAGTGACTCACTGGGTGTGTTCTCCTGTATATATTGTACAGTGACTCACTGGGTGTGTTCTATATATATTGTACAGTGACTCACTGGGTGTGTTCTCCTGTATATATTGTACAGTGACTCACTGGGTGTGTTCTATATATATTGTACAGTGACTCACTGGGTGTGTTCTATATATATTGTACAGTGACTCACTGGGTGTGTTCTATATATATTGTACAGTGACTCACTGGGTGTGTTCTATATATATTGTACAGTGACTCACTGGGTGTGTTCTCCTGTATATATTGTACAGTGACTCACTGGGTGTGTTCTATATATATTGTACAGTGACTCACTGGGTGTGTTCTATATATATTGTACAGTGACTCACTGGGTGTGTTCTATATATATTGTACAGTGACTCACTGGGTGTGTTCTATATATATTGTACAGTGACTCACTGGGTGTGTTCTATATATATTGTACAGTGACTCACTGGGTGTGTTCTATATATATTGTACAGTGACTCACTGGGTGTGTTCTATATATATTGTACAGTGACTCACTGGGTGTGTTCTATATATATTGTACAGTGACTCACTGGGTGTGTTCTATATATATTGTACAGTGACTCACTGGTGTGTTCTCCTGTATATATTGTACAGTGACTCACTGGGTGTGTTCTATATATATTGTACAGTGACTCACTGGGTGTGTTCTATATATATTGTACAGTGACTCACTGGGTGTGTTCTATATATATTGTACAGTGACTCACTGGGTGTGTTCTATATATATTGTACAGTGACTCACTGGGTGTGTTCTATATATATTGTACAGTGACTCACTGGGTGTGTTCCCTGTATATATTGTACAGTGACTCACTGGGTGTGTTCTTATATATTGTACAGTGACTCACTGGGTGTGTTCTATATATATTGTACAGTGACTCACTGGGTGTGTTCTATATATATTGTACAGTGACTCACTGGGTGTGTTCTCTATATATTGTACAGTGACTCACTGGGTGTGTTCTCTATATATTGTACAGTGACTCACTGGGTGTGTTCTATTAGATTGTACAGTGACTCACTGGGTGTGTTCTATATATATTGTACAGTGACTCACTGGGTGTGTCTATATATATTGTACAGTGACTCACTGGGTGTGTTCTATATATATTGTACAGTGACTCATGGGTGTGTTCTATATATATTGTACAGTGACTCACTGGGTGTGTTCCTTATATATTGTACAGTGACTCAAGGGTGTGTTCTATATATATTGTACAGTGACTCACTGGGTGTGTTCTATATATATTGTACAGTGACCCACTGGGTGTGTTTCTATATATATTGTACAGTGACTCACTGGGTGTGTTCTATATATATTGTACAGTGACTCACTGGGTGTGTTTCTTTATATATTGTACAGTGACTCACTGGTGTTTTCTATATATATAGTCAGTTCTCACTGGGTGTGTTCTATTATATTGTACAGTGACTCACTGGGTGTGTCTCCTGTATATATTGTACAGTGACTCACTGGGTGTGTCTATATATATTGTACAGTGACTCAATGGGTGTGTTCTATATATATTGTACAGTGACTCACTGGTGTGTTCTATATATATTGTTCAGTGACTCACTGGGTGTGTTCTATATATATTGTACAGTGGACCTCACTGGGTGTGTTCTATATATATTGTACAGTGACTCACTGGGTGTGTTCTATATATATTGTACAGTGACTCACTGGGTGTGTTCTATATATATTGTACAGTGACTCACTGGGTGTGTTCTATATATATTGTACAGTGACTCACTGGGTGTGTTCTCCTGTATATATTGTACAGTGACTCACTGGGTGTGTTCTATATATATTGTACAGTGACTCACTGGGTGTGTTTCTATATATATTGTACAGTGACTCACTGGGTGTGTTCTCCTGTATATATTGTACAGTGACTCACTGGGTGTGTTCTATATATATTGTACAGTGACTCACTGGGTGTGTTCTATATATATTGTACAGTGACTCACTGGGTGTGTTCTATATATATTGTACAGTGACTCACTGGGTGTGTTCTCCTATATATTGTACAGTGACTCACTGGGTGTGTTCTCCTGTATATATTGTACAGTGACTCACTGGGTGTGTTCTATATATATTGTACAGTGACTCACTGGGTGTGTTCTATATATATTGTACAGTGACTCACTGGGTGTGTTCTATATATATTGTACAGTGACTCACTGGGTGTGTTCTATATATATTGTACAGTGACTCACTGGGTGTGTTCTATATATATTGTACAGTGACTCACTGGGTGTGTTCTATATATATTGTACAGTGACTCACTGGGTGTGTTCTATATATATTGTACAGTGACTCACTGGGTGTGTTCTATATATATTGTACAGTGACTCACTGGGTGTGTTCTCCTATATATTGTACAGTGACTCACTGGGTGTGTTCTCTGTATATATTGTACAGTGACTCACTGGGTGTGTTCTATATATATTGTACAGTGACTCACTGGGTGTGTTCTATATATATTGTACAGTGACTCACTGGGTGTGTTCTCCTGTATATATTGTACAGTGACTCACTGGGTGTGTTCTCTATATATATTGTACAGTGACTCACTGGGTGTGTTCTCCTGTATATATTGTACAGTGACTCACTGGGTGTGTTCTATATATATTGTACAGTGACTCACTGGGTGTGTTCTATATATATTGTACAGTGACTCACTGGGTGTGTTCTATATATATTGTACAGTGTCCCACTGGGTGTGTGCTCCTGTATCTATTGCGACAGTGACTCACTAGGGTGATGTTCTATATATATGTACAGTGACTCACTGGGTGTGTCTCTTGTATATATTGTAGAGGGACTCACTGGGTGTGTTCTCCTGTATCTTGTACAGTGACTCACCTGGGTGTGTCTCTAGTATATATTGTACGTGACTCACTGGGATGTGTTCTATCCTATATTGTACAGTGCTCACTGGGGTGTGTTCTCCATATATATTGTCAGTGACTCTCTGGGTGTGTTCTTATATATTGTACAGTGTCACAGGGTGTGTGCTCCTGGTATATATTGTACAGTGACTCACTGGGTGTGTTCTATATATATTGCTACAGTGACTCACTGGGTGTGTTCTAATATATTGTACAGTGACCACTGGGAGTGATCCTATATTATTGTACAGTGACTCTCTGGGTGTGTTCTCCTGTATATATTGATCAGTGACTCACTGGGTGTGTTCTATATATATTGTACAGTGACTCACTGGGAGTGTTCTATATATATTGTACAGTGACTCACTGGTGTGGTTCTACATATATTGTACAGTGACTCCCTGGTGTGTTCTATATATATTGTACAGTGACTCACTGGGTGTGTTCTATATATATTGTACAGTGACTCACTGGGTGTGTTCTATATATATTGTACAGTGACTCACTGGGTGTGTTCTATATATATTGTACAGTGACTCACTGGGTGTGTTCTCCTGTATATATTGTACAGTGACTCACTGGGTGTGTTCTATATATATTGTACAGTGACTCACTGGGTGTGTTCTATATATATTGTACAGTGACTCACTGGGTGTGTTCTATATATATTGTACAGTGACTCACTGGGTGTGTTCTATATATATTGTACAGTGACTCACTGGGTGTGTTCTATATATATTGTACAGTGACTCACTGGGTGTGTTCTATATATATTGTACAGTGACTCACTGGGTGTGTTCTCTGTATATATTGTACAGTGACTCACTGGGTGTGTTCTATATATATTGTACAGTGACTCACTGGGTGTGTTCTATATATATTGTACAGTGACTCACTGGGTGTGTTCTCCTGTATATATTGTACAGTGACTCACTGGGTGTGTTCTATATATATTGTACAGTGACTCACTGGGTGTGTTCTCCTATATATTGTACAGTGACTCACTGGGTGTGTTCTATATATATTGTACAGTGACTCACTGGGTGTGTTCTCTGTATATATTGTACAGTGACTCACTGGGTGTGTTCTATATATATTGTACAGTGACTCACTGGGTGTGTTCTATATATATTGTACAGTGACTCACTGGGTGTGTTCTATATATATTGTACAGTGACTCACTGGGTGTGTTCTATATATATTGTACAGTGACTCACTGGGTGTGTTCTATATATATTGTACAGTGACTCACTGGGTGTGTTCTATATATATTGTACAGTGACTCACTGGGTGTGTTCTATATATATTGTACAGTGACTCACTGGGTGTGTTCTATATATATTGTACAGTGACTCACTGGGTGTGTTCTGTATATATTGTACAGTGACTCACTGGGTGTGTTCTATATATATTGTACAGTGACTCACTGGGTGTGTTCTATATATATTGTACAGTGACTCACTGGGTGTGTTCTATATATATTGTACAGTGACTCACTGGGTGTGTTCTATATATATTGTACAGTGACTCACTGGGTGTGTTCTATATATATTGTACAGTGACTCACTGGGTGTGTTCTATATATATTGTACAGTGACTCACTGGGTGTGTTCTATATATATTGTACAGTGACTCACTGGGTGTGTTCTATATATATTGTACAGTGACTCACTGGGTGTGTTCTATATATATTGTACAGTGACTCACTGGGTGTGTTCTATATATATTGTACAGTGACTCACTGGGTGTGTTCTATATATATTGTACAGTGACTCACTGGGTGTGTTCTATATATATTGTACAGTGACTCACTGGGTGTGTTCTATATATATTGTACAGTGACTCACTGGGTGTGTTCTATATATATTGTACAGTGACTCACTGGGTGTGTTCTATATATATTGTACAGTGACTCACTGGGTGTGTTCTATATATATTGTACAGTGACTCACTGGGTGTGTCTCTGTATATATTGTACAGTGACTGACTGGGTGTGTTCTATATATATTGTACAGTGACTCACTGGGTGTGTTCTATATATATTGTACAGTGACTCACTGGGTGTGTTCTCCTGTATATATTGTACAGTGACTCACTGGGTGTGTTCTATATATATTGTACAGTGACTCACTGGGTGTGTTCTCCTGTATATATTGTACAGTGACTCACTGGGTGTGTTCTATATATATTGTACAGTGACTCACTGGGTGTGTTCTATATATATTGTACAGTGACTCACTGGGTGTGTTCACTTGTATATATTGTACAGTGACTCACTGGGTGTGTTCTATATATATTGTACAGTGACTCACTGGGTGTGTTCTATATATATTGTACAGTGACTCACTGGGTGTGTTCTATATATATTGTACAGTGACTCACTGGGTGTGTTCTATATATATTGTACAGTGACTCACTGGGTGTGTTCTATATATATTGTACAGTGACTCACTGGGTGTGTTCTCCTGTATATATTGTACAGTGACTCACTGGGTGTGTTCTATATATATTGTACAGTGACTCACTGGGTGTGTTCTATATATATTGTACAGTGACTCACTGGGTGTGTTCTATATATATTGTACAGTGACTCACTGGGTGTGTTCTATATATATTGTACAGTGACTCACTGGGTGTGTTCTATATATATTGTACAGTGACTCACTGGGTGTGTTCTATATATATTGTACAGTGACTCACTGGGTGTGTTCTATATATATTGTACAGTGACTCACTGGGTGTGTTCTATATATATTGTACAGTGACTCACTGGGTGTGTTCTATATATATTGTACAGTGACTCACTGGGTGTGTTCTATATATATTGTACAGTGACTCACTGGGTGTGTTCTCCTGTATATATTGTACAGTGACTCACTGGGTGTGTTCTATATATATTGTACAGTGACTCACTGGGTGTGTTCTCCTGTATATATTGTACAGTGACTCACTGGGTGTGTTCTATATATATTGTACAGTGACTCACTGGGTGTGTTCTATATATATTGTACAGTGACTCACTGGGTGTGTTCTCTGTATATATTGTACAGTGACTCACTGGGTGTGTTCTATATATATTGTACAGTGACTCACTGGGTGTGTTCTCTGTATATATTGTACAGTGACTCACTGGGTGTGTTCTATATATATTGTACAGTGACTCACTGGGTGTGTTCTCCTGTATATATTGTACAGTGACTCACTGGGTGTGTTCTATATATATTGTACAGTGACTCACTGGGTGTGTTCTATATATATTGTACAGTGACTCACTGGGTGTGTTCTATATATATTGTACAGTGACTCACTGGGTGTGTTCTATATATATTGTACAGTGACTCACTGGGTGTGTTCTATATATATTGTACAGTGACTCACTGGGTGTGTTCTATATATATTGTACAGTGACTCACTGGGTGTGTTCTATATATATTGTACAGTGACTCACTGGGTGTGTTCTATATATATTGTACAGTGACTCACTGGGTGTGTTCTATATATATTGTACAGTGACTCACTGGGTGTGTTCTATATATATTGTACAGTGACTCACTGGGTGTGTTCTATATATATTGTACAGTGACTCACTGGGTGTGTTCTATATATATTGTACAGTGACTCACTGGGTGTGTTCTATATATATTGTACAGTGACTCACTGGGTGTGTTCTCCTGTATATATTGTACAGTGACTCACTGGGTGTGTTCTATATATATTGTACAGTGACTCACTGGGTGTGTTCTATATATATTGTACAGTGACTCACTGGGTGTGTTCTCCTGTATATATTGTACAGTGACTCACTGGGTGTGTTCTATATATATTGTACAGTGACTCACTGGGTGTGTTCTCCTGTATATATTGTACAGTGACTCACTGGGTGTGTTCTATATATATTGTACAGTGACTCACTGGGTGTGTTCTATATATATTGTACAGTGACTCACTGGGTGTGTTCTATATATATTGTACAGTGACTCACTGGGTGTGTTCTCCTGTATATATTGTACAGTGACTCACTGGGTGTGTTCTATATATATTGTACAGTGACTCACTGGGTGTGTTCTATATATATTGTACAGTGACTCACTGGGTGTGTTCTCCTGTATATATTGTACAGTGACTCACTGGGTGTGTTCTATATATATTGTACAGTGACTCACTGGGTGTGTTTCTATATATATTGTACAGTGACTCACTGGGTGTGTTCTATATATATTGTACAGTGACTCACTGGGTGTGTTCTATATATATTGTACAGTGACTCACTGGGTGTGTTCTATATATATTGTACAGTGACTCACTGGGTGTGTTCTATATATATTGTACAGTGACTCACTGGGTGTGTTCTATATATATTGTACAGTGACTCACTGGGTGTGTTCTATATATATTGTACAGTGACTCACTGGGTGTGTTCTATATATATTGTACAGTGACTCACTGGGTGTGTTCTATATATATTGTACAGTGACTCACTGGGTGTGTTCTATATATATTGTACAGTGACTCACTGGGTGTGTTCTATATATATTGTACAGTGACTCACTGGGTGTGTTCTATATATATTGTACAGTGACTCACTGGGTGTGTTCTATATATATTGTACAGTGACTCACTGGGTGTGTTCTATATATATTGTACAGTGACTCACTGGGTGTGTTCTATATATATTGTACAGTGACTCACTGGGTGTGTTCTATATATATTGTACAGTGACTCACTGGGTGTGTTCTATATATATTGTACAGTGACTCACTGGGTGTGTTCTCTGTATATATTGTACAGTGACTCACTGGGTGTGTTCTATATATATTGTACAGTGACTCACTGGGTGTGTTCTATATATATTGTACAGTGACTCACTGGGTGTGTTCTATATATATTGTACAGTGACTCACTGGGTGTGTTCTATATATATTGTACAGTGACTCACTGGGTGTGTTCTATATATATTGTACAGTGACTCACTGGGTGTGTTCTCCTATATATTGTACAGTGACTCACTGGGTGTGTTCTATATATATTGTACAGTGACTCACTGGGTGTGTTCTATATATATTGTACAGTGACTCACTGGGTGTGTTCTCCTGTATATATTGTACAGTGACTCACTGGGTGTGTTCTATATATATTGTACAGTGACTCACTGGGTGTGTTCTATATATATTGTACAGTGACTCACTGGGTGTGTTCTCCTGTATATATTGTACAGTGACTCACTGGGTGTGTTCTATATATATTGTACAGTGACTCACTGGGTGTGTTCTCCTGTATATATTGTACAGTGACTCACTGGGTGTGTTCTATATATATTGTACAGTGACTCACTGGGTGTGTTCTATATATATTGTACAGTGACTCACTGGGTGTGTTCTCTGTATATATTGTACAGTGACTCACTGGGTGTGTTCTCCTGTATATATGTACAGTGACTCACTGGGTGTGTTCTATATATATTGTACAGTGACTCACTGGGTGTGTTCTCCTGTATATATTGTACAGTGACTCACTGGGTGTGTTCTATATATATTGTACAGTGACTCACTGGGTGTGTTCTATATATATTGTACAGTGACTCACTGGGTGTGTTCTATATATATTGTACAGTGACTCACTGGGTGTGTTCTATATATATTGTACAGTGACTCACTGGGTGTGTTCTATATATATTGTACAGTGACTCACTGGGTGTGTTCTATATATATTGTACAGTGACTCACTGGGTGTGTTCTATATATATTGTACAGTGACTCACTGGGTGTGTTCTATATATATTGTACAGTGACTCACTGGGTGTGTTCTATATATATTGTACAGTGACTCACTGGGTGTGTTCTATATATATTGTACAGTGACTCACTGGGTGTGTTCTATATATATTGTACAGTGACTCACTGGGTGTGTTCTATATATATTGTACAGTGACTCACTGGGTGTGTTCTATATATATTGTACAGTGACTCACTGGGTGTGTTCTATATATATTGTACAGTGACTCACTGGGTGTGTTCTATATATATTGTACAGTGACTCACTGGGTGTGTTCTATATATATTGTACAGTGACTCACTGGGTGTGTTCTATATATATTGTACAGTGACTCACTGGGTGTGTTCTATATATATTGTACAGTGACTCACTGGGTGTGTTCTCCTGTATATATTGTACAGTGACTCACTGGGTGTGTTCTATATATATTGTACAGTGACTCACTGGGTGTGTTCTCCTGTATATATTGTACAGTGACTCACTGGGTGTGTTCTATATATATTGTACAGTGACTCACTGGGTGTGTTCTCCTGTATATATTGTACAGTGACTCACTGGGTGTGTTCTATATATATTGTACAGTGACTCACTGGGTGTGTTCTATATATATTGTACAGTGACTCACTGGGTGTGTTCTCCTGTATATATTGTACAGTGACTCACTGGGTGTGTTCTCCTGTATATATTGTACAGTGACTCACTGGGTGTGTTCTATATATATTGTACAGTGACTCACTGGGTGTGTTCTCCTGTATATATTGTACAGTGACTCACTGGGTGTGTTCTCCTGTATATATTGTACAGTGACTCACTGGGTGTGTTCTATATATATTGTACAGTGACTCACTGGGTGTGTTCTATATATATTGTACAGTGACTCACTGGGTGTGTTCTATATATATTGTACAGTGACTCACTGGGTGTGTTCTATATATATTGTACAGTGACTCACTGGGTGTGTTCTATATATATTGTACAGTGACTCACTGGGTGTGTTCTATATATATTGTACAGTGACTCACTGGGTGTGTTCTATATATATTGTACAGTGACTCACTGGGTGTGTTCTATATATATTGTACAGTGACTCACTGGGTGTGTTCTATATATATTGTACAGTGACTCACTGGGTGTGTTCTATATATATTGTACAGTGACTCACTGGGTGTGTTCTATATATATTGTACAGTGACTCACTGGGTGTGTTCTCCTGTATATATTGTACAGTGACTCACTGGGTGTGTTCTATATATATTGTACAGTGACTCACTGGGTGTGTTCTATATATATTGTACAGTGACTCACTGGGTGTGTTCTATATATATTGTACAGTGACTCACTGGGTGTGTTCTATATATATTGTACAG
Organism: Squalus acanthias; assembly: GCA_030390025.1. Lineage (NCBI taxonomy): Eukaryota > Metazoa > Chordata > Chondrichthyes > Squaliformes > Squalidae > Squalus > Squalus acanthias. The sequence continues at coordinate 72,336,400 of CM059429.1, forward strand.
TGACTCACTGGGTGTGTTCTATGTATATATGTACAGTGACTCACTGGGTGTGTTCTATATATATTGTACAGTGACTCACTGGGTGTGTTCTATATATATTGTACAGTGACTCACTTTGTGTGTTTTCCTGTATATATTGTACAGTGACTCACTGGGTGTGTTCTACATATATTGTACAGTGACTCACTGGGTGTGTTCTATATATATTGTACAGTGACTCACTGGGTGTGTTCTATATATATTGTACAGTGACTCACTGGGTGTGTTCTATATATATTGTACAGTGACTCACTGGGTGTGTTCTATATATATTGTACAGTGACTCACTGGGTGTGTTCTATATATATTGTACAGTGACTCACTGGGTGTGTTCTATATATATTGTACAGTGACTCACTGGGTGTGTTCTATATATATTGTACAGTGACTCACTGGGTGTGTTCTATATATATTGTACAGTGACTCACTGGGTGTGTTCTATATATATTGTACAGTGACTCACTGGGTGTGTTCTCCTGTATATATTGTACAGTGACTCACTGGGTGTGTTCTCTGTATATATTGTACAGTGACTCACTGGGTGTGTTCTATATATATTGTACAGTGACTCACTGGGTGTGTTCTCCTGTATATATTGTACAGTGACTCACTGGGTGTGTTCTATATATATTGTACAGTGACTCACTGGGTGTGTTCTATATATATTGTACAGTGACTCACTGGGTGTGTTCTATATATATTGTACAGTGACTCACTGGGTGTGTTCTATATATATTGTACAGTGACTCACTGGGTGTGTTCTATATATATTGTACAGTGACTCACTGGGTGTGTTCTCTGTATATATTGTACAGTGACTCACTGGGTGTGTCTCCTGTATATATTGTACAGTGACTCACTGGGTGTGTTCTATATATATTGTACAGTGACTCACTGGGTGTGTTCTATATATATTGTACAGTGACTCACTGGGTGTGTTCTATATATATTGTACAGTGACTCACTGGGTGTGTTCTCCTGTATATATTGTACAGTGACTCACTGGGTGTGTTCTCCTGTATATATGTACAGTGACTCACTGGGTGTGTTCTATATATATTGTACAGTGACTCACTGGGTGTGTTCTATATATATTGTACAGTGACTCACTGGGTGTGTTCTATATATATTGTACAGTGACTCACTGGGTGTGTTCTATATATATTGTACAGTGACTCACTGGGTGTGTTCTATATATATTGTACAGTGACTCACTGGGTGTGTTCTATATATATTGTACAGTGACTCACGGGTGTGTTCTAATATATATTGTACAGTGACTCACTGGGTGTGTTCTATATATATTGTACAGTGACTCACTGGGTGTGTTTCTATATATATTGTACAGTGACCTCACTGGGTGTGTTCTATATATATTGTACAGTGACTCACTGGGTGTGTTCTACTATATATTGTACAGTGACTCACTGGGTGTGTTCTATTTATATTGTACAGTGACTCACTGGGTGTGTTCTATATATATTGTACAGTGACTCACTGGTGTGTTCTTATTTATATTGTACAGTGTCCTCACTGGGTGTGTCTCTATATATATTGTACAGTGGACTCTCTGGGTGTGTTCTATATATATTGTACAGTGACTAGCTGGTGTGTTCTATATATATTGTACAGTGACTCACTGGGTGTTCTTCTGTATATATTGTACAGTGACTCACTGGGTGTGTTCTAATATATATTGTACAGTGACTCACTGGGTGTGTTCTCCTGTATATTGTACAGTGACTCACTGGGTGTGTTCTCCTGTATATATTGTACAGTGACTCACTGGGTGTGTTCTATATATATTGTACAGTGACTCACTGGGTGTGTTCTCCTGTATATATTGTACAGTGACTCACTGGGTGTGTTCTATATATATTGTACAGTGACTCACTGGGTGTGTTCTCCTGTATATATTGTACAGTGACTCACTGGGTGTGTTCTATATATATTGTACAGTGACTCACTGGGTGTGTTCTCCTGTATATATTGTACAGTGACTCACTGGGTGTGTTCTATATATATTGTACAGTGACTCACTGGGTGTGTTCTCCTGTATATATTGTACAGTGACTCACTGGGTGTGTTCTATATATATTGTACAGTGACTCACTGGGTGTGTTCTATATATATTGTACAGTGACTCACTGGGTGTGTTTCTATATATATTGTACAGTGACTCACTGGGTGTGTTCTATATATATTGTACAGTGACTCACTGGGTGTGTTCTATATATATTGTACAGTGACTCACTGGGTGTGTTCTATATATATTGTACAGTGACTCACTGGGTGTGTTCTGTATATATTGTACAGTGACTCACTGGGTGTGTTCTATATATATTGTACAGTGACTCACTGGGTGTGTTCTATATATATTGTACAGTGACTCACTGGGTGTGTTCTATATATATTGTACAGTGACTCACTGGGTGTGTTCTCCTGTATATATTGTACAGTGACTCACTGGGTGTGTTCTATATATATTGTACAGTGACTCACTGGTGTGTTTTCTATATATATTGTACAGTGACTCACTGGGTGTGTTCTATATATATTGTACAGTGACTCACTGGGTGTGTTCTGTATATATTGTACAGTGACTCACTGGGTGTGTTCTATATATATTGTACAGTGACTCACTGGGTGTGTTCTATATATATTGTACAGTGACTCACTGGGTGTGTTCTCTGTATATATTGTACAGTGACTCACTGGGTGTGTTCTATATATATTGTACAGTGACTCACTGGGTGTGTTCCTTATATATTGTACAGTGACTCACTGGGTGTGTTCTACTTATATATTGTACAGTGGTCTCACTTGGGTGTGTTCTATATATATTGTACAGTGACCTCACTGGGTGTTTTCTATATATATTGTACAGTGACTCACTGGGTGTGTTCTCCTGTATATATTGTACAGTGACTCACTGGGTGTGTTCTATATATATTGTACAGTGACTCACTGGGTGTGTTCTCTTATAGTTGTACAGTGACTCACTGGGTGTGTCTCTTTATATATTGTACAGTGACTCACTGGGTGTGTTCTATATTATTGTCAGTGACTCACTGGGTGTGTTTCTATATATATTGTACAGTGACTCACTGGGTGTGTTCTCTATATATTGTACAGTGAAACACTGGGTGTGTTCTATATATATTGTACAGTGACTCACTGGGTGTGTTCTATATATATTGTACAGTGACTCACTGGGTGTGTTCATATATATATTGTACAGTGACTCACTGGGTGTGTTCTATATATATTGTACAGTGACTCACTGGGTGTGTTCTCCTATATATTGTACAGTGACTCACTGGGTGTGTTCTCTGTATATATTGTACAGTGACTCACTGGGTGTGTTCTATATATATTGTACAGTGACTCACTGGGTGTGTTCTATATATATTGTACAGTGACTCACTGGGTGTGTTCTATATATATTGTACAGTGACTCACTGGGTGTGTTCTATATATATTGTACAGTGACTCACTGGGTGTGTTCTCCTGTATATATTGTACAGTGACTCACTGGGTGTGTTCTATATATATTGTACAGTGACTCACTGGGTGTGTTCTATATATATTGTACAGTGACTCACTGGGTGTGTTCTCTGTATATATTGTACAGTGACTCACTGGGTGTGTTCTATATATATTGTACAGTGACTCACTGGGTGTGTTCTATATATATTGTACAGTGACTCACTGGGTGTGTTCTATATATATTGTACAGTGACTCACTGGGTGTGTTCTATATATATTGTACAGTGACTCACTGGGTGTGTTCTATATATATTGTACAGTGACTCACTGGGTGTGTTCTATATATATTGTACAGTGACTCACTGGGTGTGTTCTATATATATTGTACAGTGACTCACTGGGTGTGTTCTATATATATTGTACAGTGACTCACTGGGTGTGTTCTCCTATATATTGTACAGTGACTCACTGGGTGTGTTCTATATATATTGTACAGTGACTCACTGGGTGTGTTCTATATATATTGTACAGTGACTCACTGGGTGTGTTCTATATATATTGTACAGTGACTCACTGGGTGTGTTCTATATATATTGTACAGTGACTCACTGGGTGTGTTCTATATATATTGTACAGTGACTCACTGGGTGTGTTCTATATATATTGTACAGTGACTCACTGGGTGTGTTCTATATATATTGTACAGTGACTCACTGGGTGTGTTCTATATATATTGTACAGTGACTCACTGGGTGTGTTCTATATATATTGTACAGTGACTCACTGGGTGTGTTCTATATATATTGTACAGTGACTCACTGGGTATGGTTTCCTGTATATATTGTACAGTGACTCACTGTGGTGTGTTCTATATATATTGTACAGTGACTCACTGGGTTGTTCTATATATATTGTACAGTGACACACTGGGTGAGTTTCTATATATATTGTACAGTGACTCTCTGGGTGTGTTCTATATATATTGTACAGTGACTCACTGGGTGTGTTCTCCAGTATATTGTACCGTGACTCACTGGTGTGTTCTATATATATTGTACAGTGACTCACTGGGGGTGTGATCTATATATATTGTACAGTGACTCACTGGGGTGTTCTATATATATTGTACAGTGACTCACTGGGTGTGTTCTCAGTATATATTGTACAGTGACTCTCCTGGGTGTGTTCTATATATATTGTACAGTGGACTCACTGGGTGTGTTCTATATATATTGTACAGTGACTCACTGGGTGTGTTCTGTATATATTGTACAGTGACTCACTGGGTGTGTTCTATATATATTGTACAGTGACTCACTGGGTGTGTTCTCCTGTATATATTGTACAGTGACTCACTGGGTGTGTTCTATATATATTGTACAGTGACTCACTGGGTGTGTTCTATATATATTGTACAGTGACTCACTGGGTGTGTTCTATATATATTGTACAGTGACTCACTGGGTGTGTTCTATATATATTGTACAGTGACTCACTGGGTGTGTTCTCCTGTATATATTGTACAGTGACTCACTGGGTGTGTTCTGTATATATTGTACAGTGACTCACTGGGTGTGTTCTATATATATTGTACAGTGACTCACTGGGTGTGTTCTATATATATTGTACAGTGACTCACTGGGTGTGTCTCCTGTATATATTGTACAGTGACTCACTGGGTGTGTTCTATATATATTGTACAGTGACTCACTGGGTGTGTTCTATATATATTGTACAGTGACTCACTGGGTGTGTTCCTGTATATATTGTACAGTGACTCACTGGGTGTGTTCTATATATATTGTACAGTGACTCACTGGGTGTGTTCTATATATATTGTACAGTGACTCACTGGGTGTGTTCTGTATATATTGTACAGTGACTCACTGGGTGTGTTCTATATATATTGTACAGTGACTCACTGGGTGTGTTCTATATATATTGTACAGTGACTCACTGGGTGTGTTCTATATATATTGTACAGTGACTCACTGGGTGTGTTCTATATATATTGTACAGTGACTCACTGGGTGTGTTCTATATATATTGTACAGTGACTCACTGGGTGTGTTCTATATATATTGTACAGTGACTCACTGGGTGTGTTCTATATATATTGTACAGTGACTCACTGGGTGTGTTCTATATATATTGTACAGTGACTCACTGGGTGTGTTCTATATATATTGTACAGTGACTCACTGGGTGTGTTCTATATATATTGTACAGTGACTCACTGGGTGTGTTCTATATATATTGTACAGTGACTCACTGGGTGTGTCCTCTTGTATATATTGTACAGTGACTCACTGGGTGTGTTCTATATATATTGTACAGTGACTCACTGGGTGTGTTCTATATATATTGTACAGTGACTCACTGGGTGTGTTCTATATATATTGTACAGTGACTCACTGGGTGTGTTCTCTGTATATATTGTACAGTGACTCACTGGGTGTGTTCTATATATATTGTACAGTGACTCACTTTGTGTGTTTTCCTGTATATATTGTACAGTGACTCACTGGGTGTGTTCTATATATATTGTACAGTGACTCACTGGGTGTGTTCTATATATATTGTACAGTGACTCACTGGGTGTGTTCTCCTGTATATATTGTACAGTGACTCACTGGGTGTGTTCTCCTGTATATATTGTACAGTGACTCACTGGGTGTGTTCTATATATATTGTACAGTGACTCACTGGGTGTGTTCTCCTGTATATATTGTACAGTGACTCACTGGGTGTGTTCTATATATATTGTACAGTGACTCACTGGGTGTGTTCTATATATATTGTACAGTGACTCACTGGGTGTGTTCTCCTGTATATATTGTACAGTGACTCACTGGGTGTGTTCTATATATATTGTACAGTGACTCACTGGGTGTGTTCTATATATATTGTACAGTGACTCACTGGGTGTGTTCTATATATATTGTACAGTGACTCACTGGGTGTGTTCTATATATATTGTACAGTGACTCACTGGGTGTGTTCTATATATATTGTACAGTGACTCACTGGGTGTGTTCTATATATATTGTACAGTGACTCACTGGGTGTGTTCTATATATATTGTACAGTGACTCACTGGGTGTGTTCTATATATATTGTACAGTGACTCACTGGGTGTGTTCTATATATATTGTACAGTGACTCACTGGGTGTGTTCTATATATATTGTACAGTGACTCACTGGGTGTGTTCTATATATATTGTACAGTGACTCACTGGGTGTGTTCTATATATATTGTACAGTGACTCACTGGGTGTGTTCTATATATATTGTACAGTGACTCACTGGGTGTGTTCTATATATATTGTACAGTGACTCACTGGGTGTGTTCTATATATATTGTACAGTGACTCACTGGGTGTGTTCTATATATATTGTACAGTGACTCACTGGGTGTGTTCTATATATATTGTACAGTGACTCACTGGGTGTGTTCTGTATATATTGTACAGTGACTCACTGGGTGTGTTCTATATATATTGTACAGTGACTCACTGGGTGTGTTCTGTATATATTGTACAGTGACTCACTGGGTGTGTTCTATATATATTGTACAGTGACTCACTGGGTGTGTTCTATATATATTGTACAGTGACTCACTGGGTGTGTTCTCCTATATATATTGTACAGTGACTCACTGGGTGTGTTCTATATATATTGTACAGTGACTCACTGGGTGTGTTCTCCTGTATATATTGTACAGTGACTCACTGGGTGTGTTCTCCTATATATTGTACAGTGACTCACTGGGTGTGTTCTATATATATTGTACAGTGACTCACTGGGTGTGTTCTATATATATTGTACAGTGACTCACTGGGTGTGTTCTATATATATTGTACAGTGACTCACTGGGTGTGTTCTCCTGTATATATTGTACAGTGACTCACTGGGTGTGTTCTATATATATTGTACAGTGACTCACTGGGTGTGTTCTCCTGTATATATTGTACAGTGACTCACTGGGTGTGTTCTCCTGTATATATTGTACAGTGACTCACTGGGTGTGTTCTATATATATTGTACAGTGACTCACTGGGTGTGTTCTCCTGTATATATTGTACAGTGACTCACTGGGTGTGTTCTCCTGTATATATTGTACAGTGACTCACTGGGTGTGTTCTATATATATTGTACAGTGACTCACTGGGTGTGTTCTCCTGTATATATTGTACAGTGACTCACTGGGTGTGTTCTATATATATTGTACAGTGACTCACTGGGTGTGTTCTCCTGTATATATTGTACAGTGACTCACTGGGTGTGTTCTCCTGTATATATTGTACAGTGACTCACTGGGTGTGTTCTATATATATTGTACAGTGACTCACTGGGTGTGTTCTATATATATTGTACAGTGACTCACTGGGTGTGTTCTATATATATTGTACAGTGACTCACTGGGTGTGTTCTATATATATTGTACAGTGACTCACTGGGTGTGTTCTATATATATTGTACAGTGACTCACTGGGTGTGTTCTATATATATTGTACAGTGACTCACTGGGTGTGTTCTATATATATTGTACAGTGACTCACTGGGTGTGTTCTATATATATTGTACAGTGACTCACTGGGTGTGTTCTCCTGTATATATTGTACAGTGACTCACTGGGTGTGTTCTATATATATTGTACAGTGACTCACTGGGTGTGTTCTCCTGTATATATTGTACAGTGACTCACTGGGTGTGTTCTATATATATTGTACAGTGACTCACTGGGTGTGTTCTGTATATATTGTACAGTGACTCACTGGGTGTGTTCTCCTGTATATATTGTACAGTGACTCACTGGGTGTGTTCTATATATATTGTACAGTGACTCACTGGGTGTGTTCTGTATATATTGTACAGTGACTCACTGGGTGTGTTCTCTGTATATATTGTACAGTGACTCACTGGGTGTGTTCTATATATATTGTACAGTGACTCACTGGGTGTGTTCTATATATATTGTACAGTGACTCACTGGGTGTGTTCTCTGTATATATTGTACAGTGACTCACTGGGTGTGTTCTCCTGTATATATTGTACAGTGACTCACTGGGTGTGTTCTATATATATTGTACAGTGACTCACTGGGTGTGTTCTCCTGTATATATTGTACAGTGACTCACTGGGTGTGTTCTCCTGTATATATTGTACAGTGACTCACTGGGTGTGTTCTATATATATTGTACAGTGACTCACTGGGTGTGTTCTATATATATTGTACAGTGACTCACTGGGTGTGTTCTATATATATTGTACAGTGACTCACTGGGTGTGTTCTATATATATTGTACAGTGACTCACTGGGTGTGTTCTATATATATTGTACAGTGACTCACTGGGTGTGTTCTATATATATTGTACAGTGACTCACTGGGTGTGTTCTATATATATTGTACAGTGACTCACTGGGTGTGTTCTATATATATTGTACAGTGACTCACTGGGTGTGTTCTATATATATTGTACAGTGACTCACTGGGTGTGTTCTATATATATTGTACAGTGACTCACTGGGTGTGTTCTATATATATTGTACAGTGACTCACTGGGTGTGTTCTATATATATTGTACAGTGACTCACTGGGTGTGTTCTATATATATTGTACAGTGACTCACTGGGTGTGTTCTATATATATTGTACAGTGACTCACTGGGTGTGTTCTCTGTATATATTGTACAGTGACTCACTGGGTGTGTTCTATATATATTGTACAGTGACTCACTGGGTGTGTTCTATATATATTGTACAGTGACTCACTGGGTGTGTTCTATATATATTGTACAGTGACTCACTGGGTGTGTTCTATATATATTGTACAGTGACTCACTGGGTGTGTTCTATATATATTGTACAGTGACTCACTGGGTGTGTTCTATATATATTGTACAGTGACTCACTGGGTGTGTTCTATATATATTGTACAGTGACTCACTGGGTGTGTTCTATATATATTGTACAGTGACTCACTGGGTGTGTTCTCTGTATATATTGTACAGTGACTCACTGGGTGTGTTCTATATATATTGTACAGTGACTCACTGGGTGTGTTCTATATATATTGTACAGTGACTCACTGGGTGTGTTCTATATATATTGTACAGTGACTCACTGGGTGTGTTCTATATATATTGTACAGTGACTCACTGGGTGTGTTCTATATATATTGTACAGTGACTCACTGGGTGTGTTCTATATATATTGTACAGTGACTCACTGGGTGTGTTCTATATATATTGTACAGTGACTCACTGGGTGTGTTCTATATATATTGTACAGTGACTCACTGGGTGTGTTCTCCTGTATATATTGTACAGTGACTCACTGGGTGTGTTCTATATATATTGTACAGTGACTCACTGGGTGTGTTCTATATATATTGTACAGTGACTCACTGGGTGTGTTTTCTGTATATATTGTACAGTGACTCACTGGGTGTGTTCTATATATATTGTACAGTGACTCACTGGGTGTGTTCTATATATATTGTACAGTGACTCACTGGGTGTGTTCTATATATATTGTACAGTGACTCACTGGGTGTGTTCTATATATATTGTACAGTGACTCACTGGGTGTGTTCTATATATATTGTACAGTGACTCACTGGGTGTGTTCTATATATATTGTACAGTGACTCACTGGGTGTGTTCTATATATATTGTACAGTGACTCACTGGGTGTGTTCTATATATATTGTACAGTGACTCACTGGGTGTGTTTTCTGTATATATTGTACAGTGACTCACTGGGTGTGTTCTATATATATTGTACAGTGACTCACTGGGTGTGTTCTATATATATTGTACAGTGACTCACTGGGTGTGTTCTATATATATTGTACAGTGACTCACTGGGTGTGTTCTATATATATTGTACAGTGACTCACTGGGTGTGTTCTATATATATTGTACAGTGACTCACTGGGTGTGTTCTATATATATTGTACAGTGACTCACTGGGTGTGTTCTATATATATTGTACAGTGACTCACTGGGTGTGTTCTATATATATTGTACAGTGACTCACTGGGTGTGTTCTCCTGTATATATTGTACAGTGACTCACTGGGTGTGTTCTATATATATTGTACAGTGACTCACTGGGTGTGTTCTATATATATTGTACAGTGACTCACTGGGTGTGTTCTATATATATTGTACAGTGACTCACTGGGTGTGTTCTATATATATTGTACAGTGACTCACTGGGTGTGTTCTATATATATTGTACAGTGACTCACTGGGTGTGTTCTATATATATTGTACAGTGACTCACTGGGTGTGTTCTATATATATTGTACAGTGACTCACTGGGTGTGTTCTATATATATTGTACAGTGACTCACTGGGTGTGTTCTATATATATTGTACAGTGACTCACTGGGTGTGTTCTATATATATTGTACAGTGACTCACTGGGGTGTGTTCTATATATATTGTACAGTGACTCACTGGGTGTGTTCTATATATATTGTACAGTGACTCACTGGGTGTGTTCTATATATATTGTACAGTGACTCACTGGGTGTGTTCTATATATATTGTACAGTGACTCACTGGGTGTGTTCTCTATATATTGTACAGTGACTCACTGGGTGTGTTCTATATATATTGTACAGTGACTCACTGGGTGTGTTCTATATATATTGTACAGTGACTCACTGGGTGTGTTCTATATATATTGTACAGTGACTCACTGGGTGTGTTCTATATATATTGTACAGTGTCTCACTGGGTGTGTTCTATATATATTGTACAGTGACTCACTGGGTGTGTTCTATATATATTGTACAGTGACTCACTGGGTGTGTTCTATATATATTGTACAGTGACTCACTGGGTGTGTTCTATATATATTGTACAGTGACTCACTGGGTGTGTTCTCTGTATATATTGTACAGTGACTCACTGGGTGTGTTCTATATATATTGTACAGTGACTCACTGGTGTGTTTTCCTGTATATTGTACAGTGACTCACTGGGTGTGTTCTATATATATTGTACAGTGACTCACTGGGTGTGTTCTATATATATTGTACAGTGACTCACTGGGTGTGTTCTCTATATATATTGTACAGTGACTCACTGGGTGTGTTCTCCTGTATATATTGTACAGTGACTCACTGGGTGTGTTCTATATATATTGTACAGTGACTCACTGGGTGTGTTCTCCTGTATATATTGTACAGTGACTCACTGGGTGTGTTCTATATATATTGTACAGTGACTCACTGGGTGTGTTCTATATATATTGTACAGTGACTCACTGGGTGTGTTCTCTGTATATATTGTACAGTGACTCACTGGGTGTGTTCTATATATATTGTACAGTGACTCACTGGGTGTGTTCTCCTATATATTGTACAGTGACTCACTGGGTGTGTTCTATATATATTGTACAGTGACTCACTGGGTGTGTTCTATATATATTGTACAGTGACTCACTGGGTGTGTTCTCCTGTATATATTGTACAGTGACTCACTGGGTGTGTTCTATATATATTGTACAGTGACTCACTGGGTGTGTTCTATATATATTGTACAGTGACTCACTGGGTGTGTTCTATATATATTGTACAGTGACTCACTGGGTGTGTTCTATATATATTGTACAGTGACTCACTGGGTGTGTTCTATATATATTGTACAGTGACTCACTGGGTGTGTTCTATATATATTGTACAGTGACTCACTGGGTGTGTTCTATATATATTGTACAGTGACTCACTGGGTGTGTTCTATATATATTGTACAGTGACTCACTGGGTGTGTTCTATATATATTGTACAGTGACTCACTGGGTGTGTTCTCTGTATATATTGTACAGTGACTCACTGGGTGTGTTCTATATATATTGTTCAGTGACTCACTGGGTGTGTTCTATATATATTGTACAGTGACTCACTGGGTGTGTCCTCTTGTATATTTTGTACAGTGACTCACTGGGTGTGTTCTATATATATTGTACAGTGACTCACTGGGTGTGTTCTCCTGTATATATTGTACAGTGACTCACTGGGTGTGTTCTATATATATTGTACAGTGACTCACTGGGTGTGTTCTATATATATTGTACAGTGACTCACTGGGTGTGTTCTATATATATTGTACAGTGACTCACTGGGTGTGTTCTCTGTATATATTGTACAGTGACTCACTGGGTGTGTTCCATATATATTGTACAGTGACTCACTGGGTGTGTTCTATATATATTGTACAGTGACTCACTGGGTGTGTTCTATATATATTGTACAGTGACTCACTGGGTGTGTTCTATATATATTGTACATTGACTCACTGTGTGTGTTCTATATATATTGTACAGTGACTCACTGGGTGTGTTCTATATATATTGTACAGTGACTCACTGGGTGTGTTCTATATATATTGTACAGTGACTCACTGGGTGTGTTCTATATATATTGTACATTGTCTCACTGTGTGTGTTCTATATATATTGTACAGTGACTCACTGTGTGTGTTCTATATATATTGTACAGTGACTCACTGGGTGTGTTCTATATATATTGTACAGTGACTCACTGGATGTGTTCTATTTCTATTGTACAGTGACTCACTGGGTGTGTTCTATATATATTGGTCATGATGTGGAGATGCCGGCGTTGGACTGGGGTGGACAAAAATGAGAAGTCGCACAACACCAGGTTATAGTGCAACAGATTTATTTAAAATTACAAGCTTTCGGAGCTGTCGCCCCTTCCTCAGGTCGAGTTACTGTGAGACAATCAACCAGAATTCACAGAATATAAACACAGAGAAAATGCATTCAATCTTTCCCTACATCAAAGACACACTAAGAGCACAGCCAAGACAATGAGATGTGTCCCAGGGGTTCCAACGTGTCAAAACACCTGCTGGCTGCATATCCTCTCCATTTGGGTTTGTTTCTTGTGTTTGTTTCTTGTGTTTGTTTTTTAAAAAGCTGGAAAGACCGGCAACGATGTCAAGTCACGTTCTGTATTGTGCAGACACTGAGACAACGTATGAACGGACACCGCGCCACAATCGCCAGACAGGAGGGTTGCCTCCCAGTCGGGGAACACTTCAGCAGTCAAGGACATTCAGCCTCGGATCTGCGGGTTAGCGTTCTCCAAGGCGGCCTTCGGGATCCACGACAACGCAAAATCATCGAGCAGAAACTGATAGCCAAGTTGCGCACTCATGAGGACGGCCTCAATCGGGATATCGGGTTCATGTCACGATACAGAACGTGACTTGACATCGTTGCCGGTCTTTCCAGCTTTTAAAAAAAACAAACACAAGAAACAAACACAAGAAACAAATCCAAATGGAGAGGATATGCAGCCAGCAGGTGTTTTGACACGTTGGACCCCCTGGGACACATCTCATTGTCTTGGCTGTGCTCTTAGTGTGTCTTTGATGTAGGGAAAGATTGAATGCATTTTCTCTGTGTTTATATTCTGTGAATTCTGGTAGATTGTCTCACAGTAACTCTACCTGAGGAAGGGGGCGACAGCTCCGAAAGCTTGTAATTTTAAATAAATCTGTTGGACTATAACCTGGTGTTGTGCGACTTCTCATTTCTATATATATTGTACAGTGACTCACTGGGTGTGTTCTATATATATTGTACAGTGACTCACTGGGTGTGTTCTCCTCTATATATTGTACAGTGACTCACTGGGTGTGTTCTATATATATTGTACAGTGACTCACTGGGTGTGTTCTATATATATTGTACAGTGAATCACTGGGTGTGTTCTCTTGTATATATTGTACAGTGACTCACTGTGTGTGTTCTATATATATTGTACAGTGTCTCACTGGGTGTGTTCTCTTGTATATATTGACAGTGACTCACTGGGTGTGTTCTCCTGTATATATTGTACAGTGACTCACTGGGTGTGTTCTCCTATATATATTGTACAGTGTCTCACTGGGTGTGTTCTATATATATTGTACAGTGACTCACTGGGTGTGTTCTATATATATTGTACAGTGTCTCACTGGGTGTGTTCTCTTGTATATATTGTACAGTGACTCACTGGGTGTGTTCGCCTGTATATATTGTACAGTGACTCACTGGGTGTGTTCTCCTGTATATATTGTACAGTGTCTCACTGGGTGTGTTCTATATATATTGTACAGTGACTCACTGGGTGTGTTCTCCTGTATATATTGTACAGTGACTCACTGGGTGTGTTCTCCTGTATATATTGTACAGTGACTCACTGGGTGTGTTCTATATATATTGTACAGTGACTCACTGGGTGTGTTCTATATATATTGTACAGTGACTCACTGGGTGTGTTCTCCTGTATATATTGTACAGTGACTCACTGGGTGTGTTCTCCTGTATATATTGTACAGTGACTCACTGGGTGTGTTCTATATATATTGTACAGTGACTCACTGGGTGTGTTCTCCTGTATATATTGTACAGTGACTACACTGGGTGTGTTCTATATATATTGTACAGTGACTCACTGGGTGTGTTCTCTTGTATATATTGTACAGTGACTACACTGGGTGTGTTCTTTATATATTGTACAGTGCCTCACTGGGTGTGTTCTCTTGTATATATTGTACAGTGACTCACTGGGTGTGTTCTCCTGTATATATTGTACAGTGACTCACTGGGTGTGTTCTATATATATTGTACAGTGACTCACTGGGTGTGTTCTCCTGTATATATTGTGGGCAACACGGTGGCATAGTGGTTAGCACTGGTGCCTCACAGCGCCAGGGACCCGGGTTCGAATCTGACCTCGGGTGACTGTCTGTGTGGAGTTTGCACATTCTCCCCGTGTCTGCGTGGGTTCCTCCGGGTGCTCCGGTTTCCTCCCACAGTCCAAAAATGTGCGGGTTAGGTTGAGTTGGCTGTGATAAATTGACCCTTAGTGTTAGGGGGGGATTAAATATGTGGGGTTATGGGGATAGGATGGGATATGTTAGGGGGAATTAAATACGTGGGGTTACGGGGGTAGGTTGGGATATGTGTACTGTGGGGATTAAAGCAGGGACAGGGTACTGGATTTGGATGATCAACCATGATCGTATTGAATGGTGGAGCAGGCTCGACGGGCCGAATGGCCTACTCCTGCTCCTTGTTTCTATGTTTCTATGACTCACTGGGTGTGTTCTTTATATATATTGTACAGTGACTCACTGGGTGTGTTCTATATATATTGTACAGTGACTCACTGGGTGTGTTCTATATATATTGTACAGTGACTCACTGGATGTGTTCTATATATATTGTACAGTGACTCACTGGGTGTGTTCTATATATATTGTACAGCGACTCACTGGGTGTGTTCTCCTGTATATATTGTACAGTGTCTCACTGGGTGTGTTCTTTTATATATTGTACAGTGACTCACTGGGTGTGTTCTATATATATTGTACAGTGACTCACTGGGTGTGTTCTATATATATTGTACAGTGACTCACTGGGTGTGTTCTCCTGTATATATTGTACAGTGACTCACTGGGTGTGTTCTATATATATTGTACAGTGACTCACTGGTGTGTTTCTATATATATTGTACAGTGACTCACTGGGTGTGTTCTCCTGTATATATTGTACAGTGTCTCACTGGGTGTGTTCTATATATATTGTACAGTGACTCACTGGGTGTGTTCTGTATATATTGTACAGTGACTCACTGGGTGTGTTCTATGTATATTGTACAGTGATTCACTGGGTGTGTTCTATATATATTGTACAGTGACTCACTGGGTGTGTTCTATATATATGTACAGTGTCTCACTGGGTGTGTTCTATGTATATTGTACAGTGACTCACTGGGTGTGTTCTATATATATTGTACAGTGACTCACTGGGGTGTGTTCTATATATATTGTACAGTGACTCACTGGGTGTGTTCTGTATATATTGTACAGTGACTCACTGGGTGTGTTCTATATATATTGTACAGTGACTCACTGGGTGTGTTCTATATATATTGTACAGTGACTCACTGGGTGTGTTCTATATATATTGTACAGTGACTCACTGGGTGTGTTCTATATATATTGTACAGTGACTCACTGGGTGTGTTCTATATATATTGTACAGTGACTCACTGGGTGTGTTCTCCTGTATATATTGTACAGTGACTCACTGGTGTGTTCTATATATATTGTACAGTGACTCACTGGGTGTGTTCTATATATATTGTACAGTGACTCACTGGGTGTGTTCTATATATATTGTACAGTGACTCACTGGGTGTGTTCTATATATATTGTACAGTGACTCACTGGGTGTGTTCTATATATATTGTACAGTGACTCACTGGGTGTGTTCTATATATATTGTACAGTGACTCACTGGGGTGTGTTCTATATATATTGTACAGTGACTCACTGGGTGTGTTCTATATATATTGTACAGTGACTCACTGGGTGTGTTCTATATATATTGTACAGTGACTCACTGGGTGTGTTCTATATATATTGTACAGTGACTCACTGGGTGTGTTCTATATATATTGTACAGTGACTCACTGGTGTGGTTCTATATATATTGTACAGTGACTCACTGGGTGTGTTCTATATATATTGTACAGTGACTCACTGGGTGTGTTCTATATATATTGTACAGTGACTCACTGGGTGTGTTCTATATATATTGTACAGTGACTCACTGGGTGTGTTCTATATATATTGTACAGTGACTCACTGGGTGTGTTCTATATATATTGTACAGTGACTCACTGGGTGTGTTCTATATATATTGTACAGTGACTCACTGGGTGTGTTCTATATATATTGTACAGTGACTCACTGGGTGTGTTCTATATATATTGTACAGTGACTCACTGGGTGTGTTCTATATATATTGTACAGTGACTCACTGGGTGTGTTCTATATATATTGTACAGTGACTCACTGGGTGTGTTCTATATATATTGTACAGTGACTCACTGGGTGTGTTCTATATATATTGTACAGTGACTCACTGGGTGTGTTCTATATATATTGTACAGTGACTCACTGGGTGTGTTCTATATATATTGTACAGTGACTCACTGGGTGTGTTCTATATATATTGTACAGTGACTCACTGGGTGTGTCTCTGTATATATTGTACAGTGACTCACTGGGTGTGTTCTATATATATTGTACAGTGACTCACTGGGTGTGTTCTATATATATTGTACAGTGACTCACTGGGTGTGTTCTATATATATTGTACAGTGACTCACTGGGTGTGTTCTATATATATTGTACAGTGACTCACTGGGTGTGTTCTATATATATTGTACAGTGACTCACTGGGTGTGTTCTATATATATTGTACAGTGACTCACTGGGTGTGTTCTATATATATTGTACAGTGACTCACTGGGTGTGTTCTATATATATTGTACAGTGACTCACTGGGTGTGTTCTATATATATTGTACAGTGACTCACTGGGTGTGTTCTCTGTATATATTGTACAGTGACTCACTGGGTGTGTTCTATATATATTGTACAGTGACTCACTGGGTGTGTTCTATATATATTGTACAGTGACTCACTGGGTGTGTTCTCCTGTATATATTGTACAGTGACTCACTGGGTGTGTTCTATATATATTGTACAGTGACTCACTGGGTGTGTTCTATATATATTGTACAGTGACTCACTGGGTGTGTTCTCCTGTATATTGTACAGTGACTCACTGGGTGTGTTCTATATATATTGTACAGTGACTCACTGGGTGTGTTCTATATATATTGTACAGTGACTCACTGGGTGTGTTCTCCTGTATATATTGTACAGTGACTCACTGGGTGTGTTCTATATATATTGTACAGTGACTCACTGGGTGTGTTCTATATATATTGTACAGTGACTCACTGGGTGTGTTCTATATATATTGTACAGTGACTCACTGGGTGTGTTCTATATATATTGTACAGTGACTCACTGGGTGTGTTCTATATATATTGTACAGTGACTCACTGGGTGTGTTCTATATATATTGTACAGTGACTCACTGGGTGTGTTCTATATATATGTACAGTGACTCACTGGGTGTGTTCTATATATATTGTACAGTGACTCACTGGGTGTGTTCTATATATATTGTACAGTGACTCACTGGGTGTGTTCTATATATATTGTACAGTGACTCACTGGGTGTGTTCTATATATATTGTACAGTGACTCACTGGGTGTGTTCTATATATATTGTACAGTGACTCACTGGTGTGTCTCTGTATATATTGTACAGTGACTCACTGGGTGTGTTCTATATATATTGTACAGTGACTCACTGGGTGTGTTCTATATATATTGTACAGTGACTCACTGGGTGTGTTCTATATATATTGTACAGTGACTCACTGGGTGTGTTCTATATATATTGTACAGTGACTCACTGGGTGTGTTCTATATATATTGTACAGTGACTCACTGGGTGTGTTCTATATATATTGTACAGTGACTCACTGGGTGTGTTCTCCTGTATATTGTACAGTGACTCACTGGGTGTGTTCTATATATATTGTACAGTGACTCACTGGGTGTGTTCTATATATATTGTACAGTGACTCACTGGGTGTGTTCTCTGTATATATTGTACAGTGACTCACTGGGTGTGTTCTATATATATTGTACAGTGACTCACTGGGTGTGTTCTATATATTGTACAGTGACTCACTGGGTGTGTTCTATATATATTGTACAGTGACTCACTGGGTGTGTTCTATATATATTGTACAGTGACTCACTGGGTGTGTTCTATATATATTGTACAGTGACTCACTGGGTGTGTTCTATATATATTGTACAGTGACTCACTGGGTGTGTTCTATATATATTGTACAGTGACTCACTGGGTGTGTTCTATATATATTGTACAGTGACTCACTGGGTGTGTTCTATATATATTGTACAGTGACTCACTGGGTGTGTTCTATATATATTGTACAGTGACTCACTGGGTGTGTTCTGTATATATTGTACAGTGACTCACTGGGTGTGTTCTATATATATTGTACAGTGACTCACTGGGTGTGTTCTATATATATTGTACAGTGACTCACTGGGTGTGTTCTATATATATTGTACAGTGACTCACTGGGTGTGTTCTATATATATTGTACAGTGACTCACTGGGTGTGTTCTATATATATTGTACAGTGACTCACTGGGTGTGTTCTATATATATTGTACAGTGACTCACTGGGTGTGTTCTATATATATTGTACAGTGACTCACTGGGTGTGTTCTATATATATTGTACAGTGACTCACTGGGTGTGTATATATTGTACAGTGACTCACTGGGTGTGTTCTATATATATTGTACAGTGACTCACTGGGTGTGTTCTATATATATTGTACAGTGACTCACTGGGTGTGTTCTCCTGTATATATTGTACAGTGACTCACTGGGTGTGTTCTATATATATTGTACAGTGACTCACTGGGTGTGTTCTCTATATATTGTACAGTGACTCACTGGGTGTGTTCTATATATATTGTACAGTGACTCACTGGGTGTGTTCTATATATATTGTACAGTGACTCACTGGGTGTGTTCTATATATATTGTACAGTGACTCACTGGGTGTGTTCTCCTATATATTGTACAGTGACTCACTGGGTGTGTTCTATATATATTGTACAGTGACTCACTGGGTGTGTTCTATATATATTGTACAGTGACTCACTGGGTGTGTTCTCTTATATATTGTACAGTGACTCACTGGGTGTGTTCTATATATATTGTACAGTGACTCACTGGGTGTGTTCTATATATATTGTACAGTGACTCACTGGGTGTGTTCTCCTGTATATATTGTACAGTGACTCACTGGGTGTGTTCTATATATATTGTACAGTGACTCACTGGGTGTGTTCTATATATATTGTACAGTGACTCACTGGGTGTGTTCTATATATATTGTACAGTGACTCACTGGTGTGTTATGTACCGATCCCTGTATATATTGTACAGTGACTCACTGGGTGTGTTCTATATATATTGTACAGTGACTCACTGGGTGTGTTCTATATATATTGTACAGTGACTCACTGGGTGTGTTCTTATATATTGTACAGTGACTCACTGGGTGTGTTCTATATATATTGTACAGTGACTCACTGGGTGTGTTCTATATATATTGTACAGTGACTCACTGGGTGTGTTCTATATATATTGTACAGTGACTCACTGGGTGTGTTCTATATATATTGTACAGTGACTCACTGGGTGTGTTCTATATATATTGTACAGTGACTCACTGGGTGTGTTCTATATATATTGTACAGTGACTCACTGGGTGTGTTCTATATATATTGTACAGTGACTCACTGGGTGTGTTCTATATATATTGTACAGTGACTCACTGGGTGTGTTCTATATATATTGTACAGTGACTCACTGGGTGTGTTCTATATATATTGTACAGTGACTCACTGGGTGTGTTCTATATATATTGTACAGTGACTCACTGGGTGTGTTCTATATATATTGTACAGTGACTCACTGGGTGTGTTCTATATATATTGTACAGTGACTCACTGGGTGTGTTCTATATATATTGTACAGTGACTCACTGGGTGTGTTCTATATATATTGTACAGTGACTCACTGGGTGTGTTCTATATATATTGTACAGTGACTCACTGGGTGTGTTCTATATATATTGTACAGTGACTCACTGGGTGTGTTCTATATATATTGTACAGTGACTCACTGGGTGTGTTCTATATATATTGTACAGTGACTCACTGGGTGTGTTCTCCTGTATATATTGTACAGTGACTCACTGGGTGTGTTCTATATATATTGTACAGTGACTCACTGGGTGTGTTCTATATATATTGTACAGTGACTCACTGGGTGTGTTCTATATATATTGTACAGTGACTCACTGGGTGTGTTCTATATATATTGTACAGTGACTCACTGGGTGTGTTCTATATATATTGTACAGTGACTCACTGGGTGTGTTCATATATATTGTACAGTGACTCACTGGGTGTGTTCTATATATATTGTACAGTGACTCACTGGGTGTGTTCTATATATATTGTACAGTGACTCACTGGGTGTGTTCTCTGTATATATTGTACAGTGACTCACTGGGTGTGTTCTATATATATTGTACAGTGACTCACTGGGTGTGTTCTATATATATTGTACAGTGACTCACTGGGTGTGTTCTATATATATTGTACAGTGACTCACTGGGTGTGTTCTATATATATTGTACAGTGACTCACTGGGTGTGTTCTATATATATTGTACAGTGACTCACTGGGTGTGTTCTATATATATTGTACAGTGACTCACTGGGTGTGTTCTATATATATTGTACAGTGACTCACTGGGTGTGTTCTATATATATTGTACAGTGACTCACTGGGTGTGTTCCATATATATTGTACAGTGACTCACTGGGTGTGTTCTATATATATTGTACAGTGACTCACTGGGTGTGTTCTATATATATTGTACAGTGACTCACTGGGTGTGTTCTATATATATTGTACAGTGACTCACTGGGTGTGTTCTATATATATTGTACAGTGACTCACTGGGTGTGTTCTATATATATTGTACAGTGACTCACTGGGTGTGTTCTATATATATTGTACAGTGACTCACTGGGTGTGTTCTATATATATTGTACAGTGTCTCACTGGGTGTGTTCTATATATATTGTACAGTGACTCACTGGGTGTGTTCTATATATATTGTACAGTGACTCACTGGGTGTGTCCTCTGTATATATTGTACAGTGACTCACTGGGTGTGTTCTATATATATTGTACAGTGACTCACTGGGTGTGTTCTATATATATTGTACAGTGACTCACTGGGTGTGTTCTATATATATTGTACAGTGACTCACTGGGTGTGTTCTCCTGTATATATTGTACAGTGACTCACTGGGTGTGTTCTATATATATTGTACAGTGACTCACTGGGTGTGTTCTATATAATGGGTGGGTGGTGTTCTATATATATTGTACAGTGACTCACTGGTCGAGTCTCCTGTATAAATTGTACAGTGACTCCTGGGTGTGTTCTATATATATTGTACAGTGACTCACTGGTGTGTTCTATATATTGTACAGTGACTCACTGGGTGTGTTCTCTATATATTGTACAGTGTCTCACTGGGTGTGTTCTATATATATGTACAGTGACTCACTGGGTGTGGTTCTATATATATTGTACAGTGACTCACTGGTGTGTTCTATGTATATTGTACAGTGACTCACTGGGTGTGATCTATATATATTGTACAGTGACTCACTGGGTGTGTTCTATATATATTGTACAGTGACTCACTGGGTGTGTTCTATATATATTGTACAGTGACTCACTGGGTGTGTTCTATATATATTGTACAGTGACTCACTGGGTGTGTTCTATATATATTGTACAGTGACTCACTGGGTGTGTTCTATATATATTGTACAGTGACTCACTGGGTGTGTTCTATATATATTGTACAGTGACTCACTGGGTGTGTTCTATAATATTGTACAGTGACTCCACTGGGTAGTGTTCTATATATATTGTACAGTGACTCACTGGTGTGTTCTATATATATTGTACAGGTGACTCAACTGGGTGTGTCTATATATATTGTACAGTGACTCACTGGGGTGTGTTCTATATATATTGTACAGTGACTCACTGGGTGTGTTCTATATAAATTGTACAGTGACTCACTGGTGTGTTCTATATATATTGTACAGTGACTCACTGGGTTGTGTTCTATATATATTGTACAGTGACTCACTGGGTGTGTTCTATATATATTGTACAGTGACTCACTGGGTGTGTTCTATATATATTGTACAGTGACTCACTGGTGTGTTCTATATCTATTGTACAGATCTCACTGGGTGAGTTCTATAAATTGTACAGTGACTCACTGGGTGTGTTTCTATATATATTGTATCAGTGACTCACTAGGGGGTGTGTTCTTGATATATATGTACAGTGGACTCACTTGGGTGTGTTCTATATATATTTAACAGTGACTCACTGGGTGTGTTCTATATATATTGTACAGTGACTCACTGGGTGTGTTCTATATATATTGTACAGTGACTACTGGGTGTGTTACTATATATATTGGTACAGTGACTCACTGGTGTGTTCTTCCTTTATATATTGTACAGTGACTCACTGGGTGTGTTCTATATATATTGTACAGTGACTCCTGGGTGTGTTCTCTGTATATATTGTACAGTGACTCACTGGGTGTGTTTCATATATATTGTACAGTGGACTCACTGGGTGAGTTCCCTTATATTGTACAGGGGACTCACTGGGTGTGTTCTATATATATTGTACAGTGACTCACTGTGTGTGTTCTATATATTATTGTACAGTGACTCACTGGGTGTGTTCCCTTAGATATTCTACAAGTGACTCACTGGGTGAGTTCATATATATTGTACAGTGGACTCACTGGGGGTGTTCTATATATATTGTACATGGACTCACTGGGGTGTGTTCTCAGTATATATTGTACAGTGTCTCACTGGGTGTGTTCTCCTAATATATTGTACAGTGACCACTGGGTGTGATCTATATATATTGTCAGTGACTCACTGGGTGTGTTCTATATATATTGTACAGTGACTCACTGGGTGTGTTCTCCTTATATATTGTACAAGTGACTCACTGGGTGTGTTTCTATATATATTTTTACAGTGACTCACTGGGGGTTTTCGATATATTTGTACATTGACTCACGGTGTGTGTTCTCCTGTATATTGTACAGTGACTCACGGTGTGTGTTCTATATATATTGTACAGTGACTCACTGGGTGTGTTCCATATATATTGTTACAGTGACTCACTGGGTGTGTGTTCTATGTATATTCTACAGTGACACTGGGTGTGTTCTATATATATTGTACAAGTGACTCTCTGGGTGTGTTCTATATATATTGTACAGTGCTCACTGGGTGTGTTCTAGATATTTGTACAGTGACTCACTGGGTGTGTTCTATATATATTGTACAGTGACTCTACTGGGTGTGTTACTATTTAATATTGTACAGTGACTCACTGGGTGTGTTCTATATATATTGTACAGTGACTCACTGGGTGTGTTCTCTGTATATATTGTACAGTGACTCACTGGGTGTGTTCTATATATATTGTACAGTGACTCACTGGGTGTGTTCTATATATATTGTACAGTGACTCACTGGGTGTGTTCTATATATATTGTACAGTGACTCACTGGGTGTGTTCTATATATATTGTACAGTGACTCACTGGGTGTGTTCTATATATATTGTACAGTGACTCACTGGGTGTGTTCTATATATATTGTACAGTGACTCACTGGGTGTGTTCTATATATATTGTACAGTGACTCACTGGGTGTGTTCTATATATATTGTACAGTGACTCACTGGGTGTGTTCTATATATATTGTACAGTGACTCACTGGGTGTGTTCTATATATATTGTACAGTGACTCACTGGGTGTGTTCTATATATATTGTACAGTGACTCACTGGGTGTGTTCTCCTGTATATATTGTACAGTGACTCACTGGGTGTGTTCTATATATATTGTACAGTGACTCACTGGGTGTGTTCTATATATATTGTACAGTGACTCACTGGGTGTGTTCTATATATATTGTACAGTGACTCACTGGGTGTGTTCTATATATATTGTACAGTGACTCACTGGGTGTGTTCTATATATATTGTACAGTGACTCACTGGGTGTGTTCTATATATATTGTACAGTGACTCACTGGGTGTGTTCTATATATATTGTACAGTGACTCACTGGGTGTGTTCTATATATATTGTACAGTGACTCACTGGGTGTGTTCTATATATATTGTACAGTGACTCACTGGGTGTGTTCTATATATATTGTACAGTGACTCACTGGGTGTGTTCTATATATATTGTACAGTGACTCACTGGGTGTGTTCTATATATATTGTACAGTGACTCACTGGGTGTGTTCTATATATATTGTACAGTGACTCACTGGGTGTGTTCTATATATATTGTACAGTGACTCACTGGGTGTGTTCTATATATATTGTACAGTGACTCACTGGGTGTGTTCTATATATATTGTACAGTGACTCACTGGGTGTGTTCTCTGTATATATTGTACAGTGACTCACTGGGTGTTCTATATATATTGTACAGTGACTCACTGGGTGTGTTCTATATATATTGTACAGTGACTCCACTGGGTGTGTCTCTGTAGTATTGTACAATGACTCACTGGTGTGTTCACTGTATATATTGGTACAGTGACTCCACTGGGTGTGTTTCTAGTAGCATATTGTACAGTAGCTCACTGGGTGTGTTCCCTATATATATTGTTCAGCGACTCACTGGGTGTTTGCAATATATATTGCACAGTGACTCACTGGGTGTGTTCCTATATATATTGTACAGGACTCACTGGTGTGTTCTATATATAATGTAAGTGACTCACTGGGGTGTGTCTATATATATTGTACAGTGACTCACTGGTAGTGTTTCTAGTATATATTGTACAGTGACTCACTGGTGTGTTCCTATATATATTGGACAGTGACTCACTGGGTTTGTTCTCAGTATATAGTGTACAGTGACTCCACTGGGTGTGTTCTATATATATTGTACAGTGTCTCACTGGGTGTGTTCTATATATATTGTACAGTACTCACTGGGTGTGTTCTATATATATTGTACAGTGACTCACAGGGTATGTTCTCCAGTATATATTGTACAGTGACTCACGGGTGTGTTTTCATGTATATATTGTACAGTGACCTCACTGGGTGTGTTCTATATATATTGTACAGGTGACTCACTGGGTAGTGTTCTCTCTGTATATATTGTACGTGACTCACTGGGTGTGTTCTATATATATTGTACAGTGACTCACTGTGTGTGTTCTATATATATTGTCAGTGACTCACTGGGTGTGTCTCTAGTATATATTGTACAGTGACTCACTGGGTGTTCTTCTATATATATTGTACAGTGACTCACTGGGTGTGTTCTATATATATTGTACAGTGACTCACTGGGTGTGTTCTATATATATTGGTACAGTGACTCACTGGGTGTGTTCCTCATGTATATTGTACAGTGACTCACTGGGGTGTGTTCTATATATATTGTACGATGACTCACTGGGTGTGTTCTATATATATTGTACGAGTGACTCACTGGGTGTGTTCTATATATATTGTACAGTGACTCAACGGGGTGTGTTCTATATATATTGTACAGTGTCTCACTGGGTGTGTTCTATATATATTGTACAGTGACTCACTGGGTGTGTTCCTTATATATTGTACAGTGACTCAATGGGTGTGTTCTATATATATTGTACAGTGACTCACTGGGTTGTGTTCTAGTATATATTGTACAGTGACTCACTGGGTGTGTTCTATATATATTGTACAGTGACTCACTGGGTGTGTTCTATATATTTGTACCAGTGACTCACAGGGTTGTGTTCCCTATATATATTGTACAGTGACTCCACTGGGTGTGTTCTATATATATTGTACAGTGACTCACTGGGTGTGTTCTATATATATTGTACAGTGACTCACTGGGTGTGTTCTATGTATATATTGTACAGTGACTCACTGGGTGTGTTCTATATATATTGTACAGTGACTCACTGGGTGTGTTCACTTGTATATATTGTACAGTGACTCACTGGGTGTGTCCTCCTGTATATATTGTACAGTGACTCACTGGGTGTGTTCTATATATATTGTACAGTGACTCACTGGGTGTGTTCCATATATATTGTACAGTGACTCACTGGGTGTGTTCTATATATATTGTACAGTGACTCACTGGGTGTGTTCTATATATATTGTACAGTGACTCACTGGGTGTGTTCTATATATATTGTACAGTGACTCACTGGGTGTGTTCTATATATATTGTACAGTGACTCACTGGGTGTGTTCTATATATATTGTACAGTGACTCACTGTGTGTGTTCTATATATATTGTACAGTGACTCACTGGGTGTGTTCTATATATATTGTACAGTGACTCACTGGGTGTGTTCTATATATATTGTACAGTGACTCACTGGGTGTGTTCTATATATATTGTACAGTGACTCACTGGGTGTGTTCTATATATATTGTACAGTGACTCACTGGGTGTTGTTCTATATATATTGTACAGTGACGCACCTGGGTGTGTTCTCCTTATATATTGTACAGTGTCTCACTGGGTGTGTTCTCCTGTTCTATATATATTGTACATTGACTCACTGGGTGTGTCTCCTGTATATATGTACAGTGTCTCACTGGGTGCTGTTTCAGTATATATTGTACAGTGGACTCACTGGGTGAGTTTCTATATATATTGTACAGTGACTCACTGGGTGTTGTTCTATATATATTGTACAGTGACTCACTGGGTGATGTTCTCCTGTGATAGTATATGTACAGTGACTCACTGGGAGTGTTCTATTATATATTGTACAGTGGACTCACTGGGTGTGTTCTATAAATATGTACAGTGACTCACTGGGTGGTGTTCGATATATATTGTACAGTGTCTCACTGGTGTGTTCATATATATATGTACAGTGACTCACTCGGGTGTGTTTCTATATATATTGTACAGTGACTCACTGGGTGTGTTCTCCTGTATATATTGTACAGTGACTCACTGTGGTGTGTTCTATATATATTGTACAGTGACTCACTGGGTGTGTTCCTAGTATATATTGTAAGTGACTCACTGGGTGGTGTTCTCCTGTATATATTGTACGTGACTCACTGGGTGTGTTCTATATATATTGTACAGTGACTCACTGGATGTTTTCTATATATATTGTACAGTGACTCACTGGGTGTGTTCTATATATATTGTACAGTGACTCACTGGGTGTGTTCTATATATATTGTACAGTGACTCACTGGGTGTGTCCTCTGTATATATTGTACAGTGACTCACTGGGTGTGTCCTCTTGTATATTTTGTACAGTGACTCACTGGGTGTGTTCTATATATATTGTACAGTGACTCACTGGGTGTGTCCTCCTGTATATATTGTACAGTGACTCACTGGGTGTGTTCTATATATATTGTACAGTGACTCACTGGGTGTGTTCTATATATATTGTACAGTGACTCACTGGGTGTGTTCACTTGTATATATTGTACAGTGACTCACTGGGTGTGTCCTCCTGTATATATTGTACAGTGACTCACTGGGTGTGTTCCATATATATTGTACAGTGACTCACTGGGTGTGTTCCATATATATTGTACAGTGACTCACTGGGTGTGTTCTATATATATTGTACAGTGACTCACTGGGTGTGTTCTATATATATTGTACAGTGACTCACTGGGTGTGTTCTATATATATTGTACAGTGACTCACTGGGTGTGTTCTATATATATTGTACAGTGACTCACTGGGTGTGTTCTATATATATTGTACATTGTCTCACTGTGTGTGTTCTATATATATTGTACAGTGACTCACTGTGTGTGTTCTATATATATTGTACAGTGACTCACTGGGTGTGTTCCATATATATTGTACAGTGACTCACTGGGTGTGTTCTATATATATTGTACAGTGACTCACTGGGTGTGTTCTATATATATTGTACAGTGACTCACTGGGTGTGTTCTATATATATTGTACAGTGACTCACTGGGTGTGTTCTAGATATATTGTACAGTGACTCACTGGGTGTGTTCTATATATATTGTACAGTGACTCACTGGGTGTGTTCAATATATATTGTACAGTGACTCACTGGGTGTGTTCTATATATATTGTACAGTGACTCACTGGGTGTGTTCTCCTGTATATATTGTACAGTGACTCACTGGGTGTGTTCTATATATATTGTACAGTGACTCACTGGGTGTGTTCTCCTGTATATATTGTACAGTGACTCACTGGGTGTGTTCTATATATATTGTACAGTGACTCACTGGGTGTGTTCTATATATATTGTACAGTGACTCACTGGGTGTGTTCTATATATATTGTACAGTGACTCACTGGGTGTGTTCTAAATATATTGTACAGTGACTCACTGGGTGTGTTCTATATATATATATTGTACAGTGTCTCACTGTGTGTGTTCTATACATATTGTACAGTGACTCACTGGGTGTGTTCTCCTGTATATATTGTACAGTGACTCACTGGGTGTGTTCTATATATATTGTACAGTGACTCACTGGGTGTGTTCTATATATATTGTACAGTGACTCACTGGGTGTGTTCTATATATATTGTACAGTGACTCACTGGGTGTGTTCTATATATATTGTACAGTGACTCACTGGGTGTGTTCTATATATATTGTACAGTGACTCACTGGGTGTGTTCTATATATATTGTACAGTGACTCACTGGGAGTGTTCAATATATATTGTACAGTGACTCACTGGGTGTGTTCTGTATATATTGTACAGTGACTCACTGGGTGTGTTCTCCTGTATAAATTATACAGTGACTCACTGGGTGTGTTCTATATATATTGTACAGTGACTCACTGGATGTGTTCTATTTCTATTGTACAGTGACTCACTGGGTGTGTTCTATATATATTGGTCATGATGTGGAGATGCCGGCGTTGGACTGGGGTGGACAAAAATGAGAAGTCGCACAACACCAGGTTATAGTGCAACAGATTTATTTAAAATTACAAGCTTTCGGAGCTGTCGCCCCTTCCTCAGGTCGAGTTACTGTGAGACAATCAACCAGAATTCACAGAATATAAACACAGAGAAAATGCATTCAATCTTTCCCTACATCAAAGACACACTAAGAGCACAGCCAAGACAATGAGATGTGTCCCAGGGGTTCCAACGTGTCAAAACACCTGCTGGCTGCATATCCTCTCCATTTGGGTTTGTTTCTTGTGTTTGTTTCTTGTGTTTGTTTTTTTAAAAAGCTGGAAAGACCGGCAACGATGTCAAGTCACGTTCTGTATTGTGCAGACACTGAGACAACGTATGAACGGACACCGCGCCACAATCGCCAGACAGGAGGGTTGCCTCCCAGTCGGGGAACACTTCAGCAGTCAAGGACATTCAGCCTCGGATCTGCGGGTTAGCGTTCTCCAAGGCGGCCTTCGGGATCCACGACAACGCAAAATCATCGAGCAGAAACTGATAGCCAAGTTGCGCACTCATGAGGACGGCCTCAATCGGGATATCGGGTTCATGTCACGATACAGAACGTGACTTGACATCGTTGCCGGTCTTTCCAGCTTTTAAAAAAAACAAACACAAGAAACAAACACAAGAAACAAATCCAAATGGAGAGGATATGCAGCCAGCAGGTGTTTTGACACGTTGGACCCCCTGGGACACATCTCATTGTCTTGGCTGTGCTCTTAGTGTGTCTTTGATGTAGGGAAAGATTGAATGCATTTTCTCTGTGTTTATATTCTGTGAATTCTGGTAGATTGTCTCACAGTAACTCTACCTGAGGAAGGGGGCGACAGCTCCGAAAGCTTGTAATTTTAAATAAATCTGTTGGACTATAACCTGGTGTTGTGCGACTTCTCATTTCTATATATATTGTACAGTGACTCACTGGGTGTGTTCTATATATATTGTACAGTGACTCACTGGGTGTGTTCTCCTCTATATATTGTACAGTGACTCACTGGGTGTGTTCTATATATATTGTACAGTGACTCACTGGGTGTGTTCTCTTGTATATATTGTACAGTGACTCACTGGGTGTGTTCTCTTGTATATATTGTACAGTGACTCACTGTGTGTGTTCTATATATATTGTACAGTGTCTCACTGGGTGTGTTCTCCTGTATATATTGTACAGTGACTACACTGGGTGTGTTCTTTATATATTGTACAGTGACTCACTGGGTGTGTTCTCTTGTATATATTGTACAGTGACTACACTGGGTGTGTTCTTTATATATTGTACAGTGCCTCACTGGGTGTGTTCTCTTGTATATATTGTACAGTGACTCACTGGGTGTGTTCTCCTGTATATATTGTACAGTGACTCACTGGGTGTGTTCTATATATATTGTACAGTGACTCACTGGGTGTGTTCTCCTGTATATATTGTGGGCAACACGGTGGCATAGTGGTTAGCACTGGTGCCTCACAGCGCCAGGGACCCGGGTTCGAATCTGACCTCGGGTGACTGTCTGTGTGGAGTTTGCACATTCTCCCCGTGTCTGCGTGGGTTTCCTCCGGGTGCTCCGGTTTCCTCCCACAGTCCAAAAATGTGCGGGTTAGGTTGAGTTGGCTGTGATAAATTGACCCTTAGTGTTAGGGGGGGATTAAATATGTGGGGTTATGGGGATAGGATGGGATATGTTAGGGGGAATTAAATACGTGGGGTTACGGGGGTAGGTTGGGATATGTGTACTGTGGGGATTAAAGCAGGGACAGGGTACTGGATTTGGATGATCAACCATGATCGTATTGAATGGTGGAGCAGGCTCGACGGGCCGAATGGCCTACTCCTGCTCCTAGATTCTATGTTTCTATGTTTCTATGACTCACTGGGTGTGTTCTTTATATATATTGTACAGTGACTCACTGGGTGTGTTCTATATATATTGTACAGTGACTCACTGGGTGTGTTCTATATATATTGTACAGTGACTCACTGGATGTGTTCTATATATATTGTACAGTGACTCACTGGGTGTGTTCTATATATATTGTACAGCGACTCACTGGGGGTGTTCTCCTGTGTATATTGTACAGTGTCTCACTGGGTGTGTTCTCCTGTATATATTGTACAGTGACTCACTGGGTGTATTCTATATATATTGTACAGTGACTCACTGGGTGTGTTCTATATATATTGTACAGTGACTCACTGGGTGTGTTCTCCTGTATATATTGTACAGTGACTCACTGGGTGTGTTCTATATATATTGTACAGTGACTCACTGGGTGTATTCTATATATATTGTACAGTGACTCACTGGGTGTGTTCTCCTGTGTATATTGTACAGTGTCTCACTGGGTGTGTTCTATATATATTGTACAGTGACTCACTGGGTGTGTTCTGTATATATTGTACAGTGACTCACTGGGTGTGTTCTATGTATATTGTACAGTGATTCACTGGGTGTGTTCTATATATATTGTACAGTGACTCACTGGGTGTGTTCTATATATATTGTACAGTGTCTCACTGGGTGTGTTCTATGTATATTGTACAGTGACTCACTGGGTGTGTTCTATATATATTGTACAGTGACTCACTGGGTGTGTTCTATGTATATTGTACAGTGACTCACTGGGTGTGTTCTATATATATTGTACAGTGACTCACTGGGTGTGTTCTATATATATTGTACAGTGACTCACTGGGTGTGTTCTATATATATTGTACAGTGACTCACTGGGTATGTTCTCCTGTATATATTGTACAGTGTCTCACTGGGTGTGTTCTATATATATTGTACAGTGTCTCACTGGGTATGTTCTCCTGTATATATTGTACAGTGACTCACTGGGTGTGTTCTATATATATTGTACAGTGACTCACTGGGTATGTTCTCCTGTATATATTGTACAGTGACTCACTGTGTGTGTTCTATATATATTGTACAGTGTCTCACTGGGTGTGTTCTATATATATTGTACAGTGACTCACTGGGTGTGTTCTATATATATTGTACAGTGACTCACTGGGTGTGTTCTATATATATTGTACAGTGACTCACTGGGTGTGTTCTATATATATTGTACAGTGACTCACTGGGTGTGTTCTAGATATATTGTACAGTGACTCACTGGGTGTGTTCTATATATATTGTACAGTGACTCACTGGGTATGTTCTCCTGTATATATTGTACAGTGACTCACTGTGTGTGTTCTATATATATTGTACAGTGTCTCACTGGGTGTGTTCTATATATATTGTACAGTGACTCACTGGGTGTGTTCTATATATATTGTACAGTGACTCACTGGGTGTGTTCTATATATATTGTACAGTGACTCACTGGGTGTGTTCTATATATATTGTACAGTGACTCACTGGGTGTGTTCTAGATATATTGTACAGTGACTCACTGGGTGTGTTCTATATATATTGTACAGTGACTCACTAGGTGTGTTCTATATATATTGTACGGTGACTCACTGGGTGTGTTCTATATATATTGTACAGTGACTCACTGGGTGTGTTCTAGATATATTGTACCGTGACTCACTAGGTGTGTTCTATATATATTGTACAGTGACTCACTGGGTGTGTTCTATATATATTGTACAGTGACTCACTGGGTGTGTTCCATATATATTGTACAGTGACTCACTGGGTGTGTTCTATATATATTGTTCAGTGACTCACTGGGTGTGTTCTCCTGTATATATTGTACAGTGACTCACTGGGTGTGTTCTATATATATTGTACAGTGACTCACTGGGTGTGTTCTCCTGTATATATTGTACAGTGACTCACTGGGTGTGTTCTATATATATTGTACAGTGACTCACTGGGTGTGTTCTCCTGTATATATTGTACAGTGACTCACTGGGTGTGTTCTATATATATTGTTCAGTGACTCACTGGGTGTGTTCTATATATATTGTACAGTGACTCACTGGGTGTGTTCTCCTGTATATATTGTACAGTGACTCACTGGGTGTGTTCTCCTGTATATATTGTACAGTGACTCACTGGGTGTGTTCTATATATATTGTACAGTGACTCACTGGGTGTGTTCTATATATATTGTTCAGTGACTCACTGGGTGTGTTCTATATATATTGTACAGTGACTCACTGGGTGTGTTCTATATATATTGTACAGTGACTCACTGGGTGTGTTCTATATATATTGTACAGTGACTCACTGGGTGTGTTCTATATATATTGTACAGTGACTCACTGGGTGTGTTCTCCTGTATATATTGTACAGTGACTCACTGGGTATGTTCTATATATATTGTACAGTGACTCACTGGGTGTGTTCTATATATATTGTTCAGTGACTCACTGGGTGTGTTCTATATATATTGTACAGTGACTCACTGGGTGTGTTCTCCTGTATATATTGTACAGTGACTCACTGGGTGTGTTCTCCTGTATATATTGTACAGTGACTCACTGGGTGTGTTCTATATATATTGTACAGTGACTCACTGGGTGTATTCTATATATATTGTACAGTGACTCACTGGGTGTGTTCTATATATATTGTACAGTGACTCACTGGGTGTGTTCTATATATATTGTTCAGTGACTCACTGGGTGTGTTCTATATATATTGTACAGTGACTCACTGGGTGTGTTCTATATATATTGTACAGTGACTCACTGGGTGTGTTCTATATATATTGTACAGTGACTCACTGGGTGTGTTCTATATATATTGTACAGTGACTCACTGGGTGTGTTCTATATATATTGTACAGTACTCACTGGTGTGTTTCCTATATATATTGTACAGTGACTCACTGGGTGGGTTCTATATAATGTACAGTGACTCACTGGGTGTGTTCAATATATATTGTACAGTGACTCACTGGGTGTGTTCTATAATATTGTACAGTGACTCACTGGGTTGTTCTATAGATATTGTACAGTGACTCACTGGGTGTGTTCTATATATATTGTACAGTGACTCACGGTGTGTCTGTATATTGTACAGTGACTCACTGGGTGTGTTCTATATATTGTACAGTGACTCACTGGGTGTGTTCTATATATATTGTACAGTGACTCACTGGGTGTGTCTATATATATTGTACAGTGAATCACTGGGTGTGTCTTGTATATATTGTACATCTCACTGGGTTGGTCTATATATTGTACAGTGACTCACTGGTGTGTTCTATATATATTGTACAGTGACTCATCTGGTGTGTTCTAAATATATTGTACAGTGACTCACTGGGTGTGTTCTATATATATTGTACAGTGACTCACTGGTGTGTTTTCCTGTATATATTGTACAGTGACTCACTGGGTGTGTTCTATATATATTGTACAGTGTCTCACTGGGTGTGTTCTCCTGTATATATTGTACAGTGACTCACTGGGTGTGTTCTATATATATTGTACAGTGACTCACTGGGTGTGTTCTATATATATTGTACTGTGACTCACTCGGTGTGTTCTCTTGTATATATTGTACAGTGACTCACTGGGTGTGTTCTCTTGTATATATTGTACAGTGACTCACTGGGTGTGTTCTATATATATTGTACAGTGACTCACTGGGTGTGTTCTCCTGTATATATTGTACAGTGTCTCACTGGGTGTGTTCTATATATATTGTACTGTGACTCACTGGGTGTGTTCTCCTGTATATATTGTACAGTGACTCACTGGGTGTGTTCTATATATATTGTACAGTGACTCACTGGGTGTGTTCTATATATATTGTACAGTGACTCACTGGGTGTGTTCTATATATATTGTACAGTGACTCACTGGGTGTGTTCTCCTGTATATTGTGGTCACCTGCACCTCTTGGGCCTCACCTGTGCTAGCTACATTAAGGGTGTTTTGCAACTGCCAATTGTTCACACTGCTTCGACAATGGGAGTAACAGGTTCCTTTCTCAGTCTCCCAATGCAAGTTTTACTCCC
Source organism: Squalus acanthias (assembly GCA_030390025.1). Lineage (NCBI taxonomy): Eukaryota > Metazoa > Chordata > Chondrichthyes > Squaliformes > Squalidae > Squalus > Squalus acanthias. The sequence goes on from CM059429.1 coordinate 72,372,494, forward strand.
TCAGCGGTGTCCTGATGTTGTTCATTATTTTTTCCAATTGACATAGCTTTATGTTAGTCAGGATTGAATTTTAATTACCATTTATTTATGCTGAATCATGACGCAAATCAACAACTGGATCCTTTTGCCACTTACTTTTTCAATATCGCCAGCAACAAGGTTAGAATTGATTTATGTTTCCTGGTGTTTGACGTGGGTAAGAAACAACAGGGGTCCAAGCACTGATCCCAGTGGATACCACTCTGAACCAACCCCAGTCTGACACTGATCCCTGTGATATTCCACTCAATGTCTCCCCAGACTGACACTGATCCCTGTGATATTCCACTCAATGCCTCTCCCAGACTGACACTGATCCCTGTGATATTCCACTCAATACCTCCCCCGGTCTGACACTGATCCCTGTGATATTCCACTCAATGCCTCCCCCAGTCTGACACTGATCCCTGTGATACTCCACTCAATGCCTCCCCCAGTCTGACACTGATCCCTGTGATACTCCACTCAATGCCTCCCCCAGTCTGACACTGATCCCTGTGATATTCCACTCAATACCTCCCCCGGTCTGACACTGATCCCTGTGATATTCCACTCAATGCCTCCCCCAGTCTGACACTGATCCCTGTGATACTCCACTCAATGCCTCCCCCAGTCTGACACTGATCCCTGTGATATTCCACTCAATACCTCCCCCAGACTGACACTGATCCCTGTGATATTCCACTCAATGCCTCCCGCAGTCTGACACTGATCCCTGTGATATTCCACTCAATACCTCCCCCAGACTGACACTGATCCCTGTGATTTTCCACTCAATGCCTCCCCCAGTCTGACACTGATCCCTGTGATTTCCCACTCAATGCCTCTCCCAGACTGACACTTACCCCAAATGTATGAACATTTTTTTAATAGAATCCTGGAGGTGCAGTAAAGGAGGGGCTACCCTTTTTAGGGCAGATGGACATCCTTCTCCAAAGTCTGCTGCCCAGAAGGTGGCAGAGCTGGTGAACGTAGTTTCAATTGTACAGGGGTCAGCTACACAGATGTGAAAAAATAGTTATCTCACATTGGGACGGTTTCCCAAGATAAGTGTAGCCTGTTTCAAATGCAATATGATGGTATGGCTGGAACAAAGGCTTTCATCTGAACTAGCTACCCCTTTATAGTGGGTGCATGAATATCATTGGTGAACCCTTTTAGCCTCTTTCACATAGCCACGAAGCAGCGTGTATTCGTGTCCAGCACACTTAGTTGCCCTGGAAACGTCCACTGAGGTGGCTTCCTCATCAGAAAATGTAGGCCCACGAATGTGGTTTCTACCAACATTCGGTTGCATGCTGTTCCAGGAGACAGAATGACCAATTGCATTAAAATGCCAGGGCTCTTCAAATTTCCAGACCTTCACCAATTTGTTTGCACATGCAGGAAAAAGGATCACGTAATAAGAGGGAGAGGCAAGAAACAGCCAGTGAGTCTTCCCATCTCAAGCCCCTCACCTGCCTCAAGAAAATGACCCTGCAGATAGTGGGTCCAGAATCGGTCAAGCCAATTCGAAAGGGTCATGAGGGCATTGCTCACACTGTCACTCACAAATGTAGCATACACCATAGCATCATAAGCCACAATGCCTTAGTAACTGGAATCTTACATAAAGTGTACAACACAAACAGGCCATTCGGCCCAACTGGTCCATACTGCACTCGAGCCTCCTCCCACTCCTCCTCATCTAACCCCATCAGCATATCCTTCTTTTCCTTTCTCCTTCATGTGTTTATCTAGCTTCCCCTTAAATGCATCTATGCTAGTCACCTCAACTATTCCTTGTGGTAGCGAGTTCCATATTCTGACCACTTTCTGGGTAAAGATGTTTCTCATGAATTCCCTATTGGATTTATTAACAACTATCGTATATTTATGGCCCCTAGTTTTGGATTCCCCACAAGTGGAAACATCGTTGCTACATCTACCCTTTCAAACCCTTTCATAATCTTAAAGACCTCTATCAGGTCACCTCTCAGCCTTCCCTTTTCTAGAGAAAAGAGCCCCAGCCTGTTCAATCTTTCCCTGATAGGTATAAACTCTCAGTTCTGGTACCATCCTGGTAAATCTTTTTTGCACCTTCTCCAGTGCCTCTGTAATATGGAGACCAAACTGTTCACAGTACTTCAAGTGTGGTCTAACCAAAGTTCTATACAAGTTTAACAAAACTTCTTTGCTTTTCAATTCTGTCCCTCCAGAAATGAACCCCAGAATCTGCTGGGAGCACGTTGCTGATTCCATGGAAATGCTTGTTTCTTCGACCAGCCCCAGCCCCTCAGGATGCTCGGCCCAGCACCTTGCTGCGGTCACCCCATCTGTCACTCAGATTTTGAGATTGGGGAAGGAGCACCGAGTGAAGTACTCAGTGTGAGTTCAGAGGGGGCAGGTGGAGGTGGTAGCAGAGGAACAGCGACATGCTGACTGGGAGGGCAAGCGGAATTCTCAGACGAACTGCTCATCCTTACACATTTGGGGGCTTAAAATGAGTTTGAGATCGCTGAATTGTGAAGGTGTGAAACATTTTTAAGAGCACGTACCAAACAAAATGGGGGAAAAGGGAATTCTGAAAGTTAGAAATGCAATTACCTCCAAAACAATCCCAAAGCAACACAGCACCACTTTAAGGAAGAAAAACCGCAAAGGCCCTGCAGCTCCCAGTACTTTTTCATACCTAGAGCACCGCCTGCACATTTCCCAAGCAATTTTTGGCAAAATCACAGTTCCCCCTTTATATTCAGCATTTCTGCAGGCTTAGTGAGGCTGTTGCTCACCACTAGCTAGAGAATTCTTCACCAGCATTTACAGTCCAGCTAGAAAATACTAGACTGGACAATTCAGGTGCAGCTTTGGCCTAAGTCGTAGTTCCCTAAATTTCTGCCCCCTCTCTAATTGATGCCTGTTACTACAGTTGCTTCCAGCGCTGCAGTGCCTGATGATTCTTTCATGACTATAGTAAGGATATATGCTATCTGGCATGGGGAATTTGTTAGTCTTCGTGTCTGTGTAATCTATCTATTGCATATGGATTTCAAATTCCTCCACGATATTGGCTGCACCAATTAATGATGACATGTATTCGGTTCCCTCCTCAGTGGACATTTCTAGAAAATAATCTTTCAATAATCCGACCATTTTCTCTCCATCTTCAATTACTCCACCACTTTCAGCCTTTAGAGGTCTAACTCCCTCCCATCCCACTTTTGCAGCAGCAAATCTCTCCTATGCCACTGCTTGGGTAAGGAGTTTGGCTGCGATATTCGGCTACTAACCTGACCTGTGCCTTTAAGACCACTGCTCCAAGTAGGCAAATTCAAGTAATTGTAGGCACTTATAAACTGTTGAGGTCACAGGACAGATGCTACTGCTTGTAAATGTCAGGCTGAAGCTCAAGGACTGTCTTTCTTAAAAGTGTGATATATATCGATGGATAGTTGGATAGATAAGTAGATGCTAGATATACTTTACTGATATGTGTATATTGCTTATCCGTCATTTGTGACTTGTGTGTGTAACACAATGAGACACAGAATCCTGGTGCTCGCTTCTCCAGAACTGCATAATTACCACGTTTATTTCTTTATTGACAATGCGTTAAAGGGTTCACAAACATCTGAAGACTCTAATTCCAATACCCATGGTTTACACTTCAAGAGACTACTGACCATCTGAGACGGTGTGTACATATAATATACAGTGGTCACAGCCATCACGTATATACAACGTCAGAGGCGGTTTTCAAAATGTACAAAGCTGAGGCGTTGTGGGAAGAACAGGCGTGGACTAACTGACAATAGAAGCACAGAAGTAGAAAACAGATCCTTCCATTAGTTCACCGTTACGTAGACATCAGGGCCGCAAGTCATTCCAACTGAAATTTGATGTTGTAGAAGTTGCCTGTTTGACTCGAGTGGCCTGGGGTGAGCTTTTGGAAGAGTCTGCGCTGTACAGGTCTGTTATGGGTAACGGCGGTGCCAATTGTTACCACCTTTGTAGTTTTGGCAAACCCTCCTGAAAAATTTGGGATAGCACTCTCACTTTCTTTGGATGAAAGGACAAGGCTGTTCGTGATCCATTGGGGTAGAAATTCGTCTTGTGGGTGGGGGGGGGTGGGTATGGTAGCGCAAAACGTGCGGTATCACTTCCGCCGCCAGTTATACGCCCCACCCGATATTCAGTTCTATAGACTTCAATTGAACTGAATATTGGGCTGGGCGTATAACGGGTGACCAAAGCAATAGCCCCCCTATAATGCATTACCACCCAAGATAAATTTCTACCCTATTGTCCCTGTCTCTCTCTCTCTCAGAATAAATGGGAATCACCTGGGTTAAGCAATCACCATCTAATGAGGCCTCATCCACTGATTAACAGTAGCAGGTTTGCAACTGAGCATCCTTTCGAAACAATCATCAACAATCAGGATATATCCTGCGATTTGTCAGTTATATTCAGGTAGTCACTCATCTCAAGCAGCCATTTCAGTTCACTACAGGCACGCATGGGGTGACAGTGGCATTCCACAGGCTAGCAGAGTGAGAGCTGAGTAAAGCACGAGGTGCAGTCAAATTCCTCTGATCAGCTCAAGGCTCCCTTTCCCAGCTCAAATCCCCAAAATCACTGCCCTTTCAACACAAAACCAAAGTAATGGAGTTTAAAATTTTCAGGTGTGACAGAATTCTCTGAACTTGTATTTTCCCACACGATCTGCCTGGCACCAGCAACACTTAAGTGATTAAAGATCTAGTTGATCGAGGAAAATTGTTCAGTCTGGTGAAGGATTCAAATCCCAGGGGACAAAACTTAAAAATGAAGACGTTAGGAGTGAGTCAGGGGGAACTTTTTCATCCAAAAGGTAATTGAGTTGTGCAATAAGTGACCAGAGAAGGACATTGACATGGGCAGTAGAAGTGGGATCAAGAGATAATTAGATATGTTTCTGGTGAAAGGATGGAGGGATGTGGTGAGAAAGTAGGTAGATGGTGTTCACAGATATGGTGAAAAGGTGGGTTGGCAGAGCTGAGGGAGAGGGCCAGAAAGTGCTTAGGTTATGTTGAGGGATAAGGTGAAAAAGTGCGTTGGTTGGGTTGAAGGATAGAATGAGAAGGTGCTTAGTTTATATTGAGGGCTAAGGTGAGAAGGTGCGTAAATTGGATTGAGGAATAAGGTGAGGTGCGTAGGTTATGTTGAGGGATAAGGTGAGAGGTGCGTAGGTTGGGTTATCTGTGAGAAAGGGACGGGCTTGTTGGGCCGAATGGCTTTTTCCCTTTCCTAAAAGTTCTCATTTCCTTAAGCATATTCTGCTTATTAAGCATCTGACAGTAAATTCAAGGAAAGGAATTCAGTCTTTGCTAAACACCATTGTTACTTGTATAAATACAAGTTGTTGTTGTTGTTGTTGAGTTGAGCAAACCATGAGAATGACATTTTCAAAATATTACATAGTAATTGTTGATATATTTGTTGAAGTAACAGCATGATGGAAAAGAAGTACAACTGAATTGGACAGAAAGGCCCTGTCCAAGGATGCACTGGGCCTTTTTTCTGGTGAAGTACTGGGCCTTTGTCTCTTGGTGCACTGGCAGCCTTTGGTCAAGCATAGCAGATATGAGAACGTTTTGCTCAAATCACCTTAATTATTAACCCCTCTCCCTCGCAAGCCTCCCACTTTCCTGATATGGGCATGCTCTATAGGTTGGTTGGCCTAAGGCACACCCCCTGGCTTCCAATTGCACTGGGAGGGAGTTTTGGAACATCTTTTGACTGTACATCTCATCTCATCCTGTAGTCAGACATACGCCATAGGCTGGCTGGCCAAGGTTATATCTGCTACGCAACTCAAAAAGCCCTAAAAAGTGGCATTGACTAGCACATTCTCATATCTGCTCTGGTGAGTTACATGGCTCGATTCATCCTATCCACTCCAAGTCTTCAGCACCATTTTATGATCAACCAAGACAAATGGGACTAGTAGAATACTCTTTCTTGCATTAATATTGGTATTAATTGAGACTACATCTGCAAAATATTAATCTAATAAATTTGATTGTTCAATGTTTCAGCTCTGCATAATTCATATTAGCAGCTAGGGGAAGGAAATGGAAATTGGCCAGTTAAGGTCCAGTGTTCAGGTGCTATCTATTCGATACCTGTGCGGTGTTGGGTATTGAATGTTAAAAGACTGCTTAATGCCATCTCTACTGAATGTGTATGCCTGTTTATTGTAGGATTCCTTGGTTAGTTTTCCTCTGTTTAGTAACCTAACAGACCTGTATTGCTACACGTCTAGTTTTTCAGATTTGAGGAGTCCTATTGTCACCATTGTGAACACAAGTCAATTCTTCAGAGCAAGGCTCCTTCTACTTCAAACTCATCCTGCAATCCTAGCCAGATTACTGCGAACTGGAAACAAGTCAAGGTGGGGTTGGAGAGGGGAACAATGCTCCGTAGGACACATTTCAGCCCATGTACCCAAAACAAAAAATTCGACTTGTACTGTAGCATGCTTACTATCTGTTTTCAAGTGTATGCTCCTATGGAATAGGGAAATGAGTAACACATTGAATGTGCTGCTCCAGATACAGTACTATGAAGTTCTATTTATGTTCCAGATATTTCCCTTCAATAATTAGTCTTCGGGCAGAATCCCATCTACGCAAGTTTTCCCCCCTATCTCCTTAAGGCGTTGACACTCACTTGGGTACGGTGCCATCAACACTGGTCATCTTCTGGTATCTCCTCTCAAGTGACCAATCTTGACGTGTGACCCCAGTAATTGTTAGCAGAGTATTTGACTGCAGACATTATGACCAAGCCTACTCCCGATCTCAGCTTAACATTTACATGCACTTTCCAGCAGGCATCACTGGATGGTGACCAGGAGCAGAAGAATTTTGTAACCTCTCTAGACCAAGTTCTAAGACTACAATTGCTGAGATCAGTTCTTTGAATATAGGAACATAGGAACAGGAGGAGGCCATTCAGCCCCTCGAGCCTGTTCCGCCACTCAATTAGATCATGGCTGATCTGTATCTTAACTCCATCTACCTGCCTTGGTTCCATAACCCTTAATACCCTTGCCTAACAAAAATCTATCAATCTCAGTTTTGAAAGTTTCAATTGACCTAACTTCAACAGCTTTTTGAGGGCGAGAGTTTCAGATTTCCACTACCCTTCTGTCCTTTTGGGACCTTCTGGCCTACATCCCTCAGTACGCCATTAGGTGGCCCCATTACCCGCTAGGTCACAGGGTGGGCTGATCCGGGTGGATTTTAAGATTGTATGTTCCCGGTGAGGAACCTTGCCCAGTGGGCAGGGCTATCGGGGAAGTCAGGGTGCACGCTCATGGTCAAGGCTCCACACAGGGAGCGCACATTTGGAAAATCAGCGCGTGTCTGTAATTTTATTTAATACTCTATCGGTCAGCTCACTCTCTCTCTCTCTCTCTGGGACGACACACGCCCACGGATGAAAGTTTGAATGCAAATGAAAACCAGATGATGCCATGCGACTTCATTACCAGTGCCGAGGGATCACCACCACCAGTGACACGGGAGTCAGACAGCAAAACTTCTCCAAACGAGACTGTGTTGCTAAAGTGACTGAGCATGCTCAGTGCATCGGGGGACGCCCACTTCAAAATGTAGGACCAACCAAGGGGTGCGGAGAGGAAAGTGATCCCTAATGCACTGTGGTGGGTGGTGGGGGCAAAGGGGCTACATGAACACGCTCAGCAACGGGACAGCCTTCTTGTCCATAGAACGCCTAAAAGAGCACTTGACCCAGCTGACGCCTAGTCAAGGACAAACAACATGGAGAAAGTGCAGCAGGACACGGGTACAGGACACATATACCAATGTGCAACTGAAGGTTTCGCTGTGAATGGTCAATTGCCTTTCTCGGTTCTACAGGCTTCCACTGAGGCACTGTTACCTTAAACGTTGGAAGGATACTGACCAGGACTTGGGTGCTTCCAACTCTCGAGAGCTTAGGTTTAACCAAAGGCCCACCGTAAAATCCAGTGTATAATCTTCAACCTCAAAGTCAGTTAACACATCAATGTGACATAATTTGAGGCTTTCCGTTTAACAGCAATTGGATATTCCTGCATTCAGCTTGTTTTGGGTGATGTTACACTGATGGTTTACAATAACCAGTAGAACATAACACCAGCCTTGACAACAGAGGGTGCAGCATATACACAGCTGTGAACTTTAAAAAAAAATGAAACAGCAACCATCATACAGGGGTGTGATGTATACATGGATGTGACGTATGCGCTGGACTTTAAGGTATTGCAGTCTCCCGGCAAGGGGATGCCATATTCCTTTCCACCTGGACTGCATGGGGAAGGGGGTCTTCCATTTGTTTTTGGTTTAAATAAAGCACCATGGGGGCTTATGGAGGTCATTGTCACCATGTTCCTGCAGCCCACACAGTGCCGTGCGGGCTAGGGGGGAACCTTGACGAACACTCGAAGCGCTGCTTCTATTCCTACCAACCCTGCAAACTCCAAGTAGCCACACCATGTTCAAGTGGTTCAATCCTGAACGAGAGCCCCACCCTCCACCGCAGTGCCTTCAACTCCACCCTGCGAGAATACTCGACTTGCTTATAACACTGAGAATGCAGCCGCCAGCTGTGGAATAGTGCTCCCTGCAAATAGAAATGTGACACGCAGGAGTGACTGTGTGGAGATCTCGGATGTACACAGCTTGTATGTTCCAAAGCAAAAGCATCCTACGCTGCACAGCCAACCACCATCGATGGTTCCGGGGTGACGAGAGAAAACTGCCCCAGAAGGGTTCAGACCCATTGGCCCCTTCTCCACCCAAAGAAAAACATGGCGGACACAGCCCTGTGGAGCCCACAGGGCGGCCTGGCACTCTGCAGAGGAAGGGGTGGGAGGGGCAGCAACATCAGCATTTAGAAGCAGCTGACAAAAGCCATAAAAGAAAACCAATCTAAATCACTGCCCTCCGCCCCATCCCCGATCTTGTCGGGCATATAGTCCGTCACTGGGTGAACAAGTCAAGGGTCATGATGGCATCGGCATTAGGCTGGCAGCAGACTCCAGTGCGTTGGCATCTCCTGCGTCAGCCAAGGATACAACAATTCAGCACAACTCGCTTCCAAAGCCACTGATTTACAAAACATTGAATCTTTCAGATCCAACACGGTACGGGTGCTGGGCTGGTACACGAAAATCCAAACATACCACGTAAACATGACAAGCAGGTGGGCAAGAGCTACCCAAACATGTGAGCGTGGGGAGGGGACAGGACAACAATGTCCAACCTCAGCAGTAACAATCATTATTAAAGATTAAGAATACACTATCAGTATAGAGCTAAACGTGAAATATATACAACATTCACCCTTTTACTCCTCCTTTGCGATGCCAGCCGTTGCAATTCTCCTTTAACCTTAATCTGTCGAAATAGATAATTCCTCCCCTCCCACAAAAAATAAACTCCCAGCTCTTCTCAGACACAAACCTCAAACCGTTCATGGCGCCTTTTGGGAGGCCAGAGTCGCCTTTAAGGGGACGAATGCAGACAGCGAATCAGCGTGGGGCTTTGGCGGTGCCAACCGACCAATGAGGAGCTCTCGCTGATCATTTTAAGGCTCTCCTTCAGTTCACCCACCAGTTCCTCCATCCTTCCCAGGGATGCCCAGGCATCACAAACCCATGAAGAGGATCGTGCCCGAGGGCACAGCCACACCCCATTCAGCCTCTCCTCTTGGGTATTGCTGTTGGGAATGGTAGTGACGCCACAAACCGCCTTCGCACCCTCCCCCTTTGACCCCCCTCTCCCAAAAAAAACGTAAGGAGCACAAACAGCATCTAGTGTGCACATCACGGAGCTCATTCGTCACTGATATCTAACCGCTTGCTGAAGACACACAGAGCATCACACGCACACGTAACACGGCGCTCCCCAGCGCCAGGCGACACGGTTTTTGCTTTCACACAACTATTAATTTTTGTTCCTCAATAAATTACTACACGTAGAGCAGGCATGTTAGATGGGCATTCACGTCAATGCTGGAAGGGCTGGGTTGACTATGTACATATGAGTCCAGTCTGATGTCACCGGGTTGGAGTGGAATTTCAGCTGATTCCAGGATCGTGTCAGATCCTCATCTGACTGCTCCTCCTTCTAGACAGCTTCGATCTGCAAGAAAGGATGAACACACCTTCAGTAAACGCAACAAGTACCAACACTGCCTTACACTAGTGAATATATAAATATATACCCTTTCTGATACACCCCACACCTCTCACTATAACACTCACAATGAGTACTTTGTATCGGTGTTTACTAAGGAGGTGGATGTTGACAAAATAACAGTAGAAGTGGAAAAGGTAGAAGCAATGGAAGGGGTGAAAATTGATAGACAGGATGTACTAGAAAGGCTGGGTATGCTTAGAGTGGATAAGTTGCCTGGTCCAGATGGCTTGCATCCCAGGTTGCAAAGGGAATTGGGGGAGGAGATAGTGGAAGGGCTTGCCATAATTTTCCAATCTTCCCTCGATGCGGGGGAGGTGCCTGAGGATTGGAAAGTGGCAAATGTGACACCATTGTTCAAGAAAGGGTGTAAGGACAATCCTAGTAACTACAGGCCGGTCAGTTTAACATCAGTGATGGGTAAAGTTTTAGAAACAATAATCAAGGGAAAAATTAACGGGCACTTGGAGAGGTTTAAGCTAATTAAAGAGAGCCAACACAGATTTGTAAAAGGCAGATCGTGTTTGACTAATCTAACTGAATTTTTTGATGAAGTAACAGGGAGGATCGATGAAGGAAATGCAATGGATGTTGTCTACATGGATTTTAGGAAGGCGTTTGACAAAGTACCACATAGAAGGCTGGTTAACAAAATTGAGGCTCATGGAATAGGTGGATCAGTGGCAGCTTGGATAAGGAATTGGCTTAAGGACAGAGAACAGTAAGTTGTGGTAAATGGCTGTTTTTCAGACTGGAGGATGGTAGACAGTGGTGTTCCCCAAGGGTCAGTGCTGGAGCCACTGCTTTTTTTGATATATATAAATGACCTGGATATTGGAATACAGAGTAGAATTTCTAAATTTGCCGATGACACCAAACTTGGGGGTGTGGCAAACAGTGAGGATGATACCAATCGACTGCAACAGGACATAGAAAGGCTAGCAGAATGGGCAGACAAGTGGCAGATGGAATTTAATACAGAGAAGTGTGAGGTGATGCATTTTGGCAGAAGGAACAGGGAGAGGCAATATACACTTAATGGCACAGTTTTAAAGAGTGTGCAGGGACAGAGGGACCTGGGAGTTAATGTGCATAGATCCCTGAAGGTGACTGGACATATTGAGAGAGTGGTTAGCAAAGCATATGGGATCTTGGGTTTCATAAATAGAGGTATTGAGTACAGAAGTAGAGAAGTTATGCTAAACCTTTATAAAGCGCTGGTTAGGCCACAGCTGGAGTATTGCATCTAGTTCTGGTCGCCACACTTTAGGAAGGATGTGAAGGCCCTTGAGAGGGTGCAGAGGAGATTTACCACAATGGTTCCGGGGATGGGGGATCTTAGCTACAAGGACAGGTTGGAGAAGCTGGATTTGTTTTCATTAGAGCAAAGGAGGTTGAGGGGTGATTTGATAGAGGTGTACAAGATTATGACGGGTTTGGATAGGCTAGACGGGGAAAGGCTGTTCCTACTAGTTGATGGTACAAGGACTAGGGGACACAGATTTAAGGTTTTGGGCAAGAGATACAGGGGGGGATGTGTGGAAAAGCTTTTTACGCAGCGAGTGGTGAGGACCTGGAACTCGCTGCCGACGGAAGTGGTGGAAGCAGAGACACTCAATGTTTTCAAGGGGAGACTGGATAGGCACTTGAGGGAAATAAACTTGCAGGGCTACGGAGATAGAGCGGGGGAATGGGACTGACTGGATTGCTCTACAGAGAGCTGGCACGGACTCGATGGGCCGAATGGCCTCCTTCTGTGCCGTTATGACTCTTTGGGGGAGAAATTCAGTATTGCCCCGTTTGGGGCGCAATTAACGGCCCGGCACAAAGTTTAGCGCCTGGCGCTAATTATCGCCTCCGACTGCAAACTTGGCTTCTATCGCCCCTGGAGGTGATTGGAGCGCTAAATCAGGCGCTACACACCTCTCTTAAGGCGCTAACGCCAAGGAGCGAGGCGCTATCTCAGGGCGCTGACGAAGCTCATGTGATGTCAGTCAGCAATGGAACACAGACACAATGGCCCTGGCCAGTTTTTAAAGGGGAGGGTCGATCTTGCTCTCCATCCACACCCTGCTCATTGCAGCCTTGAATCTCGGCCTGGAGAGACCTGTACATCAAATCTGTTGGAAAGAACAATGGAGAGGGCCAGGGAAAGAGCTCAGAGTGCAGCCCCCAAAGTCTCTTCTAAATCGATGCAAGGAAGGTCAAATCAAAATGAACCTGCAAAGTGCTGCTCAGTACCCAAAACTCCTTCACACAGCGTTGAATCTCTCCAGAAGTCTCTCTCTCTCTCTCGCTCAGAATGCGTAGTGCAACAATGTCGCCGACAAAAAAGGCAGGAAGCGGCCGCCTTTAAATAGCGCTCCCCCAGTCCCTTCCCGACTGCAAAACATTCCCCTCTACCTGTCGTAGCTAGTGGCAGGCGGTAAGGCAGGAGGCGCCACTCAATATCCGGTCCGGGATGCTACCGGGGCGTTGCACGCTCGACTGACGTCACGATCTGCGGGCGCAGGAGATCGTGCGGTAGTGTTTAGCGCCGCCACAAAATGTCTGGTTAATTTTGCGAGCGGCGCAAACAGCGCAGCGCCTGGGCACTAGTTGCTTTGCGCCCCATTAGATCCCTCTTAGGGTGCTAATGGGAGATGCAATGCAACCGAATTTTCCCCCTAAGACTCTTTCATATACCTCATACCTCTCACTGTAACACTGAAATACATCACACCCCTCACTATTACACCTCTCAGTATAACACTGTCTAATATACCCCACACCCCTCACTATAACACTCTCTGATACATCCCACACCTCTCAGTATAACACTGATATACCCCACTCCATTCACTATAACACTCCATGATATACCGCACACCCCTCACTATAACACTCTCTAATACATCCCACACCTCTCACTATAACACTGTCTGATATACCTCACACCCCTCACTATAACACTCTCTGATATACCCCACACCCCTCACTATAACACTCTCTGATATACCCCACACCCCACACTATAACACTCTCTGATATACCCCACACCCCTCACTATAACACTCTCTGATATACCCCACACCCCTCACTATAACACTCTCTGATATACCCCACACCCCTCACTATAACACTGTCTGATATACCTCACACCCCTCACTATAACACTCTCTGATATACTCCACACTCCTCACTATAACACTCTCTGATATACCCCACACCCCTCACTATAACACTCTCTGATATACTCCACACCCTCACTATAACACTCTGATATACCCCACACCCCTCACTATAACACTGTCTGATATACCCCACACCCCTCACTATAACACTCTCTGATATACTCCACACCCTCACTATAACACTCTCTGATATACCCCACACCCCTCACTATAACACTCTCTGATATACCCCACACCCCTCACTATAACACTCTCTGATATACTCCACACCCTCACTATAACACTGTCTGATATACCCCACACCCCTCACTATAACACTCTCTGATATACCCCACACCCCTCACTATAACACTCTCTGATATACCCCACTCCTCACTATAACACTGATATACCCCACACCCCTCACTATAACACTCTGATATACCCCACACCCCTCACTATAGCACTGTCTGATATACCCCACACCCCGCACTATAACACTGTCTGATATACCCCACACCCCTCACTATAACACCGTCTGATAAATCCAACACCCCTCACTATAACACTGTCTGATATACCCCACACCCCTCACTATAACACTGTCTGATATACTCCACACCCCTCACTATAACACTGTCTGATATACTCCACACCCCTCACTATAACAGTCTGATATACCCCACACCCCTCACTATAACACCGTCTGATAAATCCAACACCCCTCACTATAACACTGTCTGATATACTCCACACCCCTCACTATAACACTCTCTGATATACCCCACACCCCTCACTATAACACTGTCTGATATACTCCACACCCATCACTATAACACTCTCTGATATACCCCACACTCCTCACTATAACACTCTCTGATATACCCCACACCCATCACTATAACACTCTCTGATATACCCCACACCCCTCACTATAACACTGTCTGATATACCCCACACCCCTCACTATAACACTCTCTGATATACCCCACACCCCTCACTATAACACTCTCTGATATACCCCACACCCCTCACTATAACACTGTCTGATATACCCCACACCCCTCACTATAACACTCTCTGATATACCCCACACCCCTCACTATAACACTGTCTGATATACCCCACACCCCTCACTATAACACTCTCTGATATACCCCACTCCTCACTATAACACTCTCTGATATACCCCACACCCCTCACTATAACAATCTCTGATATACCCCACACCCCTCACTATAGCACTGTCTGATATACCCCACACCCCTCACTATAACACTGTCTGATATACCCCACACCCCTCACTATAGCACTGTCTGATATACCCCACACCCCTCACTATAACACTCTCTGATATACTCCACACCCCACACTATAACACTGTCTGATATACTCCACACCCCTCACTATAACACTGTCTGATATACCCCACACCCCTCACTATAACACTCTGATATACCCCACTCCTCACTATAACACTCTCTGATATACCCCACACCCCTCACTATAACACTCTGATATACCCCACTCCTCACTATAACACTCTCTGATATACCCCACACCCCTCACTATAACACTCTCTGATATACCCCACTCCTCACTATAACACTCTCTGATATACCCCACACCCCTCACTATAACAATCTCTGATATACCCCACACCCCTCACTATAACACTGTCTGATATACCCCACACCCCTCACTATAACACTGTCTGATATACCCCACACCCCTCACTATAGCACTGTCTGATATACTCCACACCCCTCACTATAACACTGTCTGATATACCCCACACCCCTCACTATAACACTCTGATATACCCCACTCCTCACTATAACACTCTCTGATATACCCCACACCCCTCACTATAACACTGTCTGATATACCCCACAATTCTCATAGGATCATAGGAACAGAAGTAGGCCAATTGCCCTTCGAGCCTGTTCCACCATTCAATGAGATCATGGCTGATCTGTGACTAACTCCTTATACCCACCTTTGCCCCATATCCCTTAATATATTTGGTTAAAAAAAATCTATCAATCTCAGATTTAAAATTAACAATTGACCCAGTATCAACTGCCATTTGTGGAAGAGAGTTCCAAACTTCTACCACACTGCGTGTAGAAGTTTTTCCTAACTTCACTCCTGAAAGATCTGGCTCTAATTTTTAGGCTATATCCCCTAGTCCTAGATTCCCCAATCAGCAGAAATAGTTTCTCTCTATCTACCCTATCAGTTCCCCTTAATATTTTGAAAACTCTGATCAAATCACCTCTTAATCTTCTAAATTCCAGGGAATACAACCCTAGTTTGTGTAATCTCTCTTTATACTTTAACCCTTGGTGTCCAGGTTTCATTCTGGTAAACCTACGCTGCACTCCCTCCAAGGCCAATATATCCTTCCTAAGGTGTGGTGCCCAGAACTGCTCACAGTGCTCCAGGTGTGGTCTAATCAGGGTTTTGTATAGCTGCAGCATAACTTCTACCCCCTTGTACTCTAGTCCTCTAAATATAAAGGCCAACATTCCATTTCCTTTTTGATTATTTTCTGTACCTGTCCATGACATTTTAATGATCTATGTACCTGGACCCCCTAATTTTCTTTGGACCTCCACTGTTTCTAGCTTTTCACCATTTAGAAAGTACTCCGATCGATCCTCTTTAGGTCCAAAGTGGATGACCTCACAGTTGCATACATTGAAATACATTTGCCGCAGTTTTGCCCATTCACTTAATCTATTAATATCTCTTTATAATTTTATGCTTCCATCTACACTGCTTACAATGCCACAGTATAACACTGTCTGATATACCCCACACTATAACACTGTCTGATATACCCCACACTCTCACTATAACACTGTCTGATATACCCCACACCCTCAGTATTACACTGTCTGATATACCCCACACCCTCACTATAACACTCTCTGATATACCCCACACCCTCACTATAACACTGTCTGATATACCCCACACCATAACACTCTCTGATATACTCCACACCCTCACTATAACACTCTCTGATATACCCCACACCCTCAGTATTACACTGTCTGATATACCCCACAACTCTCACTATAACACTGCCTCAGATAGCCCACAGCCCCACACCTCTCATTATAACACTGTCTGATATAGCCCACACCTTGTGTGGGATGTACCTGATTGAACCGGCGAGGAGAGGGTTGAAGGCATACAGCCAGTCTTGCATCTCTTTATCATTGCAGGCTTGCAGCAGTATCCCACGATGCTCAGTGCACACAGCAAACGTGTTTGGAGTCTGCAACAAAAAAATGGTGCAAAGGAGAGGGTCAGAAATGAATGCAAGTCGGAGGAGCATCCCAACACATGACCGAACAGGCGCAAAAGAAATACCCAGCCTGCTGTAGAACTTTTTCGTCTCGCCATGGGCAGGCACCGTTTGGAGGCCAGGTGCTTTCCACAGGAAGAGAAAGAAACAATAAAGCTGCAGGCCCAACAGTTCTATTAAATACAAAAGCAAATACTGTGGATGCTGGAAATCTGAAATAAAAACAGAGAATGCTGGAAATATTCAGCACATCAGGCAGCATCTGTGGAGAGAGAAACAGAGTTAATGTTTCAGGTTGATGACCCTTTGCAAGTAAATCGCTGTTTCACCTAGAAGGAGTGTTTGGGACCCTGGACAGTGGGAAGGGAGGAGGTAAAAGAGCAGGTGTTGCATCTCCTGCACTTGCACGGGAAGGTGCTGTGGTAAGGGGAAGGGGTGTTGGGGGTGATAGAGGAGTGGACCAGGGTGTCGCGGAGGGAGCGGTCGCTTCGGAATGCTGAAAGGGGAGGTGAGGGGAAGATGTGTTTGGTGGTGGGATCACGCTGGAGGTGGCGGAAATGGCGCAGGATGATCCGTTGAATGTGGAGGCTGGTGGGGTGAAAGTTGAGGACAAGGGGAACCCTATCGTGGTTCTGGAAGGGAGGGGAAAAAGGGTGAGAGCGGAAGTGCGTGAAATGGAATGGACACGATCGAGGGCCGTGTCAACCACAGTGGAGGGGAATCCTTGGTTGAGGAAAAAGGAAGACATATCGCAAGCACTGGTGTGGAAGGTAGTTCTATTAAATAGCTGTGTTTCACTCACTGTCTAGAAGATGGGATAACCCTGCTTCCCACCAACATTCCCTTGTTTGCTTTTGATGGATAGGAAGAAAAGGAGAGGGGACAACACTGAATCCCAGATCTGTCAACATCCCATAACCCAGCAGGTGATGATTTGAGGCTTAAGGCAACATGGAGGAGTACGTCTGTCAAGGTCATAGGTGAACTATAGATGGGCCGCAAAGTGCCCTTGAGACATATTGTCAGCTGACAGCCTGAGGGAGGGGTGGTGGACGGTCAGTCACTGTGTGTGGCAGGGGGGGGGGGGCAGTGAGTCAGTGTGTGGGGGGGAGGGGAGACGGTCAGTCACTGTGTGGGGGGGGGGGCAGTGAGTCACTGTGTGGGGGGGGCAGTGAGTCACTGTGTGGGGGGGAGGGGAGACGGTCAGTCACTGTGTGGGGGGGGGGCAGTGAGTCACTGTGTGGGGGGGGGGGGCAGTGAGTCACTGTGTGGGGGGGAGGGGAGACGGTCAGTCACTGTGTGGGGGGGGGGGGCAGTGAGTCACTGTGTGGGGGGGAGGGGAGACGGTCAGTCACAGTTTGGGGGACGGGGGTGGGGGGGTGGGAAGACATTCTCAGGCAGTGTGAGGGGAAAAAATGAACAGAATAATTGATATTCTGTCTAATCTAACCTTACTGCAGAGAGGCGGGAAACTATTCCAAACTTTGATGATGAAAAATGAGACACGAGGGCAAGGAACCTTCAGCAGGGAAAAAGCAATATGGTACAATCGGCTTTCCTACAGCTTGTCTATCTGCAACATCACGGTGACACTTGGACCGTGAGCTCAGCACTTGGCTGTACTTCGACAGAATGAAGGAGAGAGTTTCCGGTACCTTGAGCATGGCCTGCTGGTCCTCGCTGTACTCCACCTGTGCGGCTGACAGGTTCAGGATGGCCCGTTCCACCGTGTCCTTGTCGGTGTTGTAGATGTAGACGTACGGCCGGCGCACAACCACATAGCGTTTCACCCAGCCGTTGGTCTGGGGCTCCAGGAAATGCAGGGTCCCTTTCTTTGACACAATCGGACTGGAAGACAACAGAGAATAAGGTAACAGGGAACTCCTTCCACACGCACAGCTCACTGCATAACAATCGATCCACCACCTTAAACATTCACTCCCTCCACCACCGGCGCACCGTGGCTGCAGTGTGTACCATCTACAGGATGCACTGCGGCAACTCGCCAAGGCTTCTTCGGCAGCACCTCCCAAACCCGTGACCTCTACCATCTAGAAGGACAAGGGCAGCAGGCGCATGGGAACACCACCACCTCCAAGTTCCCCTCCAAGTCACACACCATCCTGACTTAGAAGTATATCGCCGATCCTTCATCGTCGCTGGGTCAAAATCCTGGAACTCCCTCCCTAACAGCACTGTGGGAGTACCTTCGCCACATGGACTGTAGCAATTCAAGACGGTGGCTCACCACCACCTTCTCAAGGGCAACTAGGGATGGGCAATAAATGCCGGCCTTGCCAGCGACGCCCACATCCCATGAATGAATTTTAAAAAGTCTCTTCTTATCAGGGCCGCTTTCAAATAGACTGCCTAAATCGGCAAGGGGTTGGAACGGCGGGGGTGCGGGGGTGCAGTATCCTGGCACAGCCTCAAGGGAGCTCTGAGCAACAGGTCGATGCTGGGGAGTTGCTGAGCTCGGTTGACTCCGTTGGGTGGCAGGGCGCGGGAGCAGTTAAGAAATGAACCACAGGGAGGCCCAGTAATTCCAGGCTGCTCATGTGCATCTACTGGTGGTCGCTCATTCACCAGCTTTGGCAATAGCCCATGATCAGGTCACTTGCCACTTCTTAGAAGTTATGCTACTGCTGTATAAAAGTCTGGTCAGACCCCATCTGGACACTGTGTTCAGTTCTGGGCCCCGCACCTCAGGAAGGATATATTGGCCTTGGAGGGGGTGCAGCGCAGATTCACCAGAATGATACCGGGGCTAAAAGGGTTAAATTATGAGGACAGGTTCCATAGACTAGGCTTGTATTCCCTTGAGTATAGAAGATTAAGGGGTGATCTAATAGAGGTGTTTAAGATGTTTAAAGGATTTGATCAGGTAGATAGAGAAAAACTATTTCCTCTGGTAGGGGAGTCCAGAACAAAGGGACATAACCTTAAAATTAGAGCTAGGCCGTTCAGGGGTGATGTCAGGAAGCACTTCTTCACACAGAGGTTAGTGGAAACCTGGAACGCTCGCTCCCAAAAAGCTGTTGAGGCTGGGGGTCAATTGAAAATTTCAAAACTGAGATTGATAGATTTTTGTTAGATAAGGGTATTAAGGGTTATAGAACCAAGGCGGGTAACTGGATCAGCCATACTCTAATAGAATGGTGGAACAGGCTCAAGGGGCTGAATGGCCTACACTGGTTCCTATGTTTTCTAACTACAAAATGAATGTGCCACAGGCAGGTTTTGGAGTCTCCCCCCCGTCCCCTCCTGTTATGGAAGGGGGATTGGGGGTGGGGGAAAGGGTTTCCGACAGGGATCTGAATTCATAAGGGGTCCCTGGATAGCGATGAGGAGCAGGAACTCTCCCAACCGAGCGACACCAAGCCCAATTGCAGCACCACATACTGCTACCCCAGCTAAGGCCAGCTAACTGAGCGTGGACAATCTGGCCCATGTGGCTCAGTACCACACTGTGTGGGCTTACCCACTGGGGAATATAATACATTAAAAAAATATAGAAAGGAGAGGTTGGCACCATTGGAGAAGGCTGGCTGGCACGGTCGATGCTGCGTAATTCACAGTCTGTAAAATATAGAAGAGGTCACATTATTGCCATACCTCACTCTAATCTCCTGGATATCGGCTACAAACATGCGAGTGCTTCCTTTCTCGTCCTTGCCCTGTACAGGAGATTTCTTAAGTTCACCGTCTTGTAGTGAATCAGAATCGGGACTGATTGCTCTGGATTGGGTCTCGGGGGTCCTGGTACAGAGATTACAATATTCAAAAAATGTAACATCATCACCAAGCACGTTTGGGCCATCTATTCCAGAGATCGATGACTCCGTGAAAAGAAAAACATCCTGGCATCTAACCAATGCTTTCTTATTTTACACTCGTGCCCTCCCTTCTCCATCTCGCCCAAATAACCAACCCACCCAAACAGAATCTATTCCTTTCATCATTAGAAAAACCTCAATCATAACACGTCAAAGCCTATGCTTCTCCAATGAAAAAATCCCCAATTCCCTGAGCCTATCCTGATAGCTAAAAGTCCCAAGACAGGGTAACATACTGATGACGCCCCTTGGACCTTTTCTAAGGACTTGATAGTCCCTGCGATATGAAGGGATCAAAACTAGACTTATTATTCTAAATGAGATGCAATAAGGCCTCAAATAAGCTAAGTATTGTAATTTGAGTTTCATATTGAACTGTCCTAGTAACACTGTAACACTCTCTGATATATCCCACTACCTCACTATAATAGTCTCTGATATACCCCACACCCCTCACTGTAACACTGATATACCCCACACCCCTCACTGTAACACTGATATACCCCACACCCCTCACTGTAACACTGATATACCCCACACCCCTCACTGTAACACTGATATACCCCACACCCCTCACTGTAACACTCTGATATACCCCACACCCCTCACTGTAACACTGATATACCCCACACCCCTCACTGTAACACTCTGATATACCCCACACCCCTCACTGTAACACTCTGATATATCCCGCACCCCTCACTGTAACACTCTGATATACCCCACACCCCTCACTGTAACACTCTGATATACCCCACACCCCTCACTGTAACACTGATATACCCCACACCCCTCACTGTAACACTGATATACCCCACACCCCTCACTGTAACACTGATATACCCCACACCCCTCACTGTAACACTCTGATATATCCCACACCCCTCACTGTAACACTGATATATCCCACTACCTCACTATAATAGTCTCTGATATACCCCACACCCCTCACTGTAACACTGATATACCCCACACCCCTCACTGTAACACTCTGATATACCCCACACCCCTCACTGTAACACTGATATACCCCACACCCCTCACTGTAACACTCTGATATACCCCACACCCCTCACTGTAACACTCTGATATATCCCGCACCCCTCACTGTAACACTCTGATATACCCCACACCCCTCACTGTAACACTCTGATATACCCCACACCCCTCACTGTAACACTGATATACCCCACACCCCTCACTGTAACACTGATATACCCCACACCCCTCACTGTAACACTCTGATATACCCCACACCCCTCACTATAACACTGATATACCCCACACCCCTCACTGTAACACTGATATACCCCACACCCCTCACTGTAACACTGATATACCCCACACCCCTCACTGTAACACTGATATACCCCACACCCCTCACTGTAACACTCTGATATATCCCACACCCCTCACTGTAACACTGATATATCCCACTACCTCACTATAATAGTCTCTGATATACCCCACACCCCTCACTGTAACACTGATATACCCCACACCCCTCACTGTAACACTGATATACCCCACACCCCTCACTGTAACACTCTGATATACCCCACACCCCTCACTGTAACACTGATATACCCCACACCCCTCACTGTAACACTCTGATATACCCCACACCCCTCACTGTAACACTCTGATATATCCCGCACCCCTCACTGTAACACTCTGATATACCCCACACCCCTCACTGTAACACTCTGATATACCCCACACCCCTCACTGTAACACTGATATACCCCACACCCCTCACTGTAACACTGATATACCCCACACCCCTCACTGTAACACTGATATACCCCACACCCCTCACTGTAACACTCTGATATATCCCACACCCCTCACTGTAACACTGATATATCCCACTACCTCACTATAATAGTCTCTGATATACCCCACACCCCTCACTGTAACACTGATATACCCCACACCCCTCACTGTAACACTCTGATATACCCCACACCCCTCACTGTAACACTGATATACCCCACACCCCTCACTGTAACACTCTGATATACCCCACACCCCTCACTGTAACACTCTGATATATCCCGCACCCCTCACTGTAACACTCTGATATACCCCACACCCCTCACTGTAACACTCTGATATACCCCACACCCCTCACTGTAACACTGATATACCCCACACCCCTCACTGTAACACTGATATACCCCACACCCCTCACTGTAACACTCTGATATACCCCACACCCCTCACTATAACACTGATATACCCCACACCCCTCACTGTAACACTGATATACCCCACACCCCTCACTGTAACACTGATATACCCCACACCCCTCACTGTAACACTGATATACCCCACACCCCTCACTGTAACACTCTGATATATCCCACACCCCTCACTGTAACACTGATATATCCCACTACCTCACTATAATAGTCTCTGATATACCCCACACCCCTCACTGTAACACTGATATACCCCACACCCCTCACTGTAACACTCTGATATACCCCACACCCCTCACTGTAACACTGATATACCCCACACCCCTCACTGTAACACTCTGATATACCCCACACCCCTCACTGTAACACTGATATACCCCACACCCCTCACTGCAACACTGATATACCCCACACCCCTCACTGTAACACTGATATATCCCACTACCTCACTATAATAGTCTCTGATATACCCCACACCCCTCACTGTAACACTGATATACCCCACACCCCTCACTGTAACACTCTGATATACCCCACACCCCTCACTGTAACACTGATATACCCCACACCCCTCACTGTAACACTCTGATATACCCCACACCCCTCACTGTAACACTGATATACCCCACACCCCTCACTGTAACAATGATATACCCCACACCCCTCACTGTAACACTGATATACCCCACACCCCTCACTGTAACACTGATATACCCCACACCCCTCACTGTAACACTGATATACCCCACACCCCTCACTGTAACACTCTGATATACCCCACACCCCTCACTATAACACTGATATACCCCACACCCCTCACTGTAACACTGATATACCCCACACCCCTCACTGTAACACTGATATACCCCACACCCCTCACTGTAACACTGATATACCCCACACCCCTCACTGTAACACTCTGATATATCCCACACCCCTCACTGTAACACTGATATATCCCACTACCTCACTATAATAGTCTCTGATATACCCCACACCCCTCACTGTAACACTGATATACCCCACACCCCTCACTGTAACACTCTGATATACCCCACACCCCTCACTGTAACACTGATATACCCCACACCCCTCACTGTAACACTCTGATATACCCCACACCCCTCACTGTAACACTGATATACCCCACACCCCTCACTGTAACACTGATATACCCCACACCCCTCACTGTAACACTGATATACCCCACACCCCTCACTGTAACACTGATATACCCCACACCCCTCACTGTAACACTGATATACCCCACACCCCTCACTGTAACACTCTGATATATCCCACACCCCTCACTGTAACACTGATATATCCCACTACCTCACTATAATAGTCTCTGATATACCCCACACCCCTCACTGTAACACTGATATACCCCACACCCCTCACTGCAACACTGATATACCCCACACCCCTCACTGTAACACTCTGATATATCCCACACCCCTCACTGTAACACTGATATATCCCACTACCTCACTATAATAGTCTCTGATATACCCCACACCCCTCACTGTAACACTGTCTGATATATCCCACTACCTCACTATAATAGTCTCTGATATACCCCACACCCCTCACTGTAACACTGATATACCCCACAACCCTCACTGTAACATTGATATACCCCACACCCCTCACTGTAACACTCTCTGATATATCCCATACACCTCACTGTAACACTCTCTGATATATCCCACAGTCCTCGTTGTAACCCATGCTTTATAGTATTACACAGTCCCTCATTTTAACACGCCAACATATCTCATTATAATGCTCTTTTATATACCCCATGTCCCTCATTGTAACAATCGCTGATATACCCCACACACTTCACTGTAACATTCTGTGATATACCTCAACACTCTGATATGCCTCACACTTCTCACTACAGCAGTCTCTGATATACCATACACCTCTCACTGCAACACTCTCTTATATACCCCATGCCTCTCAATGTAACAGACCCTGACATATCCCATAACCTTCACTGTAACACTCTCTAAACATGGGCTCCCCTTCACGGACCGATATATACTGTTGTTCAGGAGGAAGTTCCTCACTTTGCGTGTTATTCCCAGATTACTGTGGGTGTCAGACGCTGTATAAAGAAGTTAGAAATCGATTGGAAAAGATGGGCTCTAACCTCAGTTCAGAGGAGATATACTGTCCTTCCAGCAAAGAGGGGCAGGTGGAGGAGGGGGGCAGTGTGGTGCTGCTCAGTGCAGAGAACGACGTGTCCCTCGTCAGTGTGACGGACATCTCAGATAACTAAAAAACAGGAAGAGAAGCAGCATTATGTTTAGCACCAGCTTCTTATAGTCACCTTCTGCCATTGGCAGTCTTCCTCACTTTGATGCTAGTCTGCCCTTTTCTTCCTTTCCCACCTCCCCCCGAAGACAGCGACCATTACTGTGGTCCAGCTCCGCAGAGGCCAGCTGCTGTTGCTCTGTGCCTCGCCATTCATGTGTGAGGCTGGATAGTGATTGTCAGAAAAGTGTTCGACTGTAAGGGGCATCACAGCCGAGCCCAACATCCAAAACAGCATACCTTAGGAATGGGAACCCTGGTTGACTGTTCGCCCCCATCTGTTCCAGACAAGGGTCGTGGAGGCCAATTTGCAGCGATCCTACTTCTGCGGTGGCTCCGAAAAGCTAATTCCGGAGAACCAAGGAAGTTGTATCACATTTGGCTCATTGCACCTGTGCCAGCACTTTGCTGAAGCAATCCAAAATGCTTAGTTCTCCCCAAACTTCTTCTGCAAGACCACAAACGTTTATGTTATTAGTTCCAATGTGGATCAGAACTCTCGATTGATGTCTCTCCAGATGCTTGTGATGTCCTTCACCCTGACACCAGGAAGGTAATGACATGAATCTTGTCATTCATGTGGAAATTACTTATGACATAATACCGGGCGGCCTGCTGGTGGCGCTGTCCAGGGAGACTATAAATACTCGGGCTTGGGCCCAGCTTGCTCAGGACATTCTTTAACAGGAACTAGTGAAGGACACAACTAGATCTCCATGTTGTAAAACAGTTGATTAAAGCTTTGTTTAACGCTTAGACCAAGTGCCTAGTAGTTTTCTTACATCAGGTAACATACCATTCGAGACTCCCGGTCACGACTGCAAAGGACTGTCCGTACGCCTGAATCTCCCACTAGTACCACTCTCCTATTCTGGTCTACCCACCTGTTGCCCTGATAGACCTTTGCTCCACGGTGCTGCAGGACCAACCTCCTTGGAGCTGCTGTAACTGCTCACCTTATACTTGTCCAACATTAAGTATCTGTTGGACTCAGAGATTCCCTGCAGCTGAGAGTCAGGTCACCCTCAGATAGTTACCCACTTCTCTTTTTCTAAACTATCCCAGTGGCCAGAACTGTCCAGGCCTGCCTCTTGGGTGACCATATTCTGGAGATGTACAATCCAGAAACCCATCCTTCTCTCCGATTGTGCCAAGTGTGGCCAACGGCTGCCAAATTTACCCACCAGAGAACAGCTCATCACCTCTCTGTTTCAACCAATTAATTACCTATTACTGCCGCAAACCAGCTCCCAGCTAAGCCCACCAAATAAACAACTTTAAACAGCTGTTAGCATTGAACAGCTCAAATGAGGTAAATTTAAATAAATTTGAAATATATAAATAAAAATTCCAATAGTTATGTCCCAGTCAATCACACTGCTCTGGCCTTTCACACTCCACTGGCCTATTGTGGCTCAGCATGGACAGGAAATTAAGTCAAATACCTCCTGGTCTGAGGGAAGTGCATTTATTCTCTACCCCCTTTATTTAAAGGAATCATTTGACCTTTATTTAGTTTACAGCCACGTTACAAAGAGAAAACACACCCGGGTCTTGTGGTCATCCAACAGACACCCCCTCCCCACACTACCCAGTCCTCACTGGCGTGTTGTTTGTCTTGCTCCCTTCGCTCTGCAGACTGTGCTGACAAACGCCAGCATCATATGGAGAAACAACAAACACACAAGGCTTCCCAGGAGTGTCAGAATCATAAAGCTGCACTGTGAGGCCCCACACTCTGCACTGAGGCTTCCTGCCACTGTGCCAACTCTTGGACCATGATCACACAATGTAATCCAATCTCAACT
Organism: Squalus acanthias; assembly: GCA_030390025.1. NCBI lineage: Eukaryota > Metazoa > Chordata > Chondrichthyes > Squaliformes > Squalidae > Squalus > Squalus acanthias. Next base: position 72,399,406 of record CM059429.1, read on the forward strand.
TGAGTTAAACAGCCCCTGCACCATTTCTCAGCATACCTTGCTCTCGCTGGCACTGATACAGACGTGGCTGTACTCCCTGTTGAATGTGTGCGACAGGAGTCGGAGGCACTGGAAGAGAGAACAACGCCCATGAGTTTGCGGTTAAGTTTTTTTGTTGAAGAAACCTTTTTGCCCACTGCCTGACCGGGTTTCCTCCATGTGGCAGTTTGTGCCCTTATGGTCAGCACCCACTACTCCTGCAGTCAATGGCACCCAACAATCAGCCAATGGTAGTCTTTTACTATACCCCTCCCATATCAGCAGTCCTGTGCTGTACCCCTCCTCAGTATTTAACCTCAGACCCCCTCGACAGACCTGTACAATACCCATCCCCCATTGAGAGTCCTTTATTATTTCCTTCCCCGAGATTCAACGGCCCCGATAGTTACGGGGAGGCGGGGAGGGAGCGGGGCGCATGTCGGCGGCCGGGAAATCCAAAAATACTGGGAAGGCGGAGGTCTTCAGGCAGGACCCCATTCGCTATTTTTAAACTCTCTTTCCCTCCGGCTGACGGCCAGATTGAGTGGCTGGCCGGCTGCCGGGCACGAAGACCTGCTGCACTAGGCAGTAGCCCAGGACCAATGGGGACGGTTCATGGCAATTGAGAAGATCGGGAGTGGTGGGGGTAGGGCTGGGAGTGCGGCAGCAAGCAGGGAGGGGGGGCGTTGGGAGAGATCGCAGGGGGAGAGATCGCGGGGGGGGAGAGATCGCGGGGGGGGGGAGAGAGAGATCACGGGGGGAGAGATCGCGGGGAGAGAGATCGAGGGGGGAGAGATCGTGGGGGAGAGAGATCAGTGGGGTAGAGATCGAGGGGGGGAGAGAGATCGCAGGGGGAGAGAGATCGCAGGGGTAGAGATCGCGGGGGGAGAGATCACAAGGGGGGGAAAGAGATCGCAGGGGTAGAGATCGAGGGGGGTGCGAGAGATCGCAGGGGTAGAGATCGAGGGGGGAGAGATCGTGGGGGAGAGAGAGATTGCGGAGAGAGAGATCGCAGGGGTAGAGATCGCGGGGGTAGAGATCACGGGGGTAGAGATCGCGGGGGAGAGAGAGATCACGGGGGTAGAGATCGCGGGGGTAGAGATCGCGGGGGGGAGAGAGATCGCGGGGGGAAAGAGGTCGCGGGGGGAGAGTTCGCGGGGGGAGAGATCGCGGGGGGGAGAGAGGTCGCAGCGGGAGAGAGATCGCGGGGGTAGAGATCGCGGGGGGAGAGATCGCGGGGGAGAGATCGCGGGGGAGAGATCGCGGGGGGAGAGATCGCGGGGGAGAGATCGCGGAGGGAGAGATCGCGGGGGGAGAGATCGCGGGGGGAGAGAGATCGCGGGGGGAGAGAGATCGCGGGGGAGAGAGATCGCGGGGGAGAGAGATCGCGGGGGAGAGAGATCGCGGGGGGAGAGAGATCGCGGGGGGAGAGAGATCGCGGGGGGAGAGAGATCGCGGGGGGGAGAGAGATCGCGGGGGGGAGAGAGATCGCGGGGGGAGAGAGATCGCGGGGGGAGAGAGATCGCGGGGGGGAGAGATCGCGGGGGAGAGAGATCGCGGGGGAGAGAGATCGCGGGGGGGAGAGAGATCGCGGGGGGAGAGAGATCGCGGGGGGAGAGAGATCGCGGGGAGAGAGATCGCGGGGGGAGAGAAATCGCGGGGGGAGAGATCGCGGGGGTAGAGATCGCGGGGGTAGAGATCGCGGGGGTAGAGATCGCGGGGGGGAAAGATCGCGGGGGAGAGATCGCGGGGGAGAGATCGCGGGGGGAGAGATCGCGGGGGGAGAGATCGCGGGGGAGAGATCGCGGGGGGAGAGATCGCGGGGGGGGAAAGATCGCGGGGTAGAGATCGCGGGGGAGAGATCGCGGGGGGAGAGATCGCGGGGGGAGAGATCGCGGGGGAGAGATCGCGGGGGAGAGATCGCGGGGGGAGAGATCGCGTGGGGAGAGATCGCGGGGTTGGAGATCGCGGGGGGAGAGATCGCGGGGGGAGAGATCACGGGGGGAGAGATCGCAGGGGGAGAGATCGCGGGGGAGAGATCGCGGGGGAGAAATCGCGGGGTAGACGTTGCGGGGGGGAGAGATCGTGGGAGGGAGAGATTGTCGGGGAGAGAACGCGGGGGAAGACATGGGGGGAGACATCGTGGGGGGAGACATCGCGGGGGAAAGATTGTGGCTGCAGAGATCGTGTGGGGCTGGGCGGGGGGGGCGGAGAGGTTGCGGGGAGCGAGAGATCGTGGCGTCGGCGGGGGTCGGGTGGGCCGGTGGATGAGAGCACGGAGGGAGAGATCACAGCAGGTTAGGTTGAGGGGCCAGCGGGGAAGCTCTCTTGTTCTTCCTGGCCCTCAACCAGTGCTGAAAAAGCACTTACCTGCTGGATCTGGCAGTTCCCGCCTCCCCTCAGCTGCCAGGCTTCTCGAAACCCAGCCCCAGCCATTAAGTTTAAATAGCTGCCAATATCTGAGGAACGGAGCCACATTAACATATTATAATCATTGACCTGTTTCTCCACAGTGTGTAACTCGGACGCCCTCAAACTCGCCGCGGTTAAACCGGAGATAGGCGTGCTCACGGTGGGTTGGGGTCGGGTTTCACATTTTAAACAATTTAACCCCCCTTCCCCGATCCTCTTCCGCCCTTCGTGGTGGGGGAAAGTTAAAATTCACCCAATGTGTTTGATGGAACAGTTTAGAGTGAGATTTATTGTGTATCTATGCCATGGTGTGCCTGCCCTGGGAGTGTTTGATGGATAGTGTATAAGGAGCTTTACTCTGTATCTAACCCGTGCTGTACCTGCCCTGGGAGTGTTTGATGGGAAAGTGTAGAGGGAGCTTTACTCTGTATCTAACCCGTGCTGTACCTGCCCTGGGAGTGTTTGATGGGACAGTGTAGAGGGAGCTTTACTCTGTATCTAACCCGTGCTGTACCTGACCTGGGAGTGTTTGATGGGACAGTGTAGAGGGAGCTTTACTCTGTATCTAACCCGTGCTGTACCTGCCCTGGGAGTGTTTTACGGGACAGTGTAGAGGGAGCTTTACTCTGTATCTAACCCGTGCTGTACCTGACCTGGGAGTGTTTGACGGGACAGTGTAGAGGGAGCTTTACTCTGTATCTAACCCATGCTGTACCTGCCCTGGGAGGATTTGACGGGACAGTGTAGAGGGAGCTTTACTCTGTATCTAACCCGTGCTGTACCTGCCCTGGGAGTGTTTGATGGGGCAGTATAGAGGGAGCTTTACTCTGTATCTAACCCGTGCTGTACCTGCCCTGGGAGTGTTTGATGGGGCAGTGTAGAGGGAGCTTTACTCTGTATCTAACCCGTGCTGTACCTGCCCTGGGAGTGTTTGATGGGGCAGTGTAGAGGGAGCTTTACTCTGTATCTAACCCGTGCTGTACTTGACCTGGGAGTGTTTGATGGGACAGTGTAGAGGGAGATTTACTCTGTATCTAACCCATGCTGTACCTGCCCTGGGAGTGTTTGATGGGACAGTGTAGAGGGAGCTTTACTCTGTATCTAACCCATGCTGTACCTGCCCTGGGAGTGTTTGATGGGGCAGTGTAGAGGGAGCTTTACTCTGTATCTAACCCATGCTGTACCTGCCCTGGGAGTGTTTGATGGGGCAGTGTAGAGGGAGCTTTACTCTGTATCTAACCCGTGCTGTACCTGCCCTGGGAGCTTGCTGGTGACACTGGGGTAGAGTGGAAAATGGTACCATTCCATTCACTGGTATCCTTCACTGCGATGAGAACATGAATTCACCAAAAAGACTCTAGACTGAATTTACATTCTATGAACAGGCAGCCAACACCTCAAGCCTCTTTCCCTTGACCTCAGTAATGTGCACTCCCAGTGGGAATGCTCCTTGGGTCCTTACCTTGGCTGCTAACTCTTTCTGGCGTTCGGTGGTGGTGTAGGTGGAGGTCGGCATGTCATTGCTTCCTGTCGAGTGCAGGCTGTACGTTGAGGAGATGCTTTGGGATTCGCTGAGGTCCTCGCTGGTGTACGAGGACACCGAGTCACAGCCCGACCTCAGCGTGGTCTCCAACTTCTCACGCAATAGCAGGTAGTGTCGAGTCTTTTCTACCTGCAGACCAAAAAACAGACAGGGGTGTCACCGACTAACTTACACACCTCAAAATATGGCTGCCTTCTGCAAGAGCAAAGACCCCCCCCCACTGCACCTCCCTATCAGAGAGGGAGTTTCATCCTCAGGACCACCATCAGAGAGGGAAATTCACCTTTAGGACCCCCATCACAGGGGGAGTCTCAACCTCAGGACTCTGATCAGAGAGGGAGTTTCACCTTTACAACCCCCATTAGAGGGGGAGTTTCATCCTCAGGACTCTGATCAGAGAGGGAGTTTCACTCTCAGGACTCTGATCAGAGAGAGAGTTTCACTCTCAGGACTCTGATCAGAGAGGGAGTTTCACCCTCAGGACTCTGATCAGAGAGGGAGTTTCACCCTCAGGACTCTGATCAGAGAGAGAGTTTCACCCTCAGGACTCTGATCAGAGAGGGAGTTTCACCTTTACGACCCCCATTAGAGGGGAAGTTTCATCCTCAGGACCGCCAACAGAGAGGGAGTCTCATCTTCAGGACCCCCAGCAAAGGGGGAGTCTCACCGTCTGAACCCTGATCAGAGAGGGAGTTTCACCCTCAGGACCCTGATCAGAGAGTGAGTTTCACCCTCAGGACTCTGATCAGAGAGGGAGTTTCACCCTCAGGACGGTCAGCAGATACAGGGAGGTTTCACTCTCAGACGCACCATCAGAAAGGCAGTCTCACCCTCATGATCCCAATTCATGAGTCTCACCCTCAGGACCCACATCACAGAGGGAGCCTCACTCTCAAGATCCCCATCAGAGATAAGCCTCACCCTTTGGATCCAATGCCACTTTGTTTTTTTGCGGGGGGGAAATTGTAGAATGTTTTTGTTTTCAAATCACCCCATCAGCTCTCCATCCCCCTCCCCAAGGGTCACCCAGTGTGGTTCTGAGTGATACAGACCTGAAGGTCCCCGGTTCAATCCCTAGTCTGCACAGAGTTTCCTGACCTCAGACATGTCGCTTCCTGATTGCCAGCCCCTGCTGCAAACTGTGGGTGCAATCGGCGATCTGGACACAAATTGCGATCAAAATTGCGCTAGTTTTAAGAAGTGTTTCTTTTGCTCAAGTTTCCGTTCAAACTTATTTGCATCTCTCCGAACATAAAATCTTCTATGAACCAGCACAATTGGGATGTGTTTTCGAATGTAATTAAAAAAAAATTTGCATTGAACAATATTCCTTGATTTATTTAAGAGTGGTAACCTGGTGCAGTTTTAATAATACAGCTTAAAATGGGTTAATCACAAAAAATAAGCATTTTTAATCAGTGTCTAGTTCACCACCTGAGTAACCCAATTTTAAATAATTGAAAATTAACTTTAAAAAAACTGTGCAGAACCTTTACTTGTTTCATTGGTGTACAGTAGTCAGTTTCTTAGTAAATTATATTTTTAATATTTAGAAGCTTTTAAAACGTGTCCAATAGTGTCGTTGCTCCTGAAAAAAAAGCTTAATTTTATTAGCTTCCTCGAAGGCCCGCAAACGTGTGCAATGAGCGGAAACTCGCCATGGTGATTAATTTGATCTGGGGGCGTGGCCAGTTTTGTGGCCGGATTCGGCTTCGAGCGCCATGTTTTTTAAACGAGTGCAAAAGATTGCAGAAACTCAATTTGCGCTGGACGTAATTTGCGCTCGGCATTCCTCGCTCTTTTGCGCTGGTTTGGCCGCTTTTGGGCGAATTGCGCTGATAAAACCAGCGCAACCTAGCGGAAACTCCAGGATAGAGTGTCCACTGGATGTAGACATGACTGATCTCAGCAGGGGTGCTCCCCGCCTCCCCCTCAACAGGTGGAGAGCCTGTTGACACTCGCTCTCTTGTCTCACTCATGAAGAAAGAAGACTTCTGGGTGACATACCGAAGGGCAGTCAGTGCCTGTGGAACTCATACCCCAGCAAGGGTCAGTGCCTTCAGGAGAGGAGGGGAGAAAGGTATATCGTCTCATTCCTAGAGCGTTGGGCAAAATCCATATATTGTTCACAATCTCGTCGCATCACCCGAGGCCCCGTTGCCCAGTTACGGGGATTACTGTACCTCTTGTAACAGGCTGAGTTTCTCCAGTTCCCATTGGTGGTCCAGAATGAGGCTGTCGCTCCGAGGCCGCCAGCCGGCCAGATTCTCCTCCCCGCGGACATAGGCGACGGAGGTGTCGAGGACCCGCCGGCGCCTTCGCTGCATGCCTGTGTGGATACAATGTCTCAGCACCGCTTCAAGCCACAAAACGCGGGCGGAACCGATTCATTAAACGGAGACCAGCGAAGGTCCATGTGGACCAGGGCCAGAACATCATGTGAGCCCCGATCCCAGCAGCAGAAGGACCCTAATTGGCCATCCCTGTCACTGGTGGAATTGCCAGGGATGGGCAATGAGCTTCACTTAATTTAAACAAATTTCAGTGCGATTCCCATATTTCTGATTTTACTCCAGTGTATTACTTCGATGTGTGATGTGGGCTGTTGGCTTGTTTCTGTGAGTGTCAGTGCCCAGCTATGTTCTGTAACTTAGCTGCTTTCAGCCTGTTTATAAACATATGGTTAAGACACCTTTGTTACTGTGGAGTAACAGTCAAGATCCACAGGGAAGTATGAAGAGTGACATTAATAGTAAAGAGAATACTAGATTTTCGCCCCCAAACTGGAGGCAATCAGTCAAGAACTCAGCTTCCCGTGGCCAGATCTGGAAACCATGTTCTTGTGAATTTTACTTTCTTTTAATGATTGAAGGGTGTAATGAGTTTTATTTCTACGAAAATAAAATAAACCTTTTCAACAGGTTGTAAAAGAGCAAAATAGGCTGGAAATTACTGTGACCGATAATAGTGGATGAACAGATTACAAATTCATTTGACCATCCACCTTCCTCGATTTTAACAGAGGGGTTAACTTACATTGCAAATTCCATACGGCAATTTTTATTTCAAAAATATATCTAAACCCTTCCAGGGTAAACTATTGTTTGCTTGAATGGCACCATTAATAACAGGCTCCTCTGTGGCCCCGCCTCCCCCCCATTTCCAGAAGGGAAATCCCAGGTGTATTAAATGCACCCACCAATATGAAAGCGTGCCCAAGAAAATCACCTGAAAGTGAGGGAATCACAAGCCCCCAACCATGTTTCCAGCCGCTCGCCCAGCTGGAAGGCTGAACGCAGGCGTCCAGTGTTCAAAATGTTGGTGGAGAACGCCTCTGGGGACCCAGTCGCGGAGGGGCCTGTGTAAGTGCCGTCAGACTCCAGCCGCGCACAGGCCACAGCCGCAGGAAGGAAAACTTAGGCAGCTTGGGTGGCTGCCTTATTCTTCCTCCAGTGGTAGCGCCCCCCTGACCCCATCTCCCCCAAAGGCTGCCTCAGCAAGTCTCTGCCCCTGCAATCTGGCAGAGGCCTAGGCCCAGGAGCCTGCTCCCAGCATGCAAATAGCCCTGGGGCCAGAAAGTTGGCCGGGGTCAGGGGCCGGCAGCATGCTGGTACGCGGCAGTCCCACCCATCGTAAAGCTCGCACCCAGGCGTCAGAAATCAAAACCCTCAAGAAAATAAATCTCATACCTTCAGAACTCTTATTTCTTGTCAGTAATTTCTAAACTCACCATTGCTGCAAACTGATATTTACTTCAGGATTTATCCCCCACAATAAGCACCATCAAATGTTGGGTATAGCTGCAGCTTACATTACGACCTACTCATGAGCCGCTGCACTTTCAGAATGAACGCTTTGTCCTCACGTGTCACCTGCTCTACAATCATAGCTGCCTACATTTTCGGGTTTGTGTCGACTTTCGTTACTCAACTGGGTTGGCATATGTGCCCAGGAACAGTGGCAGCGAACGGACCAGAGGGGGATTGACAGGGTAGATGTTGAGAGGTTGTTTCTCCTGGCTGGAAAGTCTAGAACTAGGGGGGCATAGTCTCAGGATAAGGGGTTGGCCATTTAAGAATGAGATGAGGAGGAATTTCTTCACTCAGAGGGTTGTGAATCTTTGGAATTCTCTACCCCAAAGTGCTGTGAATGCTCAGTCGTTGAGTATATTCAAGGCTGAGATAGATAGATTTTTGGACTCTAGGGGAATCAAGGGATATGGGCATCGGGCGGGAAAGTGGAGTTGAGGTCGAAGATCAGCCATGATCTTATTGAATGGCGAAGCAGACTCGAAGGGCCGTATGGCCTACTCCTGCTCCTATTTCTTATGTTCTTATGGAAGACCTGCATGGTCAGTGAAGCATGTGGTCAGAGTGGTCTCATGTCTGATGCTGCCCCCCCGCCCCCCACCCTGCCCTGTGAAGGACCTGTCACACGTGGTCATCTCTGGCGTGCAGACTGCAGTACCAGCACGCTCAAAGCCCGATCATCTTTCTCAAATAAAAACCACGCTTCAGCGAGTTTAACCGGTTAAACAGCAAACAGATGGGTTCTCCCCTTTCCCAATCAGAAAGTACAGCTCCTACCTGGGCTTACAGCATCTGCCACCCGGCACAGGCTCAGCTCATACACACCGGTCACTCGGTTACTGTCGAATAAAAACAAGAGTAAAAAAGGGTCTTTAGTAAACTTAGCCCATACCTGAGAGTCGGACACAGCGCAATATAAACACGCACCACCTTACAAAGCAACACTGCCGCCCCAGGGATCTCAGTGAAGCTACTGGGTATTTTCCCAATTAGTGCCATCCAGTGTCGGGGGGCTTCAACCATGTGACCAGGGAGGCTGGACATCAAATACTAAGAAGGAGGAAAAATTGCCGTGTAGGTTTGGCCGTGATTGAAAGATGAGCTGTTCCTGGACCTGCTCTCCTGATCAGAAGGTGACTTCCTCCCAGACTGCTCTCTCAATCAGGAGGTAAACTCTCCCCCTCTCTCAACTGGTCTCCCAAACATGAGTATTTATAATAACAGGAAACATCATCAGGCCCAAAAAAAGTGTCCCAATTTCAGAAACGATGGCACCTATCCTCCTTCTCATCAACTCCTTCAGTCCCTTCTCTCTCTCCAGAAACACAGCTAATTACCTCTTACCCGACTGTTACTGTACGCTTTAATGTCTTTCCCTGGTCATTTATTCAAAAACTTGATTACCCTTTGGGTGAAAAAGTTCCCCCTGACTTCCTCTGTTATTCTGAACTTCCTCATTTATAACCTGTGTTCCCTTGGATTTGAACACTTTGCCCGGATCAGTTACATCTTAAAAACTCACATCACAATCTGTTCCTTTCTGAAGTGAACAAGCCCAATTTCCTTAACCTTTCCTCAAAGAAATTCCTGATGACCGGGAAAAATCTAATGCCAGTAGATAGCTCTCTTCGGGCCTTTGGTTGGATCCATCACAACCAACACCCAACTAGTTCCACGATCCCCATCATCGGTGTACATAAAAAAGGACCATCAATAACTCGATCCTTCATCCTCGTCCTCAGTCCGAGAAGTAACAAACACTGGTCTAGACTCCAATGATGGACAGCCCTGGGCCTCTTTTACAATAAGGCTCCCATATGGTGACTTAGCATCCATCAATCTAAGTGGCTGGGTAAACCAAATTTCAAAGGGCGTCTAGCTCTGCTGTCACCATCAGTTTCAATCGGTTACCAGCCACAGCAGGTGTGATGTGAGCAACCACAGTCTGTTCCTTGAGCAACTATTACAAAGAGCACCCCTGTCGCTCACAGGAGAGCTGACAAAGTTCACCACAGCTGGATCCATGGTCCTGCACATGCTCTTTGGAGCCAGACAGTGAGTCCACTGTCTGAATGTGTCTACAGTGTAAACTAGACACTAAGAGCCTAGTTTTAGGATAGGCTCCCATTTTATTTCCCCACTTACTTCCGTGTCACATAATGTGGAGATGTTATTGTTGAGGTTTTCAATGAGGAGCAAGGCAACATTAGAACCCCTTGCCCCATCCCACCCTTCCCCGATTCTGCTCCACCCCACCCCACCCCACCCATTTCCTGCTTCCTTTTCAGTTTTGGACTTAGTAAGCGTGGTGACCTTGAGGTCAAACCCAAGGCAGCGGTCATTACTTGAACACTGACCTCCGAGTTGTGAGGCCAGCCCTTTCCCTGCTATACAGTTGACTAATCATGATATACATTTCAGCAGGAGAGAGTGAGGGGCCCCTGAGAGCAGCGGTAGACCATCGGCAGCAGGCAGCTTCCTACCTCTCCGAAGGTTTGAGGGTTCCACTGCCAAAGAGGTTGCGGATGGAGCGGGAGGCCGGCAGCCTGGCATCCCGTGTGTAGAATACCATGCAGAAGTCTTTGGTAACGACTGCGGGCTGTGTGCAGTTCTCCATCTGTAAAAAAAGAAATCAACAGATTTAGAAAGCGTCCAACAAAGTTAATTAACAATGATGTGTGTCTCTTCCTCAGCTTTTGGCCTGAAGCTTTCTTCCCAGACCATCTTTCCAATAATGTTGGTAAACCTGAGAGTTTTATTTAAAGGGAAACACTGCCTTGTTTAAAAGGGAATTATTTGTTGGTTGCCCAGAAGTGCAGCTGAATTTCTCGTTGACATACAGCCACACTGGAAAAATACCCCAAACTAGCAATCTCACTCATGGGGAAGTTGCAGGCTGGATGGTGAGGCGAATTAAGAAAGGTCATGCTAGTGCAGCAGAGGGGCTCATGAGACACATTGTTGAGAAGTGTAGATGGAGCTTTACTCTGTATCTAACCCGTGCTGTACCTGCCCTGGGACTGTTTGATGGGACAGTGTAGAGGGAGCTTTACTCTGTATCTAACCCGTGCTGTACCTGCCCTGGGAGTGTTTGATGGGTCAGTGTAGAGGGAGTTTTACTCTGTATCTAACCCGTGCTGTACCTGACCCGGGAGTATTTGATGGGACAGTGTAAAGGGAGCTTTACTCTGTATCTAACCCGTGCTGTACCTGCCCTGGGAGTGTTTGATGGGACAGTGCAGAGGGAGCTTTACTCTGTATCTAACCCGTGCTGTACCTGCCCTGGGAGTGTTTGATGGGACAGTGCAGAGGGAGCTTGACTCTGTATCTAACCCGTGCTGTAACTGACCTGGGAGTGTTTGATGGGACAGTGTAGAGGGAGCTTTACTCTGTATCTAACCCGTGCTGTAACTGACCTGGGAGTGTTTGATGGGGCAGTGTAGAGGGAGCTTGACTCTGTATCTAACCCGTGCTGTAACTGACCTGGGAGTGTTTGATGGGGCAGTGTAGAGGGAGCTTGACTCTGTATCTAACCCGTGCTGTAACTGATCTGGGAGTGTTTGATGGGACAGTGTAGAGGAAGCTTTACTCTGTATCTAACCTGTGCTGTAACTGATCTGGGAGTGTTTGATGGGACAGTGTAGAGGGAGCTTTACTCTGTATCTAACCCGTGCTGTAACTGATCTGGGAGTGTTTGATGGGACAGTGTAGAGGGAGCTTTACTCTGTATCTAACCCGTGCTGTAACTGATCTGGGAGTGTTTGATGGGACAGTGTAGAGGGAGCTTTACTCTGTATCTAACCCGTGCTGTAACTGATCTGGGAGTGTTTGATGGGACAGTGTAGAGGGAGCTTTACTCTGTATCTAACCCGTGCTGTAACTGATCTGGGAGTGTTTGATGGGACAGTGTAGAGGGAGCTTTACTCTGTATCTAACCCGTGCTGTACCTGACCTGGGAGTGTTTGATGGGACAGTGTAGAGGGTTCTTTGATGCTGAGACTGGGTTCCTGAAATACAAACTGTTCCATTCCCTAGGACTAACATCCCTCACCTTGATGAGCACAAAATTCACAGCAAACAGGAAGAAGGGATCGAGACCCTCCGTTTGGCTGAAGCAAGCTCCTACCTCCAAATACGCAGACAATGTCATGTAGATCTTCTCTCCGTACGGGGTCACTCTGTTCAGCAGCAGGGAGTTGTGCATGGAGCTATCCCAGCCTGCCTCAAATCGGTAAAAGGTTCTGCAAAAAGGGCACTATCCAGTCAGCTCACATCATTTCTCAAACACAGCTCAGCTATTTTGTTTATGCTTTCTTCCACAAATAACGGGAGACACTGGGAGAGATAACATACACAAACTCAACCTGAGAATCAACAATCCTTCCGGACAGTCCACTTACCTTTCATGCCTCTGTTCACTCTGCCTCCTGTCTGACATCACACAAATGAGTGGTGGGTCCTTGCACCTTACTGTGTCCAGCCAGTGAGGTGATTCAGCCCAGCCCCGTTCTCTGCCTGTTTTCTCAACTACTGATGGTGTTGACTCCTCGGGAAGCATGGCAGGACGGGCACTGATATCCCACCCAATGGGCCATTCTGCACGTGCCAACTTACGATAGTGAGTGTTGGCTGACTATTTGGCTGCGGAGATCCTCAGAGCCACGCCTGATCCTGTCTTCAGTCAACTGGCCGCACAGGTGCTCTTCAACGAGCAGGGCGTCATTCAATAGAGATTGCGGGGGAGGGGGTGACATTGGTCGTCCCCGTTGGAAGCCCGATTTACACCGCGCCCGACTTTCTTTTCCATTGGCAACTGAATGGAACTGATGAGGCACAGTGTAAAACGGGCTATCAATTGGCTATGAGCCTGTTTCGCACAAATGTCAAAGACCAACTTCACCCCCCGAAGCGGGAACGGTCAAATCTATTCAGCTTAATCTAGGGCACTGAGACCAACTGTTGTGCCATAACTACCACCTTGGCTAAGATAAGCTAACTCCAGACAGACCAGGAGTCAAATGTTGGTCTTTCCAGGTTTGTATGGCTCAGGTACTCACTCCCTTAATCACCTGCAGCTTTAGCACAGCCAGCGTCAGCTGTTTCCCCTCCTGCCAGGGTGGAATTCTCTGCTTTTACTGAGATATGCTCAGCCTAAACAACTGGCAAAACCTACAGGGACCTTGTAGTTCACCAAGGATGTGCCAGTTTCCCAAATCTGGGCAAATCCTAGCCTGGTGGACCGGAGAAGCAGACTGGTCTTTCACATTGAATAAGACATCAATCAGCGAAAGAGGACTTCAGTCTCAACAGGGATTCACTGTTAACAGAAAAATAACGGCAATAAAATAGGGAAAGAGCAGCTTCTGATGGTGAGCGCAGGCTTTATTGGGATGCGTACAGTGCTTTGTAAAGACTGCTCAACTAAGAGCTAATATGATAGTCTTATGATGGTGTGATAAGGATGGTTGAAGGGGAGGGAGATTTGGGCAGGGAGATTGGTGGTTGGGGGAGGAAGGTTCGTAATTAGGGGGAGGGAGGTCGGTAGTTAGAGGGAGGGAGGTCGGTGGTTAGGGGGAAGGAGGTCGGTGGTTAGGGGGAAGGGAGGTCGGTGGTTAGGGGGAGGGAGGTCGGTGGTTAGGGGGAGGGAGGTCGGTGGTTAGGGGGAGGGAGGTCGGTGGTTAGGGGGAGGGAGGTCGGTAGTTAGAGGGAGGGAGGTCGGTGGTTAGGGGGAGGGAGGTCGGTGGTTAGGGGGAAGGAGGTCGGTGGTTAGGGGGAGGGAGGTCGGTGATTAGGGGGAGGGAGGTCGGTGGTTAGGGGGAGGGAGGTCGGTGGTTAGGGGGAGGGAGGTCGGTGGTTAGGGGGCGGGAGGTCGGTGGTTAGGGGGAGGGAGGTCGGTGGTTAGGGGGAGGGAGGTCGGTGGTTAGGGGGAGGGAGGTCGGTGGTTAGGGGGAGAGGGAGATTGGGGGTCAGAGATCGAGGGGGAGGCAGATCGGGGGAGATAGATCAGTGGTTAGAAGGGAGGTTAGTCGGTGGTTGGGGGAGAGGGAGTTGGAGAGGGAGATTGGAGGTCGGGAGATTGGGGATGGGGGGGGGGGTGGGGGTCATGATTGGTGGTCCTGGAGATCTGGGCTGGGGTTGGGACATTGAAGGTTGGGGCCAGGGCCTGGAGGTTGAGGATCTTGGATCCAGCAGTGGCAGCGTTCGGGATGGTGACTGTGGTAAGTAACTTAATCTTTTTCTTTATGTAGGTGATCTTTAGGGTTGGTTTCCTTGAGTGCAGCCAACAATGGCACTGGCTGCCTCAGGACAAACCAATGTTGGAGCGGGGACCTGAAGTAGGCGTTAGTAGGCTCCTATTGCAAATGGCTGAACGCCTGCTTCAGGGGTGGGAAACGCTTCTTGTTTCTCCTCTCCCAATATGGCAGGTGGCACACCTCTGGTCAGAAGTGCGCGGACCGCTTCCTGCCCACCATTTTGGGGCCTTAGGAGGCCGCGTAGCGCCTGAAAAATGTGTGCTATAGGCCTAATTCAGCCCCCATTGTGTTACCTGAGAGATTGTGTGATAACTGAAAGATGGACTGATAACTGAGATGGTGTTGTAACACAGAGTTAAGTGATAAGTTAGAGGTTTGTGATAACTCAGAGAGATGGTGGTAACTGAGGTGGTGTGTTAACTGAGAGATATGCGATAACTGTGAAAGATTGTGTAACAGCTCTGAGAGATAGTTTGATAATTGAGATGATGTGTTAATTGAGCGATGTGAGAAAACTGAGCCACTGTCCTTTGGCCCCTACTGGACAGGGCAGACACTTAGTGCTCAGGCCTTGCATGTGAGAGACATGCAGTCAGGTGATGTAACTTGTGAGTCACTACCGTCAGGGAAGCGGGGAGGAAAAAACAATGGGCCGGATTTTGTGGTGGGAATGAAGCGCTAAATCCAGAACTTGCGGTCTGTCAACATACGCATTGACAGGCCATCCGCTCAGCCCCCGAAAACCTATTTGCTGCTGCAGAGTTGGGCTACTTGCCCACCAACTGCCCAGGTGGAAACAGGCGCAGGGCCTCTTTCCACAGCGTAAGGGGACACCTGAAATGAAAAACATCCAGGAACATTAAAAGCTTTAACGAGAAGCAATCCTAGTGTATGCTAAAGCTGCAGGTTTTTTTTAAATAACGTTTAAATTTCATAACTTTCTGCACAGTGTTTAAAGAAGTGGTAATTATGAGTAACGAATTGGATTCTCACGATAAAAGCTAAATCTGTAATGTGTTTTAAAGGCTGCAGTAATGAAGTAATGTAATAATTTAAATGAACGAAAGACAATCTGTTTTCTGATTGGAGGACCAGGCCCACCTGATCCCAGGTACGCTTCCGCGCAGGCTGCGTTGCTGGGATCCGTGGGCCAATACGCTGCCCTCCTACTCGCAGCGTCAGAGCGCAAGTTCACGCAGGAGGGTCGCCGTCAGGTAGGTGCCTATTCTTTTCACAGGTCGGCGGTGTACTCCGAAGACACGTCGCCGACCGCAATTTTTGGCCCATCGGCTCACTTCTGTAAACTGAAACTGTCCAGTGCAAGGTAACAGACTTAAGCCCCTAAAACACTGGCTGCACCAAGAGAAAGATCTCCCAGGGGCCCTAGTGCCCAGCATTATAAGAGGACAATTCCATCGCTCCCACAACCGTAATACTCAACTCCGTTATTTGTACAGAAAGCAAGAAACAATTTGACACAAAAACATTTTTTATACAATAAAATATATCTTTCTTCTGAATTAATTTCAATGCTGGAGTTTTATAAAGTAATTTGTCACTTGACAAATTCTCAGTGAAAGACAAGGAACGCCAGCCACCAATGAAGAACACAACACAATACGTCAACGACACAACACGTGAAGAACAGATCATGTGACAAACACAACACAATTCATCATGAACAGAACACAACAGCATGTGAAGAACACAATATAACACATGAAGAACAGACTAGAACATGAAGAATATAATACGGGAAAAATGCGTCAAGAGTATAGCATATGAAGACACAAAATATGAAGAACATAAAGCTTGAAGCACACAAGACATGTAGAATGCAAAAGAAATGTTACACAGCATGGGACGAAGACACAGAGGCAGCAAAACACTGAGGGTTCACTTCAGTTCCATATTATTACCATCTTTCAGATAAGTAGCATGATATTCGGGGCTTTGTTCTTGGGGGGGATTTCTTGTGTTTGGCTTGGATTCATGACAGATGGGCAGTCTGCTTTACACAAAATCCCACAACTGATGCTTGTCCCTAGGCATTCCTCAGAGCACAAGCCTGCTGGGAGGTGAACTATCAGGATTGGGTGTCTAAGCTGGGTGTAGAGGTGGGTTCAATTTACTGAATAAGGCATAGACTAAGCTTGTATCACTTGGGTAGAGAAGATTAAGGGCTGATCTAATTGAGGTGTTTAAGATGATTAAAGGTTTTAATAGGGTAGAGAGAAACTATTTTCTTTGGTGGGGGAGTCTAGAAGAAGGGGATGTAACCTTAAAATTAGAACTAGGCCGTTCTGCGGTGATGCCAGGAAGCACTTCTCCACACAAAGGGCAATGGAAATCTGGAACTCTCTGCCCAAAAAAGCTGTTGAGGCTAGGGGTCAATTGAAAATTTCAAAACTGAGATCGATAGATTTTTGTTAGGTAAGGATATCAAGGGATATGGAACCAAGATGGGTAAATGGAGTTGAGATACAGATCAGTCATGATCTAATTGAATGGCAGAAGAGGCTCGAGGGGCTGAATGGCCTATTCCTGTTCCTATGTTCCTAACTGAGAATGCCTTTATTTTGAGAGGTGGGGAACCTATACCATTCATTAAATCCAATAAGTGGCATTTAATGGTGGACACAGATACTGGGGCCACTCCAGGGCTTTGTCATATATGTAGAGCAGAGACGCTATAACTGCTGACACTCAAAACACCCTCAACACCAGCTCCTTCATCACCAACAGGCTCTTGGAGGTCAGCTGCCCTGCTAATGGGAGGCACATCAAACCCAGCAGGCAGGAACCCAACTCATTAGACATTCAGGAGCCTCACATCAAGGAGATGTCAGTGATTTCTGCGCATTTAGTTATCAGGAGTTATTACTGGAAATTAAAAAGTAGGGAATGCTGGAAAAAGACTAGGTAACATCTGGGGTGGGACGCTTCAACAATAAGCGGGGGAGTCACATCATTCAACTCTGTACACGGGACCCTTAGCTGCTGCTCACAATTCTTTTTGTGGTTTGAAATGGGGGGAATAAATGGGATAACCCATTGTTTTCTGTTGGGAGAGGGGAAGCTGTTCAACGTGACTCCAGTATCCTGCTCACGGCTTGCGCCCTCGTAACAGAGCCCTCCCCTCCCACCCCGCAATGTGAGGTAGGTCGGACTCTAAATCTAGTTTGAAGAGCTGCATGTAATTTGGGATCTTAAATAGATGGAGCAGCCCGTGTGGAACACTATGCCTCACATCATTTCCCTCAGTCGTTTCTCATTCCTCCAATCACAGCACTTTGTGCTCACTTTCTTTTCAAGGCACTTCAGTTGCCATCACATTCTTTGCCCCGTTTTCAAACACATTCTCAAAACCTACCGATTCAATCATGGCTTTATATCTCTACTGATGTTAATCCAGCTCCCTCACACTGTCACTCAGTAACCCCTCCCCCCAGCACCCTGTGTTACTGACTGTATCTCTACTGATGTTAATCCAGCTCCATCACACTGTCACTCGGAAACCCCTCCCCCAGCACCCTGTGTTACTGACTGTATCTCTACTGATGTTAATCCAGCTCCCTCACACTGTCACTCAGTAACCCCTCCCCCCCAGCACCCTGTGTTACTGACTGTATCTCTACTGATGTTAATGCAGCTCCCTCACACTGTCACTCAGTAATCCCTCCCCCAGCGCCCTGTGTTACTGACTGTATCTCTACTGATGTTAATGCAGCTCCCTCACACTGTCACTCAGTAATCCCTCCCCCAGCGCCCTGTGTTACTGACTGTATCTCCACTGATGTTAATCCAGCTCCCTCACACTGTCACTCAGTAATCCCTCCCCCAGCGCCCTGTGTTACTGACTGTATCTCTACTGGTGTTAATCCAGCTCCCTCACACTGTCACTCAGTAACCCCTCACCCCCAGCGCTCTGTGTTACTGACTGTATCTCTACTGATATTAATCCAGTTCCCTCACACTGTCACTCAGTAACCCCTCCCCCAGCACCGTGTTACTGACTGTATCTCCACTGATGTTAATCCAGCTCCCTCACACTGTCACTCAGTAACCCCTCTCCCCCAGCGCCCTGTGTCACTGACTGTATCTCCACTGATGTTAATCCAGCTCGCTCACACTGTCACTCAGTAACCCCTCCCCCAGCACCCTGTGTTACTGACTGTATCTCTACTGATGTTAATCCAGCTCCCTCACACTGTCACTCAGTAATCCCTCCCCCAGCACCCTGTGTTACTGACTGTATCTCTACTGATGTTAATCCAGCTCCCTCACACTGTCAGTAACTCACTCTTATTATACTGTCACTGCTCGTGATTACACAGAAGTGCTGAAGAATGGAGCAGGACAGAGCCAACGGTTGTAATGATAATTCTTAGTAACTACTTGCTTTCTAACAGGTGCTCTGATAGTGAGCCTCCCTTTTTTGAGTAATGTGATCAGAGGAACAAGCAGCAACCGAGATATGTTGGCAGTAATGAAAGGCAGAGACCAGTGAGGTGGAGAGGCCAGGGTTGATTGACAGCTGAGGCGAAGGCCCCAGAGCGCAGAATCCATGCATAAGGCTGCAGTGGACCTCACTACTCAGACCGAATTGTTCCTTCCGGCCTGCAGGCTGGAGAAGAGGCGGGCTTGCCTTCTCGCCCTGTGCCCATATTCAAGTATTCCAGCGGGAGTCAGTTCAGGAAGGAGCAGGCTGTGCCTTCATGCCACTGATGTTGGCTTCTTGACTGAAGGGATTGGCCAGAAACCCAGGGAAAAATCCTCAAACATTGACGGGGAGGGGGTGCATTGGCTGAACTGAAAAGCGACATTACAAAGTGGTATTACAAAGACAACAGACCCAACACTATGACGTCTTATGAAAAAATGTCATCTTCATCGCCTCTAATTTCTTGTGTTATAAGAAATATCATTTTGCAAACCCTCTGTAATGCACAGCTCAGGAATAGTTGCTCCTGTTGTATCATGAGTGGTTCCTGGTGCATTTTAACTTTATTGAAATAAAAATAATATTTTGGGACCAAGTGCAGACTTTTTGGATAGTTTCCTGAGCCAGTCAGAATCCTACTTTTAGGTTGATTCCAAATGGACGCACGTTCTTGAAGTAACCACAGTGACAGTAGCGGGCCTACACTAAGAGGCAATGGCAAATAAAACTCCAGCATCTCACCCTGAGTATTACTGTATAATAAACCACTTGATGTGTGGGTCATGTAGAGGCAATGGTTTCAGACCAGAAGCAGACAACCATTTACTGACATCCTCATAGTGATCATATGATCATCACAACACAACATGTAAGTTTAGTGCCTGTGGTCACTTCGAATTAAAAGTTGTTTGATTTTTCTGCCCCAGTGAAATCCTGTCAGATTTTGTCTCCGCCAGTGTGTGGAGAGGAGAGCTGGCCAGTCCAAGGATTCCTCTGTGGCTGCAGCCTCTGGTGGTACTGGGGCCTCTCAGGGCTGGGGCCTGGGGTGAAAGAAAGAGACACAACACCACAACAGGAAGTTCTGTTTCCCCAAAATGCAATTCACATCGCCCTCAATTCTGTAACTGGTTCTTCTCTCTTTGGGGTCCCCTCCCTCTCCACACTGTCCCTGACTGAGATGACAAGCAAGTTCCCTCCCCCAAGGCCAAGATGATTCTGCAGCCAGCCATAAGGTGGATGGGGGAGAAATCAGCTCGACTCTTACTCTGTCTTTCCCTTCCCTTACCATAGCAAAACCCTGTGCCTATATCTAGAGCACCTCCTCCCCTGACAGTTGCTGGGTTCAGACTATGATCTCACCTTGTGAAACAATCACACATGGTGGCATCTTACCACCTTGTGCCACCATGAGCTATTGGCACCCTGGCAATAGGCTCATCAGAAACTGAAGCCCAGCCAATTGATACTCTCGCTAGATACAGCTTTGACTCTGTGGAATTGTAGACTCACACTTACTGGCGTTAAATGGGGAAAATAACATGGGAGAATTTTAATAATATAGTCCTCACACATCTCTGCACCTTCCTGGTATGAACAGTGTGCTTGCCTGGGGCGGGGCGGGGCGGGGCGGGGCTTGTTTGGTCTGGTCACAACTAGTGACTGGTCCAGAGAAAGCGTGTCCATAGTGCTCTGGTAAGGTCTGCCAAAAGTGCCAGCAATTGGCTGAGTATAAAGGCCGCCATTCAACAACTCAGGAACATACATTATGTAACTCCTTGCTCAATGCATTCATCCTGAGACTGTTAGAAGAGGGAGTGTCTAAGGGTAAGTGAGAAGGATGGAATGCCCTCAAAGATGATGGGGCTGATGAGGAAGATAAGTGGGGAGCGGGAAGGATGGGTACAAACCAGGGCAAAAGGGGCCTATATTTTGATGTGCGACACCAGTAGTGAACCTGTTAGCAAGTTCATCTAAAACTTTTATCCGCCATTTTAATCCTTTCAGGTTAACACCAGCACAGGTTCTGACTCCAAAGTCAATGAAGCAATACAAATCAAAGAATGTAATGAGAAAGGAAAAACAAACGTCGAGGCCATGAGCTATTCTCACTGAGCTGGACCAAGGGTGGCTGTTTGGCGTGATATCAGACTGGACTTAACCCAGGCTGAAGCGGGGGTGGAGCGCTGGTGGTAAGCAGATTTGATACGGAGGAAACTGAACTCTCAGAGGGCATGGGCAGCACACGTACTGTCAGCCCACTCGGAGGCTCAACCGGGACACAGCAACCGAGCTCTGGTCTGCTCGGTCAGATGGCCCTGTTTATTCACAATATTATATTCTGTGACATGTAAAGCAGGAAGTTAAAATGGCCTGTAAGAAGGGAAGAACTTGCATTTATATAGTGCCTTTCACGACCTCAGAACTTCCCAAAGGGCTTTACAGCCAATGGAGCACTTCTGACGAGTAGTCACCTTTGTAATGTAGGAAACACAGCAGCAAATTTCTGCACAACAAGATCCCACAAACAGCAATCAGATACATGACCAGATAATCTGTTTTAGGTGTTGGTTGAGAGATAAATGTTGGCTAGAACACAGGCAAAAACCTCCCTGCTCTTCTTTGAAACAGTACTGTGGGATATTTTATGATCACCTGAGAGGGCAGACCTGGCCTCGGTTTAATGTCTCACCTGAAAGACGGCACCTCCAACAGTGTAGCACTCCCTCAGTACTGCACTGGATTATGTGCTCAAATCTCTGGAGTGGAATTTGAATGCACAACCTTCAGTGGCGTGAGTGCTACCACTGAGCCAAGGCTGACACCTTGGTTAAAGGTAAAATACCAGTGAACAAATTACCAACAGAATCACCAATTGGATTCATGTGCCTGCTCCTGACTATTATTCAGCAGCATTGAAAGTACAGACCACAAACCCCTGTAGGGGTAGCACTGTCCACATAAGGACTGAGCCCTTATGCACATTTTCTGTTTGTGATCAGCTTCAAGTTGTACAGAATAATTTTGTGCTGCCAAAAATAATATTTTAAAAGGGGTTTTGTGGTGAAAGGTGCAGGATATTAGTGCTGAGAATGGAATAATTTCCAGTTTTTGCACCAAGTACCAACATCAAACACTCCCAGGGTAGGTACGGCATGGGTTAGATACAGAGTAAAGCTCCCTCTACACTGTCCCATCAAATCCTCCCAGGTCAGGTACATTCGGGTTAGATACAGAGTAAAGCTCCCTCTACACTGTCCCATCAAACACCCCCAGGACAGGTACAGTACGAGTTAGATACAGAGTAAAGCTCCCTCTACACTGTCCCATCAAACACCCCCAGGCCAGGTACAGCACGGGTTAGATACAGAGTAAAGCTCCCTCTACACTGCCCATTATTTGGACAGCGCTACCTCTCCCCTCTCAATACGCTCTTCCAGCATCACTTTACCTTTGACCCTCAGACACCATCCTAACTTCCTGTTGTGATGTTATGAATAGAGTTCTTAACAGCCACTTCCGTTTCTTAAAATAAGAAAAACAGGTCACTCTGGCTGCCGTCTAAACCATTCCTTTTTTTTCCTGAAACATAGCAACTAACAAGAATGATGTTAATAAGATTGTTAACAGATCGATGTTTTGGGGGCGAGCAAATCTTTCCAGTATGGTGGCCTGCAAGATGCCTGAACTTGGAAAGGCCAACATTTGTCTACAAAGGTCCCGGCTACGATCTGCTTCGTCCTTCGACATCTCCTGCCGTGCACAGCTCTCAGATTCTCAAGCCAGGCGCTCGTCATGACTGGCTCAATATTGGATTGACTGCACTGGTCAAACTCTGAGCATGCTCGATTGTTCAGGCTTGACCATGGCAGACCCCACAGGTATAAAGGTACAGTATTGCTTTTAAAGGCCTGTGTGTGGGCTCATCATAAAGGGCGGTGAAAGCAGATTCAATAATACTTTACAAGAGGGAATTGGATATATGCTTGAAAAGGAAATATCTGCAGGGCCAAGGGGTAGTAAATGTCGGCCTCCCTCCAATTTACACTGCAACCGAACTCAGAAATCTTAAGGAGGGGCTCCAGGTTTTAAGATAGATTTTTTGCTCATTCTAATTCCCATCCTGTCCCATTTCTTATCTAGGATAGTCCCAGGACATAGACCTCTCCTTGGCCACTATCAAAGCTGCTCTGTATTAGCGGTAAGAAAGCATATTTATGGAGCGCTGATAATTCCCTCTCTCCCCCTTCCTCCAAGCTGCTTCCTATTTAGAAACTCTGAGCTTTAAATTCCGGCCAAACTCTTAAGAAACTTCTCAGTCGCACATCTTTTAGCTTCCCTCTACAAACATGTTCCTCACATTATGATTGTAAAGTTCTTGCATCCACTTCGAGGCAATCTGTCGGCTTTTGACCCAAAAGCTGACCTCGAGCCGTAACCAGTGTAGCAGGACTGCATTCCACTTAATCATATTGTAAGGCATACTAGATCATTAACTGGCTTATAGTTTTGAAGGGAACAGAGGGACAGGGAAATAAGGAAAAAGGAAGATGGGAGGGTGAGAGAGTGAGAAATCGAGAAGAGAGAGGGGAGGGGCAAGGAGTAGGAGAGAAAGAGAAAGGCAAAGGAAGTGAGGGAGAGGGAGGGGAATGGGGGAGATGGTGAAGGTCAGGGAAGTGAAAGGAAGAGAGAAGGGTAGGGGAGAGAGAGAGGGAGGGTGATAGACGGAAGAAGAGTGAGAGAGGAGAAAGAGAGAAATCTTAAGAAAGCCTTTCATTTATGTAGTGCCTGATCCCGTCTTGTGGAGACATCCTAAAGCAGACAACGAACTACTTTGAATTTCACCTTCACCATCAGGGCGATGATCTGGCAGAGCGGATTGCCCGCCTGTTGTAGAACCTGCCTGATTTTGATCCTATTGATTACTGCTCATGCAGTGAATGTGAAACAAATGACCCCTGCAGTATGCATGTTGCTAAGTAGTCAAACCTAAACTGAACATCTCATAGTCAGGCGCTGAACAGTGTGAGCATGGACTGTAGGAGATTGATTGCTTGCTCCCTCAGGCTGGGGGTTAGTGTGCACAGTGGTGAATGGGAGGAGCTCAACAGGGGAAGACATTACCTTTCTGACTTGAATTCTATTATTTGCTGATAATATTCGGGGTAATTCCATGATCCGGTGCTCCTGCGGGGAGTTGCACTTGAAGGAAGGGAGGATCGGAGGTTGAGGCTACAACATGGTAACCCCAATTTCCCAAACTGTGCTTGCTCAAAGTGCGGTTCCCTGTTCGGAGCGTGAGATCGTGGACTCGGCCCTTTTATCTTCTCCCCCATGCCCCGTCTTTTGATGCAAAGCCCAGCCCAGCCGAAAAACGGAATGTTTGAACAACTCATCACTGCTGACAAGTCCTGAAACAAACTGGGCTTTGCAACAATCTCGCTGTGTTTCAGCTTTCTACCTGAAACATTAACCTGTCCCACACGGTGTCCGATCTGCTGTGTATTTCCAGAGCATTTGTTTGTTTTGTTTCAGAGGGCGGATTCCGCACTCTCAGCACAGACGGTGTCGCTGGGGTCAGCGATCTTTTGGCCACTACAATTATTGGAGAGAAAATCATAAGCAGCACCTCCATTGTTTCCCCCAATCCACTTCCTGCAGTTTCTGACCCCTCTCCCAGGATCCCGAGTCGGCCCTCAGATTCCAGTATCCGGGGTTTCCCCAATAATTCCTGAATCAACTGCACTACAATTATTCTCTCCGTCTTTGGCCTCCTACACTAGTCCAACCAAACTCAATGAACAGCGTCTCATCTTTCTCCTGGGTACCCTGCAGTACTTTGCGTGGAACAGTGAGCTCGAGACCCCATCTGTCTGTCAGTTCCTGCCATTCACCACCTCATTCTCTTCCATTTTGGAGCTGTTTGTACTCCCCTTTTCACCTGCCTGAAATTACCTTCAGAAATCGAGCAGCCATTTATACCTCTTTCCTGCATTTTCGAATCTGCTTCCAGGCTATGGAACCCCATGGATACCTCCTTAGGGACAGTAATTAGCACATCTGAACTCTTTTACAACCTCCTTGTTGTAAAACACACAGCACCGAAAGAGCCCATTCGGCCCATTGCCATCTGAGTCAATGCTCGCTCTTTGACTTGAGCTATTTACTCTAAGAGGACTCACTGGTTGTTCTCCCCATCCTCTTTTCAGTTTGATCAGTCCTGTAAAGGGATTCCCCCCCCACCAACCACACCCGATAATACCAGTTCTGATGAAGGGTTTCAGCATTAACCTGTTTATCCTTTTTTTGAATGCAGTCAGACCTGTTGTGCCCGTTCTGCATTTCCAGCATTTGTTTTATTCCTGATATTTTCTTCCACTGGGTTTAAATTTGGAAAGGGATAGAAAAGTCTTTTGACCACAGGCCGATAAGAAGGAATACTGTCTCTTTGAACAAAGGAAATATCACAATCTTGCAATAAAGACATTGTAAAAGGAGCACAGATATCATCGGAGGGAACAGCAGGTTAACAGGCACAGGACACCGACAGGGGAGTAAATAAAACTAAAACAAGTGATACCAGTGAGTGAAACAAAAAGAAAGGACGGGACACAAACTGGAGAGAGAGAGAGAGAGCGAAAGAAAAGTTCACTGTGTACCTATTGTCATTTCCGTGTGTTATGCTTTTAGTGAAGACAACCCAGAGACAAACACAAAAGGGAAAAAAAAAGAAAAAAATGTCAGAAGTTTAGTCCTCAGGATGTTAGATGCCATGTCAGTGATGCCGACCTGAACAACAGAGAGGGGTGGGGGAGTGGTGAAGGAGTGGGGGTGGGGGGGGGGGGGGGGGAATGGGGGTAGGGGCAAAATTAGAGCCTCTGCCCTCCACCACAGCCTAGTACAGACTGCCAACGAGCATTAGCGTGCAGCTTCCTCAGAGAGAAATAGAATATTCTGCAAAGACCTGGATTGCGAATTGGTTGGGGCATGGGGCATACGGTTGGCTGCGTGGCTGAGTCACCAGATACAGTTGAGGAGGAAACATGGTGACTGTATCTTGTCTGTAAATACGTCGCAATCTCTTTCAATCACTGCTGATGGGAACAAGTCCTCCTCTGGGGGTTATTTAATCCACCAGGCCATTCCTGGTTATACAGTGAGTCACCAGTACACTGTACGGCTAAACAGTGAGTAATCCTTACCCTGGTGAAGAAACAGCAACTTGATACTGTTACACAGTGAGTAACCATTGCTCTGCTGAATAAACAGCAACTTCACGCAGCGACACCATGATAATGCTTACCCTACTGAATAAACAGGAACTCTATACAGTTACACAGTGAATAATCCTTACCCTGCTGAGTAGCAGTAATTCTATAGTTACACAGTGAGTAATCCTTACCCTGCTGAGTAGCAGTAATTCTATAGTTACACAGTGAGTAATCCTTACCCTGCTGAGTAGCAGTAATTCTATAGTTACACAGTGAGTAATCCTTACCCTGCTGAGTAAACAGGAACGCTGTATATTTACACAGTAAGTAACCTCACCTTGCTGACTATTCCAGGTATCAGGAATTGAAGTTAGGAGGAAAGGTTCACAAAATTGGTTTTGTTTTCTTGACAAAACAATGAACTTTCAAGGTACCTAAACCTAAGTGAAGTTTTCCAGATTGTGAAGTGTTCCAGAGTATTGTTCCCTATAAGCAAAAGGCTTCAAATACCAGGCCACAGAAGCTAAAATCAGGAAATTAGGAGTAGGAAGGGAAGTCAATGCTTTTACACAAAAATTAATAGAGTTGACGATCATTTGGAAGGTCATTGAAGCAAACAGTATCCATGGGTTCAATAGCAGAGAAGGATTGACAGAAATGGCAAGGTATGATCTTGGAAAATTGAACCGGCTTATTTGATCTAATGGTCGTTTTCTGTTTTTAAGACTCTTACATTCTGAACAGCAACTCCGTGCACAGTATGTAATCCTTACACAGCTGAATAAACAGATAAACAGAGGCTCCATATAGTTACAATGAGTAAATCCCTACCCTGCTGGATAAACACTGACTCCAGTCAGATACAGTGAGAAACCCTTACCCTGCTGGATAAACACTGACTCCAGTCAGATAGAGTGAGAAACCCTTAACCACTGAATGAACAGGAAGTCCGCATAGATAGTGAAAAACCCTTACCCTGCTGAATTAACAGGAACTCCGCACAGATAGAGTGAGAAGCCCTTATCCTGCTGAATTAACAGGAACTCTGCACAGATACAACGGGAAACCCTTACCCTGCTGAATTAACAGGAACTCCGCACAGATAGAGTGAGAAGCCCTTATCCTGCTGAATTAACAGGAACTCTGCACAGATACAGCGGGAAACCCTTACCCTGCTGAATTAACAGGAACTCTGCACAGGTACAGTGGGAAACCCTTACCCTGCTGAATTAACAGGAACTCTGCACAGATACAGTGGGAAACCCTTACCCTGCTGAATTAACAGGAACTCTGTATAGTTACAGTGAGTAACCCTTGCCCTGCTAAATGAACAGGAACTCCATAAAATTACAAAAGGGGGAAAGGTGTGCTTTATTTGAACCCCACAACCAAATTAGTCAGACACTGTTTGGGTGTCACAGACAACAAATGATCAGATTCAGCTTAGAGATTGTCCATTATATGTGACCTCTAAGGGATTAATATATTGATGCAGACTCTCTACCTCACACCAACTGATCTGTAAGGCAACCATGATTGCCCAGGCCTTTCCTTATTGCTGTACAAATTTCCACTGCCTCAAATGGTTTGTTGGATGAGGGTCTTTGACTGGCCCATGAGCAATAGTAACAACACCTCACAGCTTTTGCTCAAGTCAGCCCATTTTATCGGCAGGCAAAATTCCTTGCAGTGGCATATGAACTTCAACACAGCACATCAGATTCCAGCTTTTCACATCATGAAATACTGAAGTCTACCGCAACTGAAAGGACTGAGAGTGCAACATTTTACACGCACGCACTGACCTCCCACATTCCCCTGCCAAAAAAAACTTAACGGAATGAAGTAGCAGCAGAAAAGCTTCCCCTGACCCTCCCCCAGTCCCTAGCGATACACCAGCCCATATATCACAGCCATCGCAAGCGCTACATGCAGCCTCCTCAGAGCTAATGGAATCGGGCTTCAAACCGAATCAAACTGGCAATGCCTGGCAGGTCTTTGCAGAATGTGGTGAGAAGAGGAAAAGTGAAAGGAAACAAACTGTCCAAATAAATGAAGATTAAATCAAAGAAAACCAAAGGTTTCGATGGGATTTCGATGCCTGAAAGCTGTTGAGAAATAAATATTTTAAGGATTTAAAACAAAAAATACCTAGGCATATCCGAATCAAGAAATTGCCTGCAAAAACACAAAAACAATACCTTGTTAGTAGACTCAATAAAGTATCGGAGGTGACGGTAACATCATAAAGCAAAGCACATATGGAGGCTTCGGGCCTTCAGCAGACCCTGGGCACAATGACACAGCAAAGCTATGTTCTAGGAGATAGAAGGTCACTAAGATTCATTGAGCAGCTTTGTTTGGGACCAGCTTACATAACAATTGAAGTTCCTTGCTTTTTTTTTTAAAACAACGTTTTGATTTTCAGTCAAATTATTAATTCATGGCAAAGGGAGCACTCAAGAATGGGCAAGGCCTAAATGCTAGGCTGTATTGTGCCTTTCTTTCCAGCACTGCAGCAGATCGCTCCCTCAAGCACAGAATATGACAGCTGATGACTCTCTAGTAAAATAGAAATCTGCACTTGGTGTTGAAGTCGGATCAGGGACCGTAGCGTTGTAGCTGGATCGCAAAGCTTAGAAGTGCACAACATTGGGTTAGCCATTTCTGCCAAGCCCAAAGCTGAACAGGAAGCAGGATAGGGCAGGGCAGGCAGTGGGATCAGGGGTTTGAGTATGATTGCTGTGCTGCTGATGAAGATCTTAAGAACTGATTTCTGTATTTCACGAGTCACAGAGTAATGGGCTTTTAATTTAGCAATCAGATTTATGGAGGTTGAAGATCGGCCCCCTATGTATCTTATGTTTTTTAAAAGCCCTGGATACATTATTCAAAAGCTGGTCTGCTAAGTTACAGACTGGGAAAACAATTATTGCACCTGAACCAAAGTTCTGTTTGGCTTAGGCAGCCATTTTCTTGGATACAATACTGCCTAAATCTGGCTGGTATTGGCTCACCACTGCCAGCAAGCAGTGTGATCAGACAGTGAAATCACCTGCCTGATAACCTTCTCTGCTTATCCTGGGCAGAATATTTTCCCAAGCATCCACGCTATTCTGGGAGAGGCCGACGTTGCCAACTTACTTACAGATGCTTCAGCCATTCTGAGGTGTTTAGTGACCTTCTATGTCTGCGGCTATAACAATGTCCAGAGGTTGCGCATAACAGGGATGAAGCAGGAGGAGACTTCGACCATTCGCTTTGTAGAGCATTAGCACATTCACTGCAGCGGCTAGTATGAAAAAAACAATCACAGGTGGCACACACGCACTCTCACACATGTAAACACACACAATCTCATGTTCACACTCACACACTCTGACATATTCTCTCATGTTCATGTACAATCTCTGTCTCACACACAAACTCACTCAGTCACACACACACACACAAACTCACTCATATTCACACACAAACTCACTCATATTCACACACTCACAAACTCACTCATAGTCACACACACACACAAACTCACTCATATTCATTCACACTCACTCAACTCACACACATTCCCTCACACAAACCAAACCAATCAATTTTCTAATTATGTAGAGTTATCCTTTCTTAAAGCCTCACCCTTGTCACATGTATCAGAAAGGGTTCGTAGAACAGATTAATTCAATTACCTTTAGAAAGAGCTTTGCAGATTAAATAAACCATTCAATTGTTACTGCATGATGCTGCTCAACCTCCAATTTTCCTGAACTTATTTCTCCCCATTTCCCTGGCCTTACTGATCCTGGGGGGGTGGGAGGGGGGGGGGGTGTAATTTTAACCCCCAAGAATGGGTGGGTTGGCTGTGGGTGAGAAGTGAAAATTTAAAAAATCTCAAACCCGACACCGACCCGCCCACTTCCGGTTTTAACGGAGGCGGGCGAGCCACAATTTATAAATGATTTAAATTTTTTACCCATTCCGGCCGGGAAGGTAAAAGGAGGCGAGAAGGCCCGGATCCATAAGGTAAGTGCCTTTACAGCACTGCTTGTGGGCCAGGAAGAGCAGGAGTGATTCCACCTCCCCGGCCCAACAAGCTTACCTGCCTCCCTCCCCAGAATCGGCAGAACACCTCACCCCTCGATCCCTGACACCCCCCCCCCCCACCATCTCCCCCCTACTTCCGCGCTCTCCCACCCGACCTCGATCCCCCCCTGACCACGATCCCCACCCGACCACGATCCCCCCCTGACCACGATCCCCACCCGACCACGATCTCGCCCCCCCTGACCATGATCTCTCCCACCTCCGACCACGATCTCTCCCCCCTGACCACGAAATCTCCCTTTGACCATGATCTCTCCCCCTGACCGTGATCTCTCCCCCCTGACCGTGATCTCCCCCCCTGACCGTGATCTCTCCCCCCTGACCATGATCTCTCCCCCCTGACCGTGATCTCTCCCCCCTGACCGTGATCTCTCCCCACTGACCATGATCTCTCCCCCCTGACCGTGATCTCCCCCCCCTGACCATGATCTCTCCCCCCTGACCGTGATCTCTGCCCCCTGACCGTGATCTCTCCCCCCTGACCGCGATCTCTCCCCCCTGACCATGATCTCTTCCCCTGACCATGATCTCTCCCCCTGACCACGAAATCTTCCCCTGACCATGATCTCTTCCCCTGACCATGATCTCTCCCCCTGACCACGAAATCTTCCCCTGACCATGATCTCTCCCCCTGACCATGATCTCTCCCCCTGACCACGAAATCTTCCCCTGACCATGATCTCTCCTCCTGACCATGATCTCTCCCCCCTGACCATGATCTCTCCCCATCCGACCACAATCCCCCCTGACCATGATCTCTACCCCCTGACCATGATCTCTTCCCCTGACCATGATCTCTCCCCCCTGACCGTGATCTCTGCCCCCTGACCGTGATCTCTCCCCCCTGACCATGATCTCTCCCCATCCGACCACAATCCCCCCTGACCATGATCTCTACCCCCTGACCATGATCTCTTCCCCTGACCATGATCTCCCCCCCTGACCGTGATCTCTCCCCCCTGACCATGATCTCTCCCCCCTGACCATGATCTCTCCCCCCTGACCGTGATCTCTCCCCCATGACCATGATCTCTCCCCCCTGACCATGATCTCTGCCCCCTGACCATGATCTCTGCCCCCTGACCATGATCTCTCCCCCTGACCATGATCTCTCCCCCCTGACCATGATCTCTCCCCCTGACCATGATCTCTCCCCCCTGACCATGATCTCTGCCCCCTGACCATGATCTCTCCCCCTGACCATGATCTCTCCCCCTGACCATAATCTCTCCCCCTGCGACCATGATCTGCCCCCAGACCACAAGCCCCCGCTTCCCCACGATCACTTCCTCCGTCCCTTTCTCCGCTCTGCTCCCTGGCTGCGGCTTTGTGCTGCAGACTTTCCACCCAACAGGCAGGCAGCCTGTCAATCGGGCTTGCTGTTGGCTGGGAAACCATGTGAAAAGATTTAAAAGGCATCCTGCAGATAATTTCAGCAGTACATCAGGGAAAACCTGAACTGAGAACAAACATCTACCCCCCCACTCCTCCCAGAGTGTGAAAGGACAGTGTCTGACCCACTGTACCACCCAGTCCCAGAGTGTGAAAGGACCGTGTCTGACCCACTGTACCACCCAGTCCTAGAGTGTGAAAGAACAGTGTCTGACCCACTGTACACCCAGTCCCAGCGTGTGAAAGGACAGTGTCTGACCTACTGCACCACCCAGTCCCAGAGTGTGAAAGGACAGTGTCTGACCCACTGCACGACCCAGTCCCAGAGTGTGAAAGGACAGTGTCTGACCCACTGTACCACCCAGTCCCAGAGTGTGAAAGGACAGTGTCTGACCCACTGTACCACCCAGTCCCAGAGTGTGAAAGGACAGCGTCTGACCCACTGTACACCCAGTCCCGGAGTGTGAAAGGACAGTGTCTGACCCACTGCACCACCCAGTCCCAGAGTGTGAAAGGACAGTGTCTACAACATAGCATAATCTAATTCTGCTTATATTAATTTCTTTGCAGAATGTTGCAGGTTGTGTCATTTTGGATTTGGATCTCTAAATATTGAGGTGGTGTTCATGGCACAGATCTCCTTTAAGCTGGGAGCCAAACAGTCTATCCATAACAGTTCCATCCATAACTCATAATTTTTACAATAATGCACCAAGTACAGGGAAGGGATAGTAACTTCAATGAAATCTTCAATAGCTCTAGAAATAATGACCAATTTTCAGAAGCTCTTGAAGTACATTAGTGGAAGGGGAAAGAGAGAAAACCAAATGATACCGTTGCAAAACAAAATGACATTTACAGATGGTTCCTTAGTGATCCTGAAAACTCCACAATATCAATAGAATGATACAGATCCTCCCTACTGATCATTACTGTACTGCCCCAGATCAAAGTGGGATCTCTCTCACATAGTGGCTGGTTATTGCTCTGAAAGGAGGTTTTGCTTTCCCACATTGCACTGCACTGATGAACAGTCCGCCCTGCCTCTCAAGCTCCGAGAAGGACAATGTCCAGTCACTGGGGCTGTGCGAAGAGATTCAAATCTCAGGGGGCACAAGTTAAAAATGAGTATGTTAGGAGTGATAAGAGGGGAGAACCTTTTTACCCAAAGGGTAAATGAGCTGTGGAACAAGTTACCAGGGAAGAACATTGAAGGGGGTCGTATAAATGGGGTCAAGAGACAATGAGACGTGTTTCTGAAGAGAGGAGTTTGGAGGATATGATGAGACAGTGGAATCAATCTCTGGTAAAGCAGTGCGCCTGTTGGGCCTTGAGGCCTTTGACTGTTCTGAACATTCTTATTTTCTAAAGAGGTCGAGTAATGAACCAAACACCAAAGTGGAGATTTTGGTTTAATTCGTATTTAGTTTCCCACTATAAGGCTGGAGCTCTCTGAAGTCTCCACAGATTCTGTGTTAATACTCAACTGTAGGGAGGAGGCTAGTTTTCAGTGAAGCATAAAAGGAATCCCAGAATCCTTCCTGCCGATCTGTGCTGGTGTTTATAATAAAGTCTGACAGCAGTCTGACCCTTGGACCTGAAATTCAGCACAGCCTCCAAATGACAGCAGATATTTAAATCGTCACATAGCGAGGTGAAGAACCACACATAAAATGAGCTGTTTCAGAGCTGGCACGCACAGAGGGCTAGCTGCCATCTTGTAACCAGTAATACGTGCGAGAGATTGCAAATCGTGTGGTTGAGTCACTGAAGGAGGAGATGCGTCTTCAAGGGGTGGGGGGGTGGGGGTGGGGCTGTCTACATGCGGTGGGGCAGGGGGTCTGCACCTTATGTTTTAGGAAGTACCAGCACCCTCCTCGACTGATGCATGTGCTGCAAAGCCTGTTAACTTGATCAAATGGATTAAACGACACGCTGGATTAACCCAAGAACAGGATCAGACCAAGCTTCATATACATATAAATACACACATAAATACATGTCAAGTATACAGCGATACTCCTGGGTTTTAACTCATAAGGTGTCTGTAACATGGGGGTGCACCTTATACACTGGCGTTACCTATTGCTGGACTTTAGAATACTCTGAGACAATGCTCGGAGAGATGTAGATCTCGGTATCAGGCCCCTGTTATTCCCCAGGGGTTTACATCTCTGGATTTTCCTCTACTATGGTGATTACGGCAGTGGTGAGAATACTTACCCTGTAAATGTTGACAAGATTGCTGATGTTCATTGTTATTTCCGCTCCCGCCCGCCCCCCCCCACCTCATGTGTGCAACCTTGGCCCTCAATCACCTTCAGTATGAATGGTAAAATTACACCACTGTTTTTTAAATCTTCACAAAAGGAAGAAAAACACAATCCAATTTTGCAAAGGGAAGGAACTACTGAGCAGCTACAAATCCACTATGTGCAGAATAACAGATACCATCCAGCCAGCTACTAAACCGCAACCCAATCCATGAGCTCAGGTAAACTCGCAAAGCAACAGAAGCAAAGTTAAAGCATAAAATGATAACATTTTAGATTAAATTATGGTTTGAACTCTTTTCAAAGTGCCAATTACTGTAGTTTTATTAAGTAACATTAAATTTACATGGTTTTACACTCTCACTTTCTTGGGGTGTCTGCATGTGATGTGGAGTTGTATTCATGCAAAGGCACTCGCTCTGTGTGGTATCAGGACTCCCTGTCCCTTCACTCTCAGGTCAGGAACAGCATGGCTTAGATACAAAGCCTTCCTCTATATCTAATCTATGATGTACCCAACCTGGGAGTGTTTAATGGGGCAGTGTTGGAGGGAGCTTTACTCTATATCTAATCTGTGTTGTATCTGATCTGGGATTGTTTGATGGGGCAGTATTAGAGGGAGATTTACTCTGTATCTAAGCTGTGGTGTACCTGACCTGGGAGTACTTACTGGGACAATGTAGAGCGAGCTTTAACCTGTATCTAATCTATCTTGTACCTGATCTGGGGGCGTTTGTTGGGGCACAGTAGAGGGAGCTATTCTCTGTATCTAACCTGTGATGTATCTGAACTGCGAATGCTTGACACAACAGTGTAGAGGAAGTTGTACTCTACATCTAACGCTATGCTCTACCTCAGAGAATTGTTCAGAGTTATGAAGGGTTTTGATAAGTTAAAAAGGAAAAAAATTGCACTGGGAGCAGCTGATGGATTGACCAGCCCTGCGCTCCTGAATAAATAAGGCGGGGGGGAGTTTGGGGGAATGGAACCAACAAGTGAGAGTACTGGGAATCGAAGAGAAGAGAAGAGGAGAAATCTGGAAATCATTTGAGAATGTTAAAAAAAAACGACGCAGTTTGCAGTGGGTAAAAACCAGGCAGCGTAAAACTGGGCACGAGTGACTCTCCTGCTCAATGCTCAGAGTCTAACCTACCGATCCTCCAAGGAGGGGTGAGCATAGCCAGCAGTTAGAATATTCAGGGAAAGGATGTTGGGATCGATGATGGAATCATCCGACTCTGGCGTGTTCCGGATCCGACCTACGGACAGAGACAATACGAGACTGGTTACTGAGGTCAGTGTGAACACAAATCAACACCCTATCTGCTCTTCACTGAAGGTCTCTCACTTCTGCATGACTTCTCAATTGAGCTGTGGAACTTTCTGCACGGATGCTGTGAATTTATGAACTCGCACTACTGTGGAGTTTATGTATGTCTCTCTCCTTTATACTTCTATTTCTCTCTAAATGTATTGCCGCAGTGTAGGAAGCCCAATTGGCTTGGTAGGTCAGCCACTCCACTCGCTTTCCAGGAGTCAGTTGTGACTCAGTGGGCAGCACTCTCGTTCCTGAGTCAGAAGGTTGTGGGTTCAAGACTCACTCCAGAGACTTGAGCATGCAATCCAGGCTGACACTCCAGTGTAGTACTGAGGGAGCGCTGCACTGTCGGGGGTGCTGTCCTTTGGATGAGGTATCAAACCTGTCGGCCCTCTCAGGTGGATGTAAAAGATCCCACGGCACTATTTGTAGAAGAGCAGGGGAGTTATCCTCGGTGTCCTGGCCAATATTTATCCCTCAACCAACATCACAAAAACAGATTATCAAGTCATTATCTCACTGCTGTTTGTGGGAGCTTGCTGTGCGCAAATTGGCTGCCACGTTTCCTACATTACAACAGTGACTACACTTCAAAAAATGCACTTAATTGGCTGTAAAACTCTTCGGGATTTCCCGAGGTCACGAAAGGTGCTATATAAATGCTTTTCCTTCTTTCCTGCTGCCCGAAACCCTCTGTGGTATTAGGTGTCACTGTAAGAACACAAGCATGAACTCTCTGTGAATTCAGGAAGTGATGGGTCGCAATGTCTTCATGTGTTGCATATTAAGGTAGTCCTTAATGTTCTTGAGAGTTCCTGATAAACCGATTTTACTGGTCCGACCTGTACTCCAAGGTTAAGGAATCAGGATTGCAAGACCATTGTTCCTTTCCTGCTCCCCCCTCCCCCTTTTCCTGGCTGTGTAATTGGTTAAAAGTTGTTCATTTTCCAGTTCTGACGAAAGGTCATCGACCTTAAATGTTAACTCTCTTTATCTCTCTACAGATGCTGCCTGACCTGCTGAGTGTTTCCAGCATTTTCTGCTTTTACTACAAGCATAATGTACTTTTAACCGTACAGTTTCTGCTTTGGGGACATTGTCTCCATACAGAGAGAGAGCTGTGAAGCTGTTGACTGTACGACCAGAGTTAGTGATTGAAAAGACCATGTCAACATTTAAGAATAGGTGGTTGTAAGAAAGGTAGATGAAGGGATCATAGAATCATAGAAATTTATGGCACAGAAGGAGGCCATTCGGCCCATCATGTCTGTGCCGGCCGACAAAGAGCTATCCAGCCTAATCCCACTTTCCAGCTCTTGGTCCGTAGCCTTGTAGGTCACGGCACTTCAAGTGCATATCCAAGTACTTTTTAAATGTGATGAGCATTTCTGCCTCTACCACCCTTTCAGGCAGTGAGTTCCAGACCCCCACCACCCTCTGGGTGAAAAAGTTCTCCTCCTCTCCCCTCTAATCCTTCTACCCATATACTTTAAATCTATGCCCCCTGGTTATCGACCCCTCTGCTAAGGGAAATAGGTCCTTCCTATCCACTCTATCTAGGCCGCTCATAATTTTATACACCTCAATTAAGTCTCCCCTCAGCCTCCTCTGTTCCAAAGAAATCAACCCCAGCCTATCCAATCTTTCCTCATAGCTAAAATTCTCCAGTCCTGGCAACATCCTTGTAAATCTCCTCTGTACCCTCTCTGATGCAATCACATCTTTCCTGTAATGTGGTGACCAGAACTGTACACGGTGCTCTAGCTGTGGCCTAATATGGGATATGGGAACAGGACGGGTACTTGGTATTGAGACTATTGCTCATGTGGAGGATAAACACCAACAGAGACTGGTTGGGCCAAACGTTCCCACCTTGTAAATTCTAATTATTTGTCCGTGAAAAAAACCTGCAATACCTTAAGCAGGCAATAGAGAACGGCCTGTTAGATTCATAAGTCTAGACATTCTAGCCTGTATCGGGCATGGAAATCAGGTAATCTGAGTAGTAGGGGTGGGAGAGAAGGAATTTTGGACAGATAGTTTGCCATGTTTCCAGCCCTTTCTGGCTCTGATCTGAAATGCTGGTTGTGGGAGCTGTGGGGGGTGGGGTGGGGTGGGGAGGGGGGGTGGGGGTGGGTGCAGGTGTTTCTTCCATCCAACACTTCATTGTGATGTCAGAGTTGGAGGTGGGACTAGCGGGATGCTGGCCTCCACCAGTAAGTGGCCGATGGCAAGAAGTGAGCCCACCGACCCAGCTTCTCACCATAACCCTCGAACCCACCTGCTCACTATCTCCCTCAAGGATGCTTGTGTGATGCTGGCATATTTGTCGCCCAAGTGACCTAAGTGGGGACCAAGTGCCATTTCCCAATGGATATTGATCAATTACCATCAGGAAAGTGGCAAAGCAGCTTAGAAAAATGTATGTTTTTAATCTTTGGCCATATTTAGCCAGACCGCCGCCCACCCCCCCCCTCTCAACAGAGCAGCAGATTTCTGGTACCGCTATGGGGCAGATGGCCAGGCAGTGGCGTAAACGCTGTGAGCGCCCACCCCTTTTAAGCAAATGGCACCGTGATGGGTCAGACTGGTGGGTCAGACTGGTGAGCGGAAGCCCTACCCTGTCACACTTCCGGTGGTGCAGCTGCCTCAATTGGGATTTCTAGGCTAGATAATCCAATCCTGGTGTTCAAATCGCTCCATGGTCTCGCTCCTCCCTATCTCTGTAACTTTCTCAATCCCTACAACCCTCCAGGAACTCTGTTCCTCTAACTCTGGCCTCTTGACCATCCCCCTCCTTCTTAGCGGCCGTGCCTTCAGCCGCCTCAGCCTTAGGCCCTGGAGTTCCCTGTCTACGCCTCTCCACCTCTCTCTCCTCCTCTAAGACACTCCTTAAAACCTACCTCTTTGACCAAACTTTTGGTCACCTGGCCTATATAATGCAAGTTGTTGTTGTTATTGCTGGGGATTTTTGGATTTAGACTATTTCTTTAGATTTGCATAGCCAATGAGATGTCTTGATCTTCATAGGCTCTTGCTATGTCAGGGGTCTGCAGGATATACAAACAGGAACAGCGACATCAGTTGCTTTTCACTGTACTTACCAACAACCAGTTCTCGCACTTCCTTCCAACGTATGTCACTTCCTGTCTCATGCACTATGGTAACCGTAATCCGCCTCTGGATTCCCTATCAAAAGCCGAGAATAAAGAACAATGTTAGTCACCAGTGTCACTTAATTTCAATAATACTCTTTGACAAGCTGAAACCCAGTAAGTCCTGGGAAAGTGATCCGAGACATTCCTCTGAATTGGTAGGGTACAGTATAAAAATTCAAGTTGTCATTGTAGGGACTGTGTCATAAAGTCCCTGCTCCTTCAAGATACTACAGTCGCTACATCTGTGATGAGCTGATCAGTGTAAAGAGAGTTCAATCTCTCACTGAAAGGTTGGGACAACTTAAGGCTGTTTCTATCGCAAAGTGATGCAATTACACTTTTTATGATGTCTATAAAGTCACTGTGGTGATAAACACTTGTACTGTACACCCTCCCCTTAAAACATGCTGGGGTAGATTATGAATCCGCGGGACCGGAGTGCATTTCAGGAACTTGGAGATGGCAGTCAGCACCTACCTTTGCAATATGTGCTCCCATTGGACAAAGCTCTGTGCCGGGGGCTCTAATTTGTAAAAGTTTAGCCCCGTTAAGGTCAGAACACTTGCAAATATGGTTCTCAGTTGTATCTGTGAAGCGACCAAAGTTCATCAGTTCCTACTGTTCAGATAGGATTATCGCCGTGTCCTTATAGTTGTGTTGCTCTCCTCCCCAATACTATCACTCTCATTTACTACAGTGCACAAGCAAATTTGTTCAATGGATTTCCTCTCACACTATTCACAATGCTGTTGCTCTCATTGCCCACTGTCCACCCACAGGCTGATGCATGACTGGACCAAATCCCTGTTGCGCCTTTCATTTCTCCCACATTACTGTTCATCGACATTGTGAGTGTACTTTACACTGTTTTATAACTGCACAACATACTGCACTTGGCAGTGGGGTCATAGATAGCAGCAGGGATCAAGCAAATGTGGATCTGTCTCATGAGAGGGAAGAGGAGAAGCTAGGTGTACTTAACTAACTGGCACCCTTCCCTCCCGCCCTCCCCCAGTGCAGTGAGGATGCAGGGAAGATGAATGTGCAGGATGATGTATTTGGAGTTTAGACGGAACAAGAGAGGAGGGCTCAGAGCATTGATCGTAGTAAGACTGATAGGGTAGATAAAGGAAAGACATGGCGGGTTAGGAAAGAGAGTGAGAGTTTGGAGGCTAAAGATCAGAAAGGGACTGTTTATCTGACATATTTTCCCATATCCTGCCCAGGAACGTGAGTGGAGCTAGAACAGCTAGAAAATACAGGAGCAGCATTCAACCTTGGATGTTGTCATGTTTCAGGATTATTGTGCAAAAGACACAATATCCAATTCGGATCACAAGGGAGTCCTAATATTACATTCCCAGCTAACGTTATTGTGTAATTAGATGCTGAGCAGTACAGGCGCACTCCTGAACATATGAGGTTTAGACCACTTACAAGAGTGTCGAGCTCCGCTGTGGTTGAGGGAATATGTAAGGCAGAGGCAAAACATGTAACAGTTGGACTTGAGTTTTATAGTGAATTAAGGGTTGTTGAAGGGGAGTCGTGTGAAAGAGCAAATCAGTCTTTTCAGAGGCAACTTTGGCAATGGCAGAGACCCATTTGAGGCTGGTTACACAGCAGTACCTGGTGCAATAGGAATGTTCCATGACATGGCATTCCACCTCTGTGGTCAACAACGGCAGGGATATACCTGTGAAAGGAAGAGAGAGATGGTCACTTCATGTACCAATAGTCCTAGTACTGTCTAGTCTGATGCTTAAGCAGATCAAACAC
Source organism: Squalus acanthias (assembly GCA_030390025.1). Taxonomy (NCBI): domain Eukaryota; kingdom Metazoa; phylum Chordata; class Chondrichthyes; order Squaliformes; family Squalidae; genus Squalus; species Squalus acanthias. Next base: position 72,439,112 of record CM059429.1, read on the forward strand.
ACATTAAAGGAAACATGTGGCTTTGTAAGACATGAATGATGAGTAGTTTATATTGTCTGAACTTGGGCCCAGCATGAACTGGTCTTTGATGGTTTTCGGTTTATGTTTCAATAACTGACAGTACTTACTCTCCAGTAGCCTCCAGCTCACAGATCTCGAAGAAGACCAGCAGGTCATACTTGCCCTGGCACTGTCCTGCGGTGGGTCGGCTCATGGTGTTTAACTTGGTAGCTGGTACTGTAAATACAATAAACCATTAGTCAGGGCACTGGGAGCAGCCCAGAGTGTGAATCCTAAACTTGCAATCGGTTCTACCATCAGCTTCCAGCATTATCTGTACCAAAACCTGGTGCTGTGTCAAGTGACAAAGCTGGCATCTAAAATATGAACCAACCTCAACTTTATTTTCAAAATCCAGTTTGTGTCGGATTCAAATCTATCATTATGCAAATATTATTCAAAGTGTGACTGAGAACAGGGCACAGCTGAAGGAAAGAACACAACTAAAGGAACAGGAAACACCTGAAGGTACAGACACACCCGACGGAGCAGGGCACACCCGACGGAGCAGGACACACCCGACAGAGCAGGACACACCTGACAGAAGAGGGCATACTTATGCTGGAAGCTTTGAGTTAATATTTAACCATCACTGTGTCATGACGGTGTTTAATCGCCTGGCAGAGCCTCTTCCTGTTGACGTGTTTTTATGAGTTGCATCCATGACGTGACTATATGAATCTTTTTTTGCAGTTTTCTCCCCTGCTGTCCCAGAGGTGCTGACTTTTGCTGGGTTACAGTTCCATGGTGACTGAAACCCTCAATCCCATGACTGCGGAGGACAGTACAGACAAGCCCAGTTGTGGCCCATATGGCTTAGTGTTGTACCACATGATGAATTTGCCCAGAATTCCATGAGGGGAGCTGCAATCATGTCAATCTTACGATTTCGGCCAATTGATTGGCTGGGAAACAGCTGTGAAACCTAGTTTTCAGCCAATTAAAATTCAGACTTTTAGAAGTGGCTCCAAAATGGGTAATGAGAGACAGGAGGAAAAAGTAAACAAGTTTTAAAGTTACAAAAGAAACCATAAACAGTAAAGTAAAAAAATAAAAAAGAGGTCAATGAGAGCAAGTGTAGAAGAAAATGGAAGTAGAAATGAAAGTGTTTTTTTTATATTTAAGATCGTGTTTAGATGTTTAATTTAGGCTATTGGTGCTAAATTCCAGTAATAAAGCCATTCCTGGCATCTGAGCAGTTTTACTAGCGCTAATTTTAGTGTTTGTGCTGGAAATGTAAGTAATTGGCCGGCCAAGGGAGACAAGCATTTCCCTGGGCTTCTGGCAGTTTAAGGGTTGGACGCACAGGGGCTGAGAGAGATGCAGGCTGGAAGGTGAACGTGCCTCTCACAATTCACCACAACAATCGCGGCTGACACACAAACAAAAAACTCAATTTCTTAGGCTAAATTAAAATCGCAACAAAACACAGCAAACATGCAGAGTGGAGTTAAGAGTAAAGATACAGAGCACATTGCACCAACAGCAATCTCACCCACTAAGGTAAGTTCAGATTTATTCTGCCTTTCTAAATGCAAGATGTTTCTTTTTTTAAATACCTCTGTTGAACATCTGGAGCATTTTTGACCGTTTGTTTTAATTTCTTCACACAAGGCAAGACGAACTGATTAATAATAAACGTACTGAGGGTGCCTCTAAAATTGTGTGATTTAAAAACGTCCAACCTATCCCTTAAAGGGGGACACCAAATCTGAGCAGTTCACTGCCTCATATATTGAAGAAAGTGTTGAATTAGTAAAATGTTAGTCAGTCGCCACTGATTAAATTAGATGCCTTCTTGTAGTGGTAGAGTCCGCTGTGGCCTCACCCTCCCCCTACCCCCGGGTCCTACTGAAACAGTTACCCAGTATTAAAAAGCATTTAACTTTTTCCTCCATGGGAATCAAAGCTCAGGGAATGTGCACCTTACATAACTGAGTTTTGACCTATGCTCTTTGACCCTGACAATCACAGCAAGCAGAGCAAAAAGCAAAAGCCAGCCTAGATACACACGTAGGACACGTTCCAGTCTGGGTGAGATTGGATTGCAAAGCTGAATTCTTTTTGATAAGCCACTGCAGTTTTAAGTTCCCTTCTAAAAAGGACCTTCCCCTTTTAAGATGATCCCACTCAATGGAAGATTCAATCACACCTAAGGGTTGATGGGTTGGCGATTGATACCGTAACCATTTGACTGGCAGCTCTTAAATGGCTCGAGGAAACTTTGATGATAAGTATGGAGTGATGTCAGGGTGGATCGCTAGGCCAGGATTTGGGCCTCTCTCACTTCAAATATGAATTAAAACAAACCTTAAAAAAATTAAACAAAGTAACAACCGTCGAGGTGTGATTGAATAACAGTAATGGACCAAGTGTGCACTGTCTTACAAAATGAGATTGGTTATAAAACAGATCAATTGTGAGTTTGGTGTCAGCTAGCTATCACTTAGGCCTGGCACTCCAGTTGGGAATACCTCCCCCAGTCCTCCCCCTCCTTCTACAGTCTGTGGACTTTTAAAACCAAGCCTGACATCGCCTCATCACCAATTCATTTTTGCTCTTCTGTTTCCAACCTTGGTGGTCCCCTGCACTTTAGGCCTTGGTTCTCCACCAAGGCTTTTCAACTTTAAAATCTAAATGAATGGAATCAGATTCTGTAACATTGGCATTAGTGTCATATCATATCGGCATAGCTACCCCTCAGTTTGGCCTATCTTCAATTTAGTGAAATACTGCACACTCTTGTCCACTGTTGTTTATGCTGCTGAGTCAAGACACAAGGGCACAGGGCTGAGTAATGACACACAACTATATCCCATGGAAAGTGGCTTTGAATTGGGTGCGTCACCAGGAGCAACAAGGAGACACGGTGATGATTACTCACAGTCCAACATCTGGGGTCTGGCAATACATCTCTGCATCAGGAAGGACACAGTAATTGAGTGATTGAGGTTCTATCAGCATACCCCAAAAACAAAGAACAAAGAGGAAAAGGGGGATGGAAAAAGATGAAACCTACTGGGAAAAACCATGGTAGTTTCAGAGTCCCGTCACACGGTCACACAGTGCCATTGTGAACTGCTAAATCATATGGTGAGTGGGAAGGAGAATGGCCTAAGTGTATTTGGGATTGAGAGGTAAGTTTCCAATCATAAAAGAAACGAGTGAGGTAACTCAATCATATCTGGAGTGCAGGGGAGGGTGAAGTATACAATTATACAGGGATTGGGAAATGAATTACCCAATTGAATCAGGAACTGTGGGGGTGAAGTATCGAATGTATGAGGATTGGGAGATTAATTAACCAAACGTATGGGGAGCTTTGGAGGTGAAATACCCAATTGTAAAGGGGGTTGAAGTATCCAATAATATAGTGAGTTGGGCAGGTTGAAGTGCCCAGTCGTATGGGGTGAAATATCCAATTGTATGGGGGATTGGGAGATGAATTAGCCAATGATATGGGGAGTTGTAAGCGGTGAAGTATCCAATCAAAGAGACTTTCCATCAGATTCCTGTACTACGAACCATGTAGCTGGGCTTTCCTGACAGCACAACCAGGGGAACTGGGAAGGGGCAAGGGGGCATAAACCTCCTCCTCAGAAAGATAGGAAGCAGCGACACTAGCGGCAGACACGGCGTGCATGGACAGGGAGTCCAGGAACGGGAGGTTCAACCCATCAGGCATCAGGTGCTTAATCAAAACAAGTGCTTTCTCATTCTCTGCGAGGTGCGTGATGAGGAACAGAAAACAACAGAAATGGTATAATTACATGAGTTCTGACAACGAGAGGACAACAGGTTAACTAATGAGCAGCGTCGAGAAACATGTACAACAAATTGAAATGATAAGATATTAAGCTGCTAGTACCTGGACCTGTCCCACCACAAAAGAAAAGGAACCTCCAGCCACTCACAAGCCCACTCAGCTTTGCGCCATACAGGACGATAGTTCCCCTCAGCTCTGGCACAATCCAATGTTCCTCCACCCGTCCCCAGCAACATATGGACGAAGATCAATTTTCCACTGGCAGGAGCGTTGGGAACCAGAGGCCACAGATTTAAGATCATTGGCAAAAGAACCAAAGGGGAGATGAGGGCAATTTTTTTTATGCAGCGAGTTGTTATGATCTGGAATTCACTGCCTGAAAGGGTGGTGGAAGCAGATTCAATAGTAACTTTCAAAAGGGATATATACTTGAAACGGAAAGAAATTGCAGGGCTATGGGGAAAGAGCAGGGGGGTGGGACTAATTGGGTAGCTCTTTCAAAGAGGCAGCACAGTCACGATGGGCCGAGTGGTCTCCTTCTGTGCTCTATGATTCTATGAGATATCTATGATCAGAAAGTGATACACTGACTGGACCTACAAAACAGCAGGAGCTGTGGGCCTCCTTACTGAAGCCTATCCCTCACACACTCCAAACCCCCACAGCTAGAGGAATGGCTTGGCTCGGATTAGACACATCCCTGTGACCCCCACAAACTCTTTATTTCACCTCAGGTAACAACCTGGTGCCCAATATACTCTTCACTTCTACCCAATGTGATCTGGGCCCTGTGAGAATAAAGGGCCCTGCCAAATAGTAAGCCTACCAAGTGTTGAGAACTGTATGCTGTATACGACCCTGAATGTATGTATCTGTCAGGCCAGTGTAAGCAAAAATCAGCATGTACCCTGTGTGTAAGGGGCCTAATGCCTGTTCTTTATTCTACTATTACTGAGCAGGTGTGTGAACTCAGTCATAACAAAATTACGTTATTTGAAAAAAAAACTTTTGTTTCATAAACACACTTTTTAATTGTTTTTTGAACGGGCATCCTAAAGGTGAGGCAGACATGGAGAAGGAATGGAACAGTGATCATCAGGGGAGCTGAGGTTAATAGTTAGTGTCAGACTAATTTAGGCATATGGAGGTTGAAGGTCATGGTTAGTGTAAAGTAGAGAGGCTGAGGTTAAAGGTTGGTACCAGGGTAATGGAGAGAGGCTGAGGTTAAAGGTTGGTACCAGGGTAATGGAGAGAGGCTGAGGTTAAAGGTTGGTACCAGGGTAATGGAGAGAGGCTGAGGTTAAAGGTTGGTACCAGGGTAATGGAGAGAGGCTGAGGTTAAAGGTTGATACCAGGGTAATGGAGAGAGGCTGAGGTTAAACGTTGATACCAGGGTAATGTAGAGAGGCTGAGGTTCAAGGTTGGTACCAGGGTAATGTAGAGAGGCTGATGTTAAACGTTGATACCAGGGTAATGTAGAGAGGCTGAGGTTCAAGGTTGGTACCAGGGTAATGTAGAGAGGCTGAGGTTAAAGGCTGATGATGCCAGGTCATGGAGAGAGGCTGAGGTTAAAGGTTGGTACCAGGGTAATGGAGAGAGGCTGAGGGTGACGATCACTATCAGGATAATGTAGGGAGGCTGGGAATAAAGGTAATTATTAGTGTAATGTAGGGAGGCTGGGGGTGGGGGAGGGAGGGGGTAGCCTTGATAGCATCTGAAACGTGCTATGCCTCTCTTTGATATTAGAAAGAAAATGCTTGCCGTTGCTGAGATTCCTGGCATTCAGAAACTCATCCTCTAAGTTAATTACAATAACTTATGCTAAACAAGAACCCTCCCACACACGCTTGCTTCCATGTTTTCCCTTCCTGTCCTGAAGGTGCTGACTCTTGCTCTGGTTCAATGGCACCGGCACCAGTTGCCCTCAGATAGCCTCAGCTAACTGGCTAATCTGTGAGCTGAGAGCTAAATTAGCACAGATCAGAGACGGGACCTGGGACCTTCCTGGTCTGTACAACTCAACACCGCAGTTACCCACTGAGTCATTATGCAAGGTCCATGAATCACTTTAATAAGGCTTCAGAGGTGGAAATTGGTTGTGATAAGTTTTCTTGTCCATACCAGCGACACACCAACAATGTGCGTCCCAACTGGGAGGCCCGAGGCCTGCCCGGGATTGGCCTGCGGGACCTCATTTGCTTAATTTGGGCGAGTTGGCAGTGCCTGCAGCGCCTCCACAGGCAGCTCGCCCCTTTTACAAAGTTGAATGTCGGGCGGCTCGCCTCACCAGCAGCGGCCTGAAGGTAAGTCCCAGGAGGGGTAGCGAGGCAATGTTTGTGGGGCGGGGGGGGGGGGGGGTGGCTGATCGTGAGTGCTGCGGAGTCGGGGGAGCACTCCTGTTCCTCCTGGCTCCAGGGCAATGATTACTGATTGGGTTTTGTTTTTAAACTTACATTTTGTTGCCAGCTGTTGAAGAATCCTAAGCGGAGCAGGCCTGGCATCTGCTCCAGCTGATCGCCAACCAGTTTCGGCGAGGGGTCCGAAAACAGGTATTAGGCCCCTCATTTACATATGTAAGGGGCATAATGCCTGTTTTAGGTGGCCGCCCGGGATGCCTGAAATGCCGCCTTTACCAACATGGCGGCACATGTAACGCTGGCACAGATCGGGTGTGGGTCGTTGCGCCCCGAAAATGGTACTTTTTGTGCCTGTTTTCCCATCCAATTTCTACCCCTCTATGTCACTAAGAGGTAAGCTCAGGTACTTTTACGCAAAGCAAAAAAAGCCTGAAACAATTGTAATCTTCTCACCTGGTTTGGACAAGGGCATCACTCGAGGGAACTGTCGGCGAGACGGCCTCAGGGGGCTGGGAGCAGAAAGAGAGAGAGCAGGTGAATTCCACTTAGAATACGTTATGGAGAAGGACTTTTATTCAAAAGTACATGACTGGGCTGAGGCTTTATCAGCACACGGTACCATAAATGGGAGATTCATTCTCCAGATCTCTCACACACTGAGGTTCCCATTTTAGTGGTGAGGTACGGGGCCTGGCATTGAGCATATGAAAAGGCGCTACTTCACTGGGAATGAGAGACATCAGAGAAGTGGAGGTGTATCAACTGAAGTGCTGTCACCTGCCTTCCAGTACCTGGTACAGGACAGAGCTTTCAGAGGCCGGGATACACCTTTCCTCCCTCTCCAAGCTTCAGGATACACAAGAAACCGGTCTCACCATTTATCTGCCACTCCCTGCATCTCTCTGCCTTTGCTCACGGACTGCCGTCTAGTCAGCCATCCCCGGTGCCAGGGTCCAATGCCTTTCCTTCTCTGTTCTGCAGCCACACAATGCTATTTGGAGATGGGGCTATCACATCATCCCAGCAGTTAAAAGGCAGCACTCGAATGCCAGAAAGGGCAATAGCTGTTCGATGGACAGAGAAAAAAGGAAGAAGAGAACAGCCCTCCTGTCTGGAATTTCCTCTCTCCAAAGGCCCATCTTCATCTCAGGATGGGCTGGAGACCATCGCCGTTTGAGGGAGCCACTAGTAGGTGTGCATGAGTGGCCCAGGGTGAATCCCAGCTGGGTTTGTTTGTCTTTCCCTATCAGGAAGTTGTTGGCCTCAAATCAACAACATGGCTGCCTGAGGTCAGGAGGCGTCCATGTGTGGAATAACTGCACCAACCATGTTGTGGTACGCTACAATTCATTTTCCCACCATATTCGATTTAATTTCCTCCCTCAACTTTTTTCTTTGCAAAACACATTCTTCCCTGAATGAGAGCACAGCTGGGGGTGGGGTGACCTGCTCCCTCATTGCGGGTGTTATATTCAAACCACCAGGAGTTTGCCTTATCTCCGTTCCTCTTCACCCACTACAATACAAAGGGATTAAAGTCTGGTGCAGAACCTCTCATGGCTCTGAACACTGTGAAGAGTGAGGCACAAACTTTGAGGTTGAAACAGAATAAAGGAGTATTGCTGCTGAAGACAATGCGATATATTGGGAATACCTACCTGATGAGGTCCTTACAGAGCGGTGGGAATGGGTGCTGCTGATAGTGTCCAAATACCTCGAAGACAATGGGTTGGGTCTTGATATACTCTATGAAGGATTTGGTCACTTCCACTGCAATCTGTAAAAAAAAGTAAGTCTTCAGTGTATACAACCGTTTTTTAATTGAGTTTTCAAGAGTTAACAAAGACACAATTTTCTGGACTGCTGTAGACATTAATTGGACAATACTTGTGGGAGGGCACATTGGTGTACATGGGTTGCGGTCAAGGCTGTAGAACGCTGGAGCAGCACAGGTTTCACAGTTGGAGGAATCTGGTTTGCCTGGGAGGGTGAGCAAGGAATCCTGCCTACGTTAGCCTATGGTCTTGTCAGTTGGGGCCACTGCTCTTGGCCAACGCCAGCTGAGTTGGTCCTGTTGGCTTACTCCCTGATCGCCTCCTGGGAGTGCACACCCTCCAATTCTGGCTTCATTTGCATCCCCTTTCCTTCTGCTCCACCGTCAGTACCAGGGCCTTCAGGTGTCCTGGCTCTACCTTCTGAAACTTTCTCCCTAAACCCCTTCCCCTTGTGAACTCTCTCCTCTTCCTTGACAGCCTCCTCAAACCTATCACTTTGACCATGCCTTCAGTCACGTGCCCTAACTCTTCTCCCACTGCTACTCAGCATCTTTTATCATCTCTGTGAAATTTTACTATGCCAAAGACGCTATGTAAATGCAAGCTGCTATTGTTGTAGCGATCAAAAGCAGGATACCCGGCTGATTTTCCCTTCACAACTCAGGGGCACCCAGGCCAATTATAGCACCCTAACTTGTCCACGCAAGCTGAGGTCAGCTAACTCAGCGCAGTCTGTCCTGGGCTGTAACACACCAGATACTATATTTACCATCGGTGCCACTGTGGGGCTCTGGCTTCCAAAACATAGGAAATATAAACTAACTGAAAATAACACTGCAAAAATAAGTAACCTCTTTCCTTTATAAAGCCTAACTTAGGCCCTAAATTTTTAAAGCCTAACTTAGGCCCAAGTTAAAGAAGAAGTTATAGAAAGTGCAAAAAGGGAATAAGAGGGGCAAAGAGAGAGTATGAGAATAGATTAGCGGCTAACATAAAAGGGAACCCAAAAGTCTTTTCCTGTCATATAAATAGTAAAAGAGTAGTCAAATGGTGGGGCCGATTAGGGACCAAAAAGGAGAGATTCTTGTGGAGGCAGAGGGCATGCCTAAGTACTAAATGAGTACTTTGCATCTGTTTTCACTAGAGAAGAGGATGCTGCCAATGTCACAGTAAAGGAGAAGGTATTGGTGATATCGGACAGGATAAAAATAGATAAAGAGGGTGTACTTAAAAGGTTGGCAGTCTTCAAAGTAGAAAAATCACCCGGTCCGGATGGGATGCATCCTAGGTTACTGAGGGAAGTAAGGGTGGAAATTGCAGAGGCTCTGGCCACAATCTTCCAATCCTCCTTAGATATGGGGGTGGTGCCAGAGGATTGGAGCATTGCAAATGTTACATCCCTGTTTAAAAATATGGAGGGATAAACCCGGCAACTACAGGCCAGTCAGCCTAACATCGGTGGCGGAGAAACATTTTGAGACAATAATCCGGGACAAAATTAATTGGCATTTGGAAAAGTATGGGCTGATAAATGAAAGGCAGCACGGATTTATTAAAAGCAAATCATTTTTTACTATCTTGATTGAGTTCTTGGATGAAGTAACAGAGAGGGCTGATGAGGGTAGTGCAGTTGATGTTGTGTATATGGACTTTCAAAAGGCGTTTGACAAAGTACCACATACTAAGCTTGTAAAGCCCAAAGGATTAAATGGACAGTGGCAATGTGGATATGAAATTGGCTAAGGGACAGAAAGCAGAGAGTAGTGGTGAAAGGGTGGTGGAAGCAGATTCAATAATAACTTTCAAAAGGGAATTGGATAAATACTTGAAAGGAAAAAATTTGCGTGGCTATAGGGAAAGAGTGGGACTAATTGGATAGCTTTACCAAAGAGCTGGCACATACACAATGGGCCGAATGGCCTCCTTCTGTGCTGTACCATTCTATGATTCTATAAGAGTCAAGGAACATAGAACTACAGTTTGAGAAACCATGTTTTTCCGTACTCCTGCTCTTCCCTATTCCAGACTCATCCACCATCTGCTGGAGAGGGCAGAGGGCAGGACATCTGCTCTCCCTCTGCACGCGAGGGGCAGAGAATAGCATTGCTGCCATGAATCTCACTTGCTTTTAAATGGGAATTAATAGCGTACAGTCTAATCACACGACACAGTCACCTACCTGCCAACAACAGACTCCGAGACAAGCACTGTCGCCAACAGTACAACACAAGACACTCGAACACAAAATGAAAACCTTTCAAAAGCTCTTTGGTACAGTCAGTAGTGAGTCTGGGCATTCTATCTGGTCCTATATAATCACGGTCATATCTTCAATCGGGAGACTCACATTCTGTACGTGGTAAAAGCCAAGTGGGGGGCCTCGGCCTGTGTTTTTCAGCGGCTCTGTAGAAAAGGCTTCTTCTTGGCGATGGATGAAGCTGTAAAAGAGAAAAAGAAATAAAATCACAATTGAACTTTCTTGGTCAGAGGTTCCTTTGATTTATGTCATCAGTTTTGAACAGAAACATCAGATCACTCGGATCTTCACGGGCTGGAGTGTGAGGAAACTGGAATGGAGATGATGTAAAGCTGCTCTACTGGATACAGTTGTTCCCAGAGCACTGCAGGAATCCCAGCAGGCCAGCTACCCAACCCTTACCCACAGAGCACTGCAGGAATCCCAGCAGTCAGACCCTTTTAAAGATCAACCTTACATTATGTCTGACTTGACATTTAGAAGCCAGAGATATAGCACAGCCTCCACAGTTGTGGCAATGGGTCTCTACAGCAAGGATGTAACAAGCCTCCTCAGGCGTGGCAATGAGTGGATATAACATGGCCTCCAAAGCTCCAGTAATTGGTATATATAACACGGATACAGCATAGCCGCTATAGGTACGGCAATGAGTCTATATAACACAAATATATAGTCATGGTACTGGGTCCATATATCATGGATATATCACAGACCCCACTGGCATGACAATGGGTGGATATAGCACGGCCTCCACTGATGTGACAGTGGCTCTTTATATCACAGATACATTATGGCTTCCACTGGGGTGGCAATGGGTCTATATAGCATGGATATACCATGGTAATGGGTGACTTACTTGAACTGACAGAAGATATCGGCATATTCAGCTGAGATACTTGAGGCTTGTAGGACTGTCACTCTGAAAGTGAAGTTGCTGCCGATCCTGAGGTGTTCTACGATTCCATCCGTCTGTGTGTCTACCGGTGACTTCACTGGACTTTCGAGCTCCTCCTGGGTGGCTGCGAAGTGCAAACAAACCCACAAACATTTAATGGGATATTTTATCCCCACCTCGCTTGCAGAAATGGTGGAGGCAGGTTTAAGTTGGCGGGTGGAGGGGGGTGGTTAAGATGTCGGGGGTGGCGGGGGGGGGTTCAGGCCTCGCGCCCGCCTCTCGCCATTTTAATGAGGCTGAAATCAGGCACGGGAAGGCCTCCCGCCTCAGAGGAGCAGAGGCCTAATTTAAATGGCAGTCATCGGGATGTGCACGGGTTCGACTAAGGCCCGCACCATCTGAAACCTGGTGGCGAAAGCTTGCAGCAGCCAGGATCCTGGCCGCAAGGGACCCAGCTAAGTGTCATTTAGATTTTGTTTTTAAGTGTTCCTTGTGGGCCGGGAGGAGCAGGAGCGTCCCTCCTGATCCCACAAGCATACCCTGGGTTCCCCGCCGTCCCCAGTGTTTGCGGACTTTCCTGATTCCCTCCCTCCAATTCCTTATTTACCTCAGCAGAGACAGTTTCCGTGGGTCCCCAGCGGCGGCCTGGCCCTCCGATAAACTTTGACTCCCGCCCAATGGCTTTGGTGGGAGTCAGTATTGGGAGTTAAGATCTCCCAGGCCTCACGCTTTTACCGGAGGGGGGGGGGGGTGGGGGGCGGGGGGGACACGTACAGCTCTCTGCCTGCTTCGACCACTGATTCCCGACTGGAGTTAAAACCGGTCTTTACAGTCAGTTTTCTTGTCATTGGGAAATTGTCCTGATTCTCCCTGCCACTGTCCCAGGTGAATAGCAGAGTTAGATGAATCTGCATCTGCAATGAGAACACCTTTCTTGAATCCATAACCAGGACCTGGATTCTTTGCTCAATTCTGTTCAAAGCAATCCCCATAGAGAGTGATTTTCAGAGCGTGTGGTGGGAAACTCGCTCACCACTGGCACATTGCGGGAACTCGCAGGCTTTGCCCGTGTACCGGAATACTTCCCGGTAATGCCTACTTCCAAGTATATTATCCGTTTACAAACAGGCTCTGAGAGCATCATCGCACTGCAGACATCACATTCCACGTGCTCTCCTGAAGCAGCACGCCTACTCTGGTTGGAATTCATCCAAAACCATGAGAACATCCAATTTGGGATGATTCCAGATCGGTCCCAGATCTCAAACACTCCCTTACCATGGACATTTGTTAGCTTTCTGTCAGCCAATGCCACACAACGCTGCACCTCTCGCGCTTTCCCTCACGACAAGCTACACGTCCCTTCTGCTGCCTTCCAGCAAAGGCGCTGACCTTTGCTGGGATACGGTTCCATGCTTCCAGGCAGCCCTTTCAGAATGCAGCCAACTCGACGCCTCAGCCTGGATGGAGAGTGTGGGTCCATGGTGGACATCACTGCTAATCCTGATCCTTCTCTTACCTATTGTTCAGGCACACACCTTCTAGCAGGAATTAAGGAGGGTATCACAGAATCTTGCAGCACAGAAGCAGGCCATTCGGCCCATCGTGCCTGTGCTGGCTCTTTGAACGAGCGATCCAATTAGTCCCACTCCCCTGCTCTTTCCCTATAGCCCTGTATTTGTTTCCTTTTGAAGTATATACCCAATTCCCTTTTGAAAGTTACTACTGAATCTGCTTCCACCACCCTTTCAAGCAGTTCATTTCAGATCATAACAACTCGCTGTGTAAAAAGAATTCTCCTCATCTCCCCCCTGGGACGTGAATACCTGTGCTTTAGAGCTCATGAGTTATTTGATTTACCAGGAACTTCTAAACAAGAGAGCTGGAAGAGCCCAGGGTCAACACCTGGTTTGTGCTGAGTTCACTGAAATTGGGGCAAATCGGGAGAGATGTATAATGGGCGGCTGAATCAATATCCTTTTACACTATCACCCAAAGTCAAAATTACCCTCAAGGGATAGAAATTGGAGTGGGATCACAAGACTGATTTTTCCATCCCAGGGATGCTGAATCTGATTTTTCTGCCCTACCATCTCAGCTGATTTCAGTAATCTCGGCACAAGCCAGGCATCGACACCGGGACCTTCCAGCTCTCTCGTTTAGATGTTCCTAGAAAACATCTTCTTCTTCAATTAGCTCCTGACCTCTGAAGCACAGGTATTCGCGTCACAGAAAACCCTTTAAAACCACGATTCAAACTGGGTGAAACATACAGCACCATGGGTTTTAATGGGGTGGTGCATACCTGCACAGGTATTGTTGTTGACCTCGTCGGCTGAAGGGCCTGAATCGCTCGACTGACCCTGTCCCTCAACAATCCGCAGCTCCTCCTGCGACGTGCCAGAGCGAGACATTCCAGCTGTACAACAATCCGACTGAAACTAAAAACAGAGAGGATCACAGAGTAACATCACATCAATGCCCCTACATCACTCCGGCAGGGGCTGCTCACGGACATTCACGGCAGTGCTAATCAAACCACAGAAGCTTATAACAATCAAGGAGGCCATTTGGCCCATCGTGTCTGCACTCTTTGCTGGAGCAATCCAAAACTAACCCCACTGCACTACTCTACCCTATAGCCCTGTATCTTCCTCTGCTTCAAATATTTATCCAATTTGCCCGTTATAAATGCAATGATCTCTGTCTCAACCATGCACTGCAGCAAAGCATTCCCTGCTCTAACAACCCTCTACATAAAGACATTTCTTCCAATTTCACTCCTCACTCTCAGTGAAAATTTAAAAAGGGATATGGGGATCGGGCGGGAAAGTGGAGTTGATGTCGAAGATCAGCCATGACCTTATTGAATGGCGGAGCAGGCTCGAGGGGCCGTGTGGCCTACTCCTGCTCCTAATTCGTATGTTCTTATGACCTCTCATCACTGACTCCCGAACCAGAGGAAATAGTCTTTCCCTGTTTACACTCTTCATTGGTTTAAAAACCTCTATTAAGTCTCCTCTTAGCCTTCTCTGCTCCAGTGGAAATAATCCTAGAATCTCATCTCTCCTCAGAACTCTAGTTTACCATCCTGGTGAATCAACGATGTATGCTGTCTATGGCTTTGATGTTCTCTCTTTAATGAGAAGCTCAAAACCTCACACAATACTTCAACTGCAGCCTAACCAGTGTTTTGTATAAAGTTATCATTACTTCTATATTCTTGTATGCTATGCCCCTATTTATAAAACCCAAAATGCTGTTGGCCTTTTTTATGGATTTACCTAACTGTATTTGCACTTTTGGGAATTATGCATTTAAACCCTTAGGTCTCTCTATTTATCCATGCCCTTCAGCCTCTTCCTATTGAGTGTATGCTCTCAACACCTTGTATTTCCACCCAAAATGTAATACCCCACACCTCTCCACATTAAATTGCATCTGCCACTTGTTTGCCATTCTGCTAACCAGTCTATGTCTTCCCGAAGTGCTGAATAGTCAATAGGTTTACAAACATAAGCCAGCATGGAACAATAAGATGTCATTTCACACAACAAGCTGACTCTTCTCTAGCCCCATGTACAATCTCTGCTATCCTGGATTCTATTGCACCCAACTAATCTCCTCCCACACACCATGTACAATCTCTGCTATCATGGATTCTATCTCAACTATTTAATCTCCTTCTACACACCATGGATTCTTAGCATTAGAAGTTACTGTGGGTATTCTCAGGGCCAGGGGTGACTGTGGGTATTCTCAGGGCTGGGGTGACTGTGAGTATTCTCAGGGCTAGGGGTGACTGTGAGTATTCTCAGGGCTAGGGGTGACTGTGGGTATTCTCAGGGCTAGGGGTGACTGTGGGTATTCTCAGGGCTAGGGGTGACTGTGGGTATTCTCAGGGCTAGGGGTGACTGTGGGTATTCTCAGGTCTGGGGGTGATTGTGGGTATTCTCAGGGCTAGGGGTGACTGTGGGTATTCTCAGGGCTAGGGGTGACTGTGGGTATTCTCAGGGCTAGGAGTGACTGTGGGTATTCTCAGGGTTAGGGGTGACTGTGAGTATTCTCAAGGCTGGGGGTGACTGTGGGTATTCTCAGGGCTAGGGGTGACTGTGAGTATTCTCAGGGCTGCGGTGACTGTGGGTATTCTCAGGGCTGCGGTGACTGTGGGTATTCTCAGGGCTAGGGGTGACTGTGAGTATTCTCAGGGCTGCGGTGACTGGGTATTCTCAGGGCTGCGGTGACTGTGGGTATTCTCAGGGCTAGGGGTGACTGTGGGTATTCTCAGGGCTGGGGGTGACTGTGGGTATTCTCAGGGCTAGGGGTTACTGTGGGTATTCTCAGGGCTAGGGGTTACTGTGGGTATTCTCAGGGCTAGGGGTGACTGTGGGTATGCTCAGCGCTAGGGGTGACTGTGGGTATTCTCAGGGCTGGGGGTGACTGTGGGTATTCTCAGCGCTAGGGGTGACTGTGGGTATTCTCAGGGCTAGGGGTGACTGTGGGTATTCTCAGGGCTAGGGGTGACTGTGGGTATTCTCAGCGCTAGAGGTGACTGTGAGTAATCTCAGGGTTAGGGGTGACTGTGGGTATACTCAGGGCTAGGGGTGACTGAGTATTCTCAGGGTTGGGGGTGACTGTGGGTATTCTCAGGGCTGGGGGTGACTGTGGGTATTCTCAGGGCTGGGGGTGACTGTGGGTATTCTCAGGGCTAGGGGTGACTGTGAGTATTCTCAGGGCTAGGGGTGACTGTGGGTATTCTCGGCTGCGGTGACTGTGGGTATTCTCAGGGCTGGGGGTGACTGTGGGTATTCTCAGGGCTAGGGGTGACTGTGGGTATTCTCAGGGCTAGGGGTGACTGTGGGTATTCTCAGGGCTAGGGGTGACTGAGGGTATTCTCAGGGCTAGGGGTGACTGAGTATTCTCAGGGCTAGGGGTGACTGTGAGTATTCTCAGGGCTAGGGGTGACTGTGAGTATTCTCAGGGCTAGGGGTGACTGTGAGTATTCTCAGGGTTAGGGGTTACTGTGAGTATTCTCAGGGCTGGGGGTGACTGTGGGTATTCTCAGGGCTAGGGGTGACTGTGAGTATTCTCAGGGCTGGGGGTGACTGTGGGTATTCTCAGGGCTAGGGGTGACTGTGAGTATTCTCAGGGCTAGGGGTGACTGTGGGTATTCTCAGGGCTGCGGTGACTGTGGGTATTCTCGGCTGCGGTGACTGTGGGTATTCTCAGGGCTGGGGTGACTGTGGGTATTCTCAGGGCTAGGGGTGACTGTGGGTATTCTCGGCTGCGGTGACTGTGGGTATTCTCAGGGCTAGGGGTGACTGTGGGTATTCTCAGGATTAGGGGTGACTGTGGGTATTCTCGGCTGTGGTGACTGTGGGTATTCTCAGGGCTGGGGGTGACTGTGGGTATTCTCAGGGCTGGGGGTGACTGTGGGTATTCTCAGGGCTGGGGGTGACTGTGGGTATTCTCAGGGCTGGGGTGACTGTGGGTATTCTCAGGGCTGGGGGTGACTGTGGGTATTCTCAGGGCTAGGGGTGACTGTGGGTATTCTCAGGGCTAGGGGTGACTGTGGGTATTCTCAGGTTTGGGGTGACTGTGGGTATTCTCAGGGCTAGGGTTGACTGTGGGTATTCTCAGGGCTAGGGGTGACTGTGGGTATTCTCAGGGCTGGGGGTGACTGTGGGTATTCGCAGGGCTAGGGGTGACTGTGGGTATTCTCAGGGCTAGGGGTGACTGTGGGTATTCTCAGCGCTAGGGGTGACTGTGGGTATTCTCAGCGCTAGGGGTGACTGTGGATAATCTCAGGGCTAGGGGTTGGCTTAAGCATCAAAATTACAAGTTTATTTCCAAATAAAGATATATCAGCCCAGATGTCCTCACAATATATGAGACATGAATCTAGGAGTGTGTGCAAGAAGTTTTATACTTTTGATAAATTATTTTTCACTTCCTTCCTGTCTAGTCCTATTTTCCAGTGAGCCATGTGTAGTGGGGGTCAGGAGGTGACCACGTGAAGGAGAAGCCTGCTAACAGTCTTACCTTCTCAAAGTGCTGGTCATCAAAGGAGATCTTGGCTGTTCCTGATTGTCGAACCCCAGAACCATAATCTGGAGCTTCCTCATCGGCTAAAAACAGACACAATAAAGTAATATTACTCAATGAATTGAAGCTGTGTGTAATGAACGTTGTACCCTCCCTAAATCCCCTTTGGTACCAGCGCTTGATTCATGATAGCCTCTGCTTCTTAGCTGATTGGATTAAGGGTGCCATGCTCCAAGTTTCCATCCAATGGGAAGACTAACTGTGCCAACATAGCCTAGCTTAGTGCAGGTTAAAGGTTGGTACTTTGAATATGAAGGCACTAAAAACAGGGGGTAATTTTACCTAACCTGCTCGGACCAACTGCCCGCTTTGCACCCCGTCCCGATTATGCATTCCACAATGGAATGGAAAATTGGGCTGGGTGTAAAAGGTGTAGCTGATCCAATCCGGTCAGTTCCTCGACCGGCGGGTTAGGTTAAAATGACCACCAGACTCAGGTAAGTTTAACTTGGGTGATAGCGCAAAGCGGGCGATAGTGAATCGGCACTCCATTTTGCACTCCGCCTGATTTTCTTTTCCATTGACTTCCACCCGAGACAGATTTAACTCTCAGACTACCCAAACGCATTTCACGCAGTTCTTTAGAGTTATTGTCTGCAGAAGCAGCAAGTTTCTTTACCCTTTCTGCCTATGCTGACCCATACCAGCCCCTTATTGGTGGGTTCAGGTCATTACCTTAGGCCCAAGGTACCTCAGGCGGAGCCAATGGCCTCCAGACCTGAAGATATTGTTGGCTGCCTGCCGTAAAAAGGTATTTACCTTTTAACCAGCTCTATTTTCGTGCTGTCTGTCCTTTTTCAGATCTGCTGATCTGAGCAAAGGCTGGACACAGAGCCTCAAGCCCAGCTGTCCTCAACACTACCAGCAACAGAGGCCTGTCTGGTGTCCTGAGAGTAAAGGGAGGAGGGAGTCGCCAGTACAGCACGGCTGCCTCATTTAAATGTGATTTGAATGTTTGTACCTGCTCTGACCCCTGGGTGTAGCCCATAAACCTATAAATCCCTGGGCAATGCTAAGGGGGCAAAGACCCAGATCCATAGGCCTCCATCTCTTTATCTGCTGCTTTCGACCAGGAAATAAGGAATCCCCGACAGTGTCTGACCCACTGTACCACCCAGTCCCGGAGTGTGAAAGCACCGTGTCTGACCCACTGTACCACCCAGTCCCAGAGTGTGAAAGGACAGTGTCTGACCCACTGTATCACCCAGTCCCAGAGTGTGAAAGGACAGTGTCTGACCCACTGTACACCCAGTCCCAGAGTGTGAAAGGACAGTGTCTGACCCACTGTACCACCCAGTCCCAGAGTGTGAAAGGACAGTGTCTGACCCACTGTCCCACCCAGTCCCAGAGTGTGAAAGGACAGTGTCTGACCCACTGTCCCACCCAGTCCCAGAGTGTGAAAGGACAGTGTCTGACCCACTGTACCACCCAGCCCCAGAGTGTGAAAGGACAGTGTCTGACCCACTGTACCACCCAGTCCCAGAGTGTGAAAGGACAGTGTCAGACCCACTGTACCACCCAGTCCCGGAGTGTGAAAGGACAGTGTCTGACCCACTGTACCACCCAGTTCCCCTGGAGTTTGCTCTTCCACATGTTCTTACTTACCAGAAATGGCCTGAACAGCCACACGTAGAAATCCTTTGACCTCTCCCTTCTCACTGACTATTGCCACACGGTGTACCAGTGGCACTGGGTATAGCAGGTTACTGAGATAAACAAATGCTCTGGAAAGAAGAACACAAAACACATCAGCCAATCCGCCCAACACCACCTTTACGCCATAGGTGGTTCTACACTTCCTCACTGGCTCAGGGACTTCACAGCTGGGTCTGTTAGAAAACATGGCAATGATAGTTTGTTTGATTTTCTTGCAGCTGGAGGGGGGTAAGCCAAGAATTTTTGAATTCAGTGCCCCTTCCATTGGGATTGTGAGAGGGAGTGGATGTTGGTAAATAGAAATGACCAAAGGTTTGGATTTGATGTTTATCTTTCCCACTGTTTTCAGCAGATACTGATGTGGTGCTGGTTTCATTCGAACACAGTCACTCCACTTTGCTGCTTGTTACTTTTATGGGTTGTCTTCTACCCCACAAGAAGCGACTATATGGTCCGTGGAAGGAACCAGCTTGATTGGCCAAATGGCCTTTTCTCATTCTTAGCTATCATGTGTCAACCTAATAGGTTGCTGGCAAAGCAAGGAGGCCGGCAGTACTGGTCCCAGCACACCTTGCTGTTTGAATCTACTTATCTCAGACGGGCCAGTATTACCAGTTCTTGGCCAGATTGTTGAACCGAGTGTTGTGTTCAATCAGGTTGTCCCACTGTCCAGAGTGGAGGAGCATTGTGAGAGACCATTGCTCACCCTGCCTCCATTTAAATCACGCCTCCTGCTAACCCATCGTGTGCTGGAAGCTCGGAAGTCGCCACGGCATGATCACGTCTGCTTGCCAGCTGGAGAAGGATGCCTGGTGGCAAACTTGAAGGACATTGAAATGGGGGTAGAGGCGAAGCAGAAATGAGAATTCAGGTAATACCAATCTGGATGTGTGTAGTAGAAGGGCTGAGGGCAGTGAATCAGAACAGTGTGGTCCAACTGCATCACCCCTGAGTCCCACAACACATAATATTGTGGTTATGTACTGATCAGCTGGTTCACTTTGTGACCGGATCCAGTTCAAAGCTAAAAGTAATGTTTTCTACATCCAACAGCACAAGTCTGCCATTTAACAGGGACTCCAGCATTCTGATGTCCTGCTTCTTCCAGCTAAACTTCACGCAACCATGGGTGTCACTTTTGGATACTCAAAGATAGTAACTGGTATGATCGTGTCTCATGACAGCATCTCTAGCTGCTGTATTAGGACTCCTAATACCAGCCCAACCAACCAATCACTCGTACCTAGCACTTTCTTCATACACCATTCTTCAATAAACCACGTTCTGCTGAGCCACATCTTCCCAGTCAAGGGTTGAAAGTAAATCATCCAATCTGATTATAGACGATCTTTCGATGAGGTCCATCAAATGTACAGGCCGGTTGACTATTGTAGCAGCTACAATATTAATTTCTGAAGCTGCAGGTGCAGTACTGGGTGTCAGTGTTGTGTGACACTCAAACCCATCAGAACCATTTGTGCAGAGTGGCAGTGCTCCCAGCTAAACAACAGGCTTCAAACTCCTCTTATGTCCTCTTTTTAGTGCCTTGGTTAATGTGCACCATTTTAATGATGATGATATGGGTTAGAAGGTTGCTGCAAACACACTAACTAGTGTGCTAAATAAGAGTGCTCAGAGGAACTTCAAACCTTCAGTGTCGTATCTCAGCGAGGAAACTGGCCCACAGGAAGTGACGGCCATAGACACTGGAAAGTGGCCCAAAAGGTGCAACTCAGCTGTGCCAGTGCAAGAGAAAGAAATACTTGCATTTACATAGCGCCCTTCACAATCTCAGGACGTCCCAAAGCGCTTTACAGCCAATTAATTACTTTTGAAGTGTAGTCACTATTGTGATGTAGGATGTCCCACAAATAGCAATGAGATACTGACCAGATAATCTGTTTTAGTGATACTGGTTGAGGGAAAATGTTAGCCAGGACTCCGGGGCGATCTCCCCAGCTCTTCTTTGAAATAGTGCCATAGGATCTTTTACGTCTCCTGAGAGGGTAGACGGGGTCTTGGTTTAACGTCTCATCTGAAAGACGGCACCTCCGACAGTGCAGCACTCCTTCAGTACTGCAATGGAGTGTCAGCCTAGATTATGTCTCTGGAGTGCGGCTTGAACACACAACCTTCTGACTCAGTGGCGAGAGTGCGACCAACTGAGCTGCAGCTGACACATAATTAAGAGTGCTTAATTCCCATCAGAGGAGTGCGGAAAAGAGTCAAAGGCAACAGGTGAGTTTGTTTGTTAGCAACGGTCGCGGTTTGCCCTCATTGTGGTTCCTTCTCAAAGAGGAGGTGAAGGTAAACACACCGTATTGGCCAATCCTGGAGTGACATTGACATTGAGCACTGGATTCTCCTCTTGAGGTGAAATTACAGTGGATTAAGACCCACCCCTCCAAACCCACTCCAAACCTGACCCAATTCCCTGGGTCATGGGTCATGACTGATACATGGTGGGATTCCCGCTGCCAAGAGGAAGCACGGCATGCGTCAATAATGACCTCTGACCCAGGGAAATGGGTCAGGATTGGGGAAGATTCGTATGGATGGGCGGACATAAATGGAGGTAAAATTGGAAGGAGAGAAGGTCACTGTAAGGCACATTCCACATGCTGGTGCCAGGAAGTAGCAGTAACTGGGTGGGTGGCAGGAGAATCTGCCAGAGACCTGGACTCTGCGCTTCTGCTGCCATTTGCATGCAGTGGGTGAGAGGAGGCAGCAACAGGCCTCACTTCAGGAATTCCCCCTCATTCTCCTGCCCGATTTCAGACGGGATCATGGAGGAGAATCTACCTCTAAGTCTGAAGAAGATCACAGCCCTGAGAAGAAAAGACATTGGGCTTGTTTGCGAGGCCTCCTAAGGTAGGAGGCTGTGTGATAGCCAGCTCCCATGAACTGAAATAACCCCCAAATTGAATCAGAAACCACAGGGGAATAAAGTAATTTAAAATGAGCCAAAATTTTAATATTTATTCTCCCCACCTGGCAGGGGGAACAGGGAACAAACTTGCAGAACTCTTCCGACGGTATTCTTCAGCTGGTAGCTCTGAGCTAGGCCTACCGACCTCCTTCGCTGTGAGGATGAGCCTAACTTCTGCAATGCACTTCCCTTCAATAACATCAACAGGAAGTGGAGCAGCTATTTTTATGTGGAAACCATGGGTGTGTGGACCTGTGTTCTGCCACTCCATGGTACTGCACTTGACCTGTGCAGAGGTCTGAAACAACGGTCTCCAGTTTCTTTAACCAACACCAAATCAAGCGCTGTGTCTCTTTTCTCAGATGTGTCCTTCTCAAGATGACGGCAAACCAACAGTAGGTTTGGTGCCAATTGTTGACCTCAGGTTTGGTCTCTTTGAGGTCATTACTGTTCCCATTACCGTTGGAATTTTTGCATCTACCTCTGACAGCCATGCCTCTCATGAAGTAGGCTTCAATGTCTGCAACATGGCATGTTTCTTCTCTCATCTCTGCCATCAGATGACATGCTGGGTGGTGCCACACACTGAGCTTGAAGAACAGAAGAAATGTCCAAGCACCACAAGTCAATAATCGCTCAGGATCCACCCATTATCCAGCGGCCTCAATAACTTTAGGAGGACACAGCACCTCACAGGGCTAAATGTTGTGAAATAATTTAACCATTGGTAAGTTCTTGGAAGCAGAGCTAGTCGGACTGCTCATGATCACTGGACGACCTGCAGCAACCCATGACTATCAAGAATTTGTCCAGACTGTTGGTTAAGCAGAGACATTTTTCAACACAGGCACAAACCTGAATATTGAACTGACAAAGCAACTCAGTCAGTGGGTTCTTGGTGTGATTAAAAAAAAATGAATTACTTGATGCTCACTTACTAGATTTTATGCAAAGGCATTTGCTAAGAAGGCAGCCTGACTGGTCACTGGCAAAAAGGGTTTCTGTTGATGAGGCCGTATTCAAGTATGGGGGAAGGGGGAAGAAAGGCTAAAGTCCCTGAGTGACCAAAGTAGAACCACCTGTAATCTTCATCCAACAAATACAGCACGTCACAGTGCTAGGAAGCAGAGCAGCAAAACAAATCAGCATCGAAAGCCAGCCACAGCCAGCCAGGTGACAGCAACCGTAGACAACCACACATGTACGACTAAAAGATAGATTCATCAACAAGTCACAATTAGCATGGAGGGGGAGGGGGAATCACTGCCGCTTTGCAATCGAGCAAACTTTGTGGACATAAAAACATCTGTAATAAAAAAAATAAAGATAAAAAAGATATTCAGTAGCATTAAGTACAAGCAACCATACTGGATCCTGTGGATTCAGTCTGCTTCAAGAGGAAACAACATCCTAATGGGACTAACACCCAGCTTCCATTTTCTAAATTGTAAACCTTCCACAAACAATGGAAGATAGCACTCATGAGATCAAAACTTCTCATGAATTCAACGTGATCACGAACTGAAATTTTGCTAGGCACTTCAACCTATCCTGTCACATTGAACTTTTCACAAACCCAGTGGGGGAAGAGAGGGAGGGAGGAAGATAGAGGAGACAACCTGCCTTCTGTATGAATTGTATGGCATCACTGGGGACAACCTGCCCTGTGTAGCCGTGATGTATAAATTTAGAGGGTTTTATTTTTGTACGAGCCAAAATTTTCTGGCAAGCAGTCACAGTGATGCCATCATTCCAGGTTTCCTTATCTTCTTATCCGTCCCAGAATTCATCGCACTAAGGAATGACATTTCCCCACTCGCTTTTATACTGAAACAATTCAATGTTACTGCCTGGATTTCTCGAGGGCACATTAAGAGACATGGCCCAGAATTTGAGATGCAGCAATTAAAATTTGGCATTTATAATTAAAAAGCGGACTGTGTTTCCTTTTTCCTTATCCTTTAGGCCCAAATAACTTGAACCCTATCCTTTCATGGACTTCTCAACGTGGTAATATACTTCCAAGGTTAAAGGTGTGACCCTCAGCAAAGGTTGAAATTCAAACACTCAATAGCTTCCTGGCGAGCTCACAGATCAGTGTCTTCCCACACACCAGGCTCAATTATCTTCAGCTGAAGAAACAGGCACTGGTGATGTTATTTAAAACAATGCAACTTCGCGGCAAGCAGGAAGTTCATCGGGAATCATAAACAAACCCAATAAGGTAAAGGGGCAATCAAATCCAAACCTTTTGCACATCTCTCCTCTCCAATGTATCCTGAGTTTAATCTGGGAGGACCTCACATCTCAAACAATACACGTGAGATATATATCTTGTGTTCACTGGCTGCTTCCCTCCAACCAACGAGTGCCAGCTGTGTGGAAGCCCCTGCCCAGAAACTGACACTCAGTTGCCCATCAGGAGGGTGAAGAGTAGAGACTGTTGTATTCTGACTCTGATACCTTCCATATTAGAGTGGAAAACAAACAACAATATTGACGATGTACTGGCCCAGGACACTATCTTCTTAAAACCTCCACGTGCCTTTAAAATATCTTGTGTTTGACAGTAAGGCTCACCTTTGCAAAACAGGGTCCTACTGCAATCAGTAATGTGCTCTCCATACTTCTGTGAAATGGTCAGCTACTTTCTGCTGTCAAGTGGTAGCAATAGTAAACTCACTGCCGAGCTACACTTGATGGTTTAGTGCTATTTCCACTCTATGACCGCGTTACAATATTTAGATATCTTCGACTTTGATGAAGGCTGCTGGTTTATGGGAAATTTCATGGTAATCAAGATGGGAAGTTCCAACATGGCTTAGGTCGGGAATGGAGTGGGCTGAGCGAAGGAGCGAATCTGCCCCCCAACACTTGGTGGCCAGCGTACTGTTCACTTTAAATGAGTGAAATGCACTAGTCTTCCTTCATAGTGATTTTTTTAACTGTATCTTAATTAAAGTTAGTCAATTATATTGAAGGCTAGGTTATTTTGTTCTTTCTCTTCTGAACCCCCTCATATTACATATCGCTTACTGGCTAAGCTGGTGAATGTCAATCTTCCCCAGGCCTCTGCCAATACCACCATCCAGCCAGCCATCAGGAAGTGTGGGAGATGCCGAGAGTCATCTTTTCCCTCTTCCTCTCTTTGGGGAATTGCTCGATCCCTGCTCAGTTCCCAACCTGTTGGCATGGTGGTAGATATGTGTTTGGTGGTGCGGGGGAGGGGAGGGGCTGCGAGTGGGAGGTGAGGGGAAAGACACATGTCCTAATATTCTAAGGTGCTTGGACTTGCACATTTTAATTAGTTTTTTTCCAATTCTGCTCCAGGTGAGCTTCAGTAGTGGACAGGGCAGGAAACGTATCGCACATATAACTGTCCCCCATGCCATTCAATCAATACACAGTGACTGTGCTGCATATATCACCAGTCACTGAATACAGCTCCAATCTACTCAGCCCCTGTTTCAAATGGTGGCCCTGATGGTGTAAGTGTATGTTTTTATTCCATTGCCCATCATTCTCAAGGATTTCCCAACACAGAGACCACGAAGAGCACAGACCGGCGAGCTGAGGCTCCCATCTACCATATGTCCATGGAATTTCAGACCAGGTCAGCACATCCTCAGGGATGCCATCATTAAGATCCTATGAAACCTCCATGAACAGTGCCATCCTGGGTCTTACTCTGTAGACACCAGCGTGACACTGCCAAGTCGGATGCTGACCAAAGTCTTGCACCGTAGAAAATGATTTAGCAAGTGAGGCTCAGACATCTGGAATGGGTTTTATGATTTTAATCATTAATTTTTTGGGGACTTTTTGTGAATTGAAATCTCAATATGATGGTATGATTGTGTTTACCAATCGCGTCAGCACAAGATCTGTTTCCAAACACAGTAAAGTGAAATTAAATTAGGACATCGATTCTGCTGCTACAGAAGTCGTTACGGAAACATGTTTCATTAAATACATTTCTTATGAAGAGAAATAACATTTGGATGAACAGGCTTTAACAAAGTTACCCCCTCCCTGCCCTACTGGCTCCAGGGGACGTGGCAGTGCCATTGTTATATCGAATCCGTTCAACACGGGTCTGCACTGAATCTGGATAAATAGGAATAATGACACCCATCTGACTCATGCGACCATCACAAAGAGATACCCTGGACAAGGCAAGACACTTGAAGCAGACTGAATATACGGTGCCCAATGGAACGGAGCTGGTAACAAGATTGGTGAGGTGCAAAGGTGGCATGCTCAGAACACAAAGCTTTCAACACAAGAAACAAAGAAATGAAGAACGTCAATTGAAAGGAAACATTGGCTGAACTTTAAAAAATGGTAGAGCCAGCTTCTAATGTAGCGCCTACAAAATTAACAGAAGATACCGAGCACACGGCACAGCGAGTTTCAAAATGGTGGCACAGCAGGTTTCAAAATGGCGGCGCTTGTGGGCGTGCATGGTTCGAAAAAATTACTTTATTATTTTTCAAAGCCGCTGTGCTGGGGTAGCCAATTCAGATAAATTGTAACATGTTTGGAAACTGGATGCCCTGGCATGCCTTGTTGAGATGCCCTGGCATGCCCTACTCAGAATGCCTGGCATGCCCTATTGAGATGAGCTGGCAAAGGGACAAGCTCTTTCATCAGGAGAACATTAGGATTCCAAGCTGTGAAAAAAGATCCGAGTTTAAACTATAAATAAATGTCAACGAGGCATGAATTGTTAAAACCGACAAGACAACTGCAGTGACACCCGAACTAACCCTCAATATTATTATATGCACATGTAAGTATATGTGGACAGTATTATAATCGAAACAAATGCACCCAAACCTCCTGAAATTATCCGAAGCAACACATTGAACAAGTTCATTAAATGCAGCAGGAAACAAGTCCCTTTTTAAATGATACTCTCCCTGTTATACTCTCCCTGTAGTGATCGCACTCTGGAGGATTCTCTACCTTCACTTCCTGTGATCAAACTGTTCAGTGGGCACTCCAAAAGGATTGAACCTTATGATCCTTCTCAAGGGAAGTGTGAAGAGTGGGCTGAGACTAACACTGCAGAACTGAGAGGAGTGGGCTGAGGCTGACTAACACACTAGGGAACTGTGACGAGTGGATGATGAGTGAATGAGGTCAGTGATCTGGAGAGGGATCAGAGTGGGAGAGAGAGCACTTCCTCAATACTGCATTGGAATGTCAGCTGAACGCATTACCTTCTGACTCAGAGGAGAGAGTGCTGCCACTGAGCCAAAGTTGACACCTTTGATAGGAGCTCGGTCTTTCCTCACCCTCAGTGCCTGTACTGACTCCTGTCCCTCCCCGATGCTTACTCAGGCTCAGCCAGATTGCATCTTGGTGTCACATTGAATCCTGAGCCGAGCTTCAAACCCCCTTTCCTATCTATCTCCAAGATCGCTTGTTTTTACCTCTGCCCCACCACATCTCACCTCCACTGCCACGGAAACCGTTGTCTATTTATTTCTCCGAGACCTTCTTTGTTGGTCTCCTGAACTCAATCCCACGAGAACTTGAACTTCGACAAAACTCCACTGCCCGCATCTTGGCCCTGCACTAAGTTGCACTCACCCATCATCCCTGTCCTTGCCCATTTCTATTGATTCCTTGTCCCCCAACTCCCTGAATTCAAAAGCCTCATCTTTTTCTACAAGTCTCTTAGTGGCCTCGCCGAAAGCTACCTCGGTAACGTTGTCCAGCCCTATGTCCCAACCCAGCCCACTCCTTCATCAGTGCGAGAGCCTTCATTCACTTCAGCCCTTCTCTCCACAACTAAATGCATTTATATCTTCTTCTTCTTAGGCAGTCCCTCGGAACCGAGGATGATTTGCTTCCACATTAAAAATGAGTTCTCAGGTGACTGATGAGTCCAATGCGGGACCTACAGTCTCTGTCACAGGTGGGGCAGACGGTGGTTGAAGGGGCATGGGTGGGGTGCTTGGGTTGACGTGCGCTCCTTCCGCTGTTTGCGCTTGGCTTCCGCTTGCTCCCGGCGAAGAGACTCGAGGTGTTCGGCGCCTTCCCGGATGCTTCTCCTCCACTTTGTGCGGTCTTGGGCCAGGGATTCCCAGGTGTCGGTGGGGATGTTGCACTTTTTCAAGGAGGCTTTGAGGATGTCCTTGAAGCGTTTCCTCTGCCCACCTGAGGCTCTCTTGCTGTGTCGGAGCTCCGAGTAGAGTGCTTGTTTTGGGAGTCTCGTATCAGGCATGCGGACAATGTGGCCCGTTCATCGGAGCTGATCGAGCATGGTCAAAGCTTCGATGCTGGGGATGTTGGCCTGAGCGAGAACACTGACGTTGGTGCGCCTATCCTGCCAATGAATTTGCAGGATCTTGCGGAGACAGCGTTGGTGGTACCTCTCCAGTGCTTTGAGGTGCCTGCTGTACATGGTCCATGTCTCTGAAGCATACAGGAGGGCGGGTATCACTACTGCTCTGTAGACCATGAGCTTGGTGCTGGGTTTGAGGTCCTGGTCTTCAAACACTCTCTTCCTCAGGCGACCGAAGGCTGCACTGGCACACTGAAGGCGGTGTTGGACTTCGTCATCGATGTCTGCCCTTGTTGACAATAGGCTCCTGAGGTATGGAAAGTGGTCCACATTGTCCAAGGCCTCGTCATGGATTTTGATAATTGGGGGGCAGTACTGTGTGGCGGGGGCAGGTTGGTAGAGGACCTTTGTCTTACGGATGTTTAGTGTAAGGCCAATGCTCTCATACGCTTCGGTGAAGGTGTTGACAATGGTTTGGAGTTCGACCTCCGAGTGAGTGCAGACGCAAGCGTCGTCTGCATACTGTAATTCGATGACTGGATGGGACGACCTTCGATCTGGACTGGAGGCGACGGAGGTTGAACAGTTTCCCGTTTGTTCTGTAGATTAGTTCCACTCCAGTGGGGAGCTTACTGAGGGTGAGATGGGGCATTGCAGCAAGGAAGATCGAGAAGAGCGTTGGTGCGATGACACAGCCTTGCTTGACCCAGGTCCGTACGTGAATTGGGTCTGTGGTGGATCCGTTGGTCAGGATCACGGCTTGCATGTCGTCGTGAAGCAGGCGGAGGATGGTGACAAACTTTTGAGGGCAGCTGAATCTGAGGAGGACACTCCATAATCCCTCGCGGTTGACGGTGTCGAAGGCCTTTGTGAGATCAAGGAAGACCAGGTACAGCGGTTGGTGCTGTTCCCTGCATTTCTCTGCATTCCTTCTTCTCCTAAACTACTTCTCCTCGCTGCTTCTCTCCCTGCTTCTAAAGGCCGTCTGACCTGATCTTTTCACCTGTGCTTTTGGTCATCTCTCTTAACTCCTCATGGTGGCATAGTGGTTAGCACTGTTACCTCACAGCGCCAGGGACCCGGATTCGAATCCGGCCCCGGGTGACTGTCTGTGTGGAGTTTGCACATTCTCCCCGTGTCTGCGTGGGTTTCCTCCGGGTGCTCCGGTTTCCTCCCAGAGTCCAAAGATGTGTGGGTTAGGTTGATTTGGCTATGATAAATTGACCCTTAGTGTTAGGGGGATTAAATATGTGGGGTTACAGGGATAGGGTGGGATATGTGTCGGTGCAGGCTCGATGGGCCGAAATGGCCTCTATCTGCACTGTGGGGATTCTGTGATTCCTCGATTACTATTCAGAATCCATGCTGTCCTCGTTAAAGGATTTATTAGCTCCTAGTTGGAACATTTATTACATTAGAAGACTTTGGATAAATTCAAATTGTTGCTGCAGAATCTCAGAACTCTCACATTAAACACCTTGAGGGAGGAGGTCCCTGCTATAAAGAGGCCCATTCCCACTGCTTTCCTGAAGGTGATGATTTGTTCAAGTGCAGGTTATCAAATATTTTACTGGTAGGAGGCAAGAGCTTAAAGAAAAGGAGCAGGATCCTTCTTAAAGACAGTTAACAAAGGGAGAAGAAAATTCTACGTTAATGCAGGTCTCACTGCAGTGTCCTGTCGTCAACCGTCCTGGACCCCACTGAGGAAGCGGTCTCTCTTTAAGAGATACAATGGAATCCATACATGTGCAACCATGATGTAAGCAAGGACACAGAGATTTTTTACTAATGGTTTACCTGGTAGGGGTAGAAATTTAGCTTGCTCACTGGTATCCAGTTTGGCTACCCACTTATTAGATTTGGTAGGCCAAGTCTTACAATCCTGAGCACGTTGTCCAAGATCTAACTGAAGCATTCTATTCGCGAGCCACACAAGTTGCCAAGTACGATGGCTGGGTCTCTGACGTGAGGTGACACACAACTCATTTCTCATGTGCTTTTTCATTTTACAATAAGCAGAGAGTGGAAGCTGTAGTTCTGTCCCCAAACACAAGGGGATTCATTGGGCGTGTTCCTTCCTGTCAGCTCAGCTTGTCTTTGCTCTACTAGTCAGTAGCCAACTATCATGTGCGAATAACGCTGCCTATCGGTGCTCACTTTCACTGTGCAGAGGGAAACCCGTTAGCGGGAGTCTCTGCTCAGGTCTCACTCTTCACAAGTAGGGCCTAGGACAGATGCTGTCAAATACGTAGCTTCTGAAATTTAGCAGCTCAACAGGTACCCTTTTAATACAGGGTCAGTGGGTTAACGTGAATATTCATCCCCGCAATCAGTTCCTGATCTGTTATAATCACTGTTGATACGAGGGTCTGGCTACAATCAGTGCTTTCTTTTCACCATTCTGTTGCATGCAGTAGGATTCCACTCTATCTGCTTATGTGACCTTGATTTTGGCTCGGCACATTTTATACACAAGTTACCTGCAATGTTTATACCAATATATTATTTGGTTTTTCTGATTTTTTTTTGGAGGATAGTTATTCTACTTTTGTAACCTTTTGGTACAGCATATTCCAGGCCATATCTTGAATGAGACCTCCCTCAGTGTGAGCCAGTAGCCCTGGGGCCAAGCCTGAGGCTTGCGGCATTTGGTTTCCAAAGAGTATGCAATGGTTAATGGCTCCTGCCTTCAGATCCGTCGTGACCAGTCGCCACTGAGGTTACCATTCTCGGTGTGAAAGAGCTAGTCCCTTCCCATCATGCTCTAGAGACCTCACCAACCTTCCCACTAAACTGAACCAGGGTGAGCGGTCGTAAAACGGGTCCTGGCCATCATGGTGGATCTGGTACCCTTCGTCTCCCCCCAGGTCAGAAAAGGGATCGTCCAGAAAGGTTTCATCGTCCAGCTCCTCCTCCTCCTCCTCCTCCTCCTCCTCCTCCTTCCCATCATGGTGCTCATCTGCGAGCTCAGTGATGTCAGAGTCAGGGTTCGAGAAGGTGGGGGAGGGGGTGAGATCAGCCATGCGCTCAGTCATGCAAGTGTTGAAAATGGGAGTACTAGTACAGCCAGAGACAGGGGAACTAGGGTTAGTACAAGACAAAGACATGTTAAAAAAAACCTCATCATTCCAACAAATTGTAGGAAACCCTCTGACTGACATCTGTCATCAAGATTCTGATAAGTCGGCCCCACAGTAATCTGAAGTCAGTAAGCTAGGGTCAGAAGCTGTTTCCTACTAAAGGCCTGTGCACATAAGAACTCATGTCAAGTTGCCGATGGACACAATATTCACACAAAGGGCAGGGCCCAGCCGAGAAACATCCAATCCATTCGGGTTACCCAGTGGGAAAAGCTGATGTGTAGCGGATATTTGACAGATTTTCCAAAATAAGAATAATTGGAAAGCTGATTTAAAATGTAACATAACACAACGGTGAAAAAAAAAAACAAGTGAACAAATGGCGGTGTAGAGTGATGCCCATTGCTCAACGGCCATTGGTGCTGGGGAGAACGGCTTCTTAGCGGCATTATCTCACCCGCTGAGGGCTGCAGCACTGGGGCCAAAAACAAAAGGCACCGGAGCCATCCAATCAGACACTTCTCACTGTCTGCTGACCACTTCTGACCCATCTCTTACTGACCTCAAATCTGAGGCCCAGTTTTGGAACACCCCACTCAGATCCATCGTCCTGTCAGAGTATTTCATACAGCGAAGCTTGCACTCGGCATCCACGTCACTGGACAGTTACACGGCCTTGCTGCCACCTTGTTCCTTTCCTGATACCACTTACAATGAGGAGCACAGACTCAGACAGCACA
This sequence comes from Squalus acanthias, assembly GCA_030390025.1. NCBI lineage: Eukaryota > Metazoa > Chordata > Chondrichthyes > Squaliformes > Squalidae > Squalus > Squalus acanthias. The sequence continues at coordinate 72,471,027 of CM059429.1, forward strand.
GAAGGAGGCCATTTGGCCCATCGTGCCTGTGCCGGCTCTTTGAGAGAGCGATATAATTAGTCCCACTCCCCCCGCTCTTTCCCTGTAACTTTGCTAATATTTCCTTTTCAAGTATTTATCCAATTCCCTTTTGAAAGTTATTATTGAATCTGCTTCCACCACCCTTTCAGGCAGTGCGTTCCAGATCATGACAACTCGCTGTGTAAAACAAGTTCTCCTCATCTCCCCTCTGGTTCTTTTGCCAGCACTGTTGGGTGGAACTGGAAGAGACAACACCCAGATGAACAGGTGAAATACCATGGTCCCTCCATTCAATTAACTGAATATTTCCCCCGTGAACAGTGAATCATTATTCCTGTTGTGGCCACTCAGAGGAACCAGGATGCCAGCCAGAGACTAGGTCCAGGCATTAGAAAACTGGGCACTGCAGACCCCACCCACAGGACGATTCCCACCCCCCCTCCACGCCCATTAATCTTTATTTTAAATAGGAAGCTGATAGAAGAGTCAATGGTGGATGTTTGTTTGGCAACCAGTCCTTTAGCTAATGTGGGAGGTGTGTGATAACGTTCAGACAGAGGGCCGAGGTACAGGCACAGGTCACCAAGTCCTTTCAGCCCTCACTGATCTTAACCCTGCCTCCTTGATGTTTTGCTACACATACTGTTTCAGCCAAGACTGACTGCAGCTGTAAATGTAAATCAGACAAGCAGGCACGTGGATTGATCGGTGAAGTGGATGCCCAGAGAGCAAGATAACAAAGAAACTTTCAAAATTCAACATCTTCGAGTGAAATGTACAGAGAGTGTAACAGCACACTGTAGAAATATTTAAAACAGTATTAATCATTTATTAGGGATATCACAATATGACACTCCTACTGAACACTCACTGCTCACTGACAACGTTCACCATGCATTGATCCCACTCTCTACATTAGAAGTGGATGGCTCCTTATCTGAGCAACAAAGGTCTTAATCCCATGTGTTGCACACAATGAATTCACATATCCATTCATCACAGCTAACACAGTAGGGTCCTCCACAGATCAGATGGAAAGAGGAGTTGATGCAAGTGCAGTATGGGAGTGACCAGAACAGGGAGTGGAGTATGGGAGTGACCAGTACAGGGAGTGGAGTATGGGGAGTGACCAGTACAGGGAGTGGAGTATGGGGAGTGACCAGTACAGGGAGTGGAGTATGGGAGTGACCAGTACAGGGAGTGGAGTATGGGAGTGACCAGTACAGGGTTGTGGAGTATGGGGAGTGACCAGTACAGGGACTGGAGTATGGGAGTGACCCGTACAGGGTGTGGAGTATGGGAGTGACCCGTACAGGGTGTGGAGAATGGGAGTGAACCGTACAGGGTGTGGAGTATGGGGAGTGACCAGTACAGGGTGTGGAGTATGGGAGTGACCAGTACAGGGTGTGGTGTATGGGAGTGACCCGTACAGGGAGTGGAGTATGGGGAGTGACCAGTACAGGGTGTGGCGTATGGGAGTGACCCGTACAAGGTGTGGAGTATGGGAGTGACCAGTACAGGGTGTGGCGGATGGGAGTGACCCATACAGGGTGTGGCGTATGGGAGTGACCAGGACAGGGAGCGGAGTATGGGGAGTGACCAGTACAGGGTGTGGAGTATGGGAGTGACCCGTACAGGGTGTGGAGTATGGGGAGTGACCAGTACAGGGTGTGGAGTATGGGAGTGACCAGTACAGGGTGTGGTGTCTGGGGAGTGACCAGTACAGGGTGTGGAGTATGGGAGTGACCAGTACAGGGAGTGGAGTATGGGAGTGACCAGTACAGGGAGTGGAGTATGGGGAGTGACCAGTACAGGGTGTGGCGTATGGGAGTGACCCGTACAGGGTGTGGAGTATGGGAGTGACCAGTACAGGGTGTGGCGTATGGGAGTGACCCGTACAGGGTGTGGCGTATGGGAGTGACCAGTACAGGGTGTGGAGTATGGGGAGTGACCAGTACAGGGTGTGGAGTATGGGGAGTGACCAGTACAGGGTGTGCAGTATGGGGAGTGACCAGTACAGGGTGTGGAGTATGGGGAGTGACCAGTACAGGGTGTGGAGTATGGGGAGTGACCAGTACAGGGTGTGCAGTATGGGGAGTGACCAGTACAGGGTGTGGAGTATGGGGAGTGACAGTACAGGGTGTGGAGTATGGGAGTGACCAGTATAGGGTGTGGTGTATGGGAGTGACCAGTACAGGGTGTGGAGTATGGGAGTGACCAGTACAGGGTGTGGAGTATGGGAGTGACCAGTACAGGGTGTGGAGTATGGGGAGTGACCAGTACAGGGTGTGGAGTATGGGAGTGACCAGTACAGGGTGTGGAGTATGGGAGTGACCAGTACAGGGTGTGGAGTATGGGGAGTGACCAGTACAGGCTGAGGAGTAAGGGAGTGACCAGTACAGTGTGTGGAGTATGGGAGTGACCAGTGCAGGCTGTGGAGTATGGGAGTGAACAGTACAGGGTGTGGAGTCTGGGGAGTGACCAGTACAGTGTGTGGACTATGGGAGTGACCAGTACAGGGTGTGGAGTATGGGAGTGACAGTACAGGGTGTGGAGTATGGGTGTGACCAGTACAGGGTATGGACTATGGGAGTGACCAGTACAGGGTGTGGAGTATGGGAGTGACCAGTACAGGGTGTGGAGTATGGGGAGTGACAGTACAGGGTGTGGAGTATGGGAGTGACCAGTACAGGGTGTGGAGTATGGGGAGTGACCAGTACAGGGTGTGGACTATGGGAGTGACCAGTACAGGGTGTGGAGTATGGGAGTGACAGTACAGGGTGTGGAGTATCGGGAGTGACAGTACAGGGTGTGGAGTATGGGAGTGACCAGTACAGGGTGTGGAGTATGGGAGTGACAGTACAGGGTGTGGAGTTTGGGGAGTGACCAGTACAGGGTGTGGAGTATGGGGAGTGACCAGTACAGGGTGTGGAGTACGGGAGTGACAGTACAGGGTGTGGAGTTTGGGGAGTGACCAGTACAGGCTGTGGAGTATGGGGAGTGACCAGTACAGGGTGTGGAGTACGGGAGTGACAGTACAGGGTGTGGAGTATGGGGAGTGACCAGTACAGGGTGTGGCGTATGGGGAGTGACCAGTACAGGGTGTGGAGTATGGGAGTGACAGTACAGGGTGTGGAGTTTGAGGAGTGACCAGTACAGGGTGTGGTGTATGGGGAGTGACCAGTACAGGGTGTGGTGTATGGGAGTGACCAGTATAGGGTGTGGAGTATGGGAGTGACCAGTATAGGGTGTGGAGTATGGGAGTGACCAGTACAGGGTGTGGAGTATGGGAGTGACCAGTACAGGGTGTGGAGTATGGGAGTGACCAGCACAGGGTGTGGAGTATGGGGAGTGACCAGTACAGGGTGTGGACTATGGGAGTGACCAGTACAGGGTGTGCAGTATGGGAGTGACCAGCACAGGGTGTGGAGTATGGGGAGTGACCAGTACAGGGTGTGGACTATGGGAGTGACCAGTACAGGGTGTGGAGTATGGGGAGTGACCAGTACAGGGTATGGACTATGGGAGTGACCAGTACAGGTTGTGCAGTATGGGGAGTGACCAGTACAGGGTGTGCAGTATGGGGAGTGACCAGTACAGGGTGTGGACTATGGGAGTGACCAGTACAGGGTGTGGACTATGGGAGTGACCAGTACAGGGTGTGGAGTATGGGGAGTGACCATTACAGAGTATGGACTATGGGAGTGACCAGTACAGGGTGTGCAGTATGGGGAGTGACCAGTACAGGGTGTGGAGTATGGGGAGTGACCAGTACACGGTGTGGAGTATGGGGAGTGACCAGTACAGGGTTTGGAGTATGGGGAGTGACCAGTACAGTGTGTGGAGTATGGGAGTGACCAGCACAGGGCGTGGAGTATGGGGAGTGACCAGTACAGGGTGTGGACTATGGGAGTGACCATTACAGGGTGTGGAGTATGGGGAGTGACCAGTACAGGGCATGTAGTATGGGAGTGACCAGTACAGGGTGTGGAGGACGGGGAGTGACCAGTACAGGGTATGGAGTATGGGGAGTGACGAGTACAGGGTTTGGAGTATGGGAGTGACCAGTACAGTGTGTGGAGGATGGGGAGTGACCAGTACAGGGTGTGCAATATGGGGAGTGACCAGTAAAGGGTGCGGAGTATGGGAGTGACCAGTACAGGGTGTGGAGGACAGGGAGTGACCAGTACAGGGTGTGGCGTATGGGGAGTGTCCAGTACAGGGTGTGGAGTATGGGGAGTGACCAGTACAGGATGTGGAGTATGGGGAGTGACCAGTAAAGGGTGTGGAGTATGGGAGTGACCAGGACAGGGAGTGGAGTATGGGGAGTGACCAGTACAGGGAGTGGAGTATGGGGAGTGACCAGTACAGGGAGTGGAGTATGGGAGTGACCAGGACAGGGAATGAAATATGGGAGTGACCAGTACAGGGTGTGGAGTGTGGGAGTGACCAGTACAGGGTGTGGACTATGGGAGTGACCAGGACAGGGAGTGAAATATGGGAGTGACCAGGACAGGGAGTGGAGTATGGGGAGTGACCAGTACAGGGTGTGGAGTATGGAGAGTGACCAGTGCAGGGTGTGGAGTATGGGGAGTGACCAGTACAGGCTGTGGAATAAGGGAGTGACCAGTACAGGGTGTGGAGTATGGGAGTGACCAGTGCAGGGTGTGCAGTATGGGGAGTGACCAGTACAGGGTGTGGAGTATGGGAGTGACCAGTACAGGGTGTGGAGTATGGGAGTGACCAGTACAGGGTGTGGAGTATGGGGAGTGACCAGTACAGGCTGTGGAATAAGGGAGTGACCAGTACAGGGTGTGGAGTATGGGAGTGACCAGTGCAGGCTGTGGAGTATGGGTGTGACCAGTACAGTGTGTGGAGTATGGGAGTGACCAGTCCAGTGTGTGGAGTAAGGGAGTGACCAGTACAGGGTGTGGACTATGGGAGTGACCAGTACAGGGTGTGGAGGACAGGGAGTGACCAGTACAGGGTGTGGACTATGGGAGTGACCAGGACAGGGAGTGAAATATGGGAGTGACCAGGACAGGGAGTGGAGTATGGGGAGTGACCAGTACAGGGAGTGGAGTATGGGGAGTGACCAGTACAGGGAGTGGAGTATGGGAGTGACCAGGACAGGGAATGAAATATGGGAGTGACCAGGACAATGTGTGGAGTATGGGAGTGACCAGTACAGGGTGTGGAGTATGGGGAGTGACCAGTACAGGGTGTGGACTATGGGAGTGACCAGGACAGGGAGTGAAATATGGGAGTGACCAGGACAGGGAGTGGAGTATGGGGAGTGACCAGTACAGGGTGTGGAGGACGGGGAGTGACGAGTACAGGGTTTGGAGTATGGGAGTGACCAGTACAGTGTGTGGAGGACGGGGAGTTACCAGTACAGGGTGTGCAGTTTGGGGAGTGACCAGTAAAGGGTGTGGAGTATGGGAGTGACCAGTAAAGGGTGTGGACTATGGGAGTGACCAGGACAGGGAGTGAAATATGGGAGTGACCAGGACAGGGAGTGGAGTATGGGGAATGACCAGTACAGGGAGTGGAGCATGGGAGTGACCAGGACAGGGAATGAAATATGGGAGTGACCAGGACAGGGTGTGGAGTATGGGAGTGACCAGTACAGGGAGTGGAGTATGGGGAGTGACCAGTACAGGGTGTGGACTATGGGAGTGACCAGGACAGGGAATGAAATATGGGAGTGACCAGGACAATGTGTGGAGTATGGGAGTGACCAGTGCAGGGTGTGGAGTATGGGAGTGACCAGTACAGGCTGTGGAATAAGGGAGTGACCAGTACAGGGTGTGGAGTATGGGGAGTGACCAGTACAGGGTGCGGACTATGGGAGTGACCAGTACAGGGTGTGGAGTGAGGGAGTGACCAGTACAGGGTGTGGAGTATGGGAGTGACCAGTACAGGGTGTGGAGTATGGGAGTGACCAGTCCAGTGTGTGGAGTAAGGGATTGACCAGTACAGGGTGTGGACTATGGGAGTGACCAGTACAGGGTGTGGAGTATGGGAGTGACCAGAACTGGGTGTGGACTTTGGGAGTGACCAGTACAGGGTGTGGAGTATGGGGAGTGACCAGTACAGGGTGTGGAGTATGTGAGTGACCAGTCCAGTGTGTGGTGCATGGGAGTGACCGGTACAGGGTGTGGACTATGGGAGTGACCAGTACAGGGTGTGGAGTATGGGGAGTGACCAGTACAGGGTGTGGAGTATGGGAGTGACCCATACAGCGTGTGGAGTGTGGGAGTGGCCAGTACAGGGTGTGGAGTGTGGGGAGTGACCAGTACAGGGTGTGGAGTATGGGGAGTGACCAGTACAGGGTATGGAATATGGGGAGTGACGAGTACAGGGTGTGCAGTATGGGGAGTGACCAGTAAAGGGTGTGGAGTATGGGAGTGACCAGGACAGGGTGTGGATTATGGGAGTGACCAGGAGAGGGTGTGAAATATGGGAGTGACCAGGACAGGGAGTGGAGTATGGGGAGTGACCAGTACAAGGAGTGGAGTTTGGGGAGTGACCAGTACAGGGAGTGGAGTATGGGAGTGACCAGGACAGGGAATGAAATATGGGAGTGACCAGGACAATGTGTGGAGTATGGGAGTGACCAGTACAGGGTGTGGAGTATGGGGAGTGACCAGTACAGGGTGTGGACTATGGGAGTGACCAGGACAGGGAGTGAAATATGGGAGTGACCAGGACAGGGAGTGGAGTATGGGGAGTGACCAGTACAGGGTGTGGAGGACGGGGAGTGACCAGTACAGGGTATGGAGTATGGGGAGTGACGAGTACAGGGTTTGGAGTATGGGAGTGACCAGTACAGTGTGTGGAGGACGGGGAGTGACCAGTACAGGGTGTGCAGTATGGGGAGTGACCAGTAAAGGGTGTGGAGTATGGGAGTGACCAGTACAGGGTGTGGAGGACAGGGAGTGACCAGTACAGGGAGTGGAGTATGGGGAGTGACCAGTACAGGGAGTGGAGTATGGGGAGTGACCAGTACAGGGAGTGGAGTATGGGGAGTGACCAGTACAGGGAGTGGAGTATGGGGAGTGACCAGTACAGGGAGTGGAGTATGGGAGTGACCAGGACAGGGAATGAAATATGGGAGTGACCAGTACAGGGTGTGGAGTGTGGGAGTGACCAGTACAGGGTGTGGACTATGGGAGTGACCAGGACAGGGAGTGAAATATGGGAGTGACCAGGACAGGGAGTGGAGTATGGGGAGTGACCAGTACAGGGTGTGGAGTATGGAGAGTGACCAGTGCAGGGTGTGGAGTATGGGAGTGACCAGTACAGGGTGTGGAGTATGGGAGTGACCAGTACAGGGTGTGGAGTATGGGAGTGACCAGTACAGGGTGTGGAGTATGGGGAGTGACCAGTACAGGCTGTGGAATAAGGGAGTGACCAGTACAGGGTGTGGAGTATGGGAGTGACCAGTGCAGGCTGTGGAGTATGGGTGTGACCAGTACAGTGTGTGGAGTATGGGAGTGACCAGTCCAGTGTGTGGAGTAAGGGAGTGACCAGTACAGGGTGTGGACTATGGGAGTGACCAGTACAGGGTGTGGAGGACAGGGAGTGACCAGTACAGGGTGTGGACTATGGGAGTGACCAGGACAGGGAGTGAAATATGGGAGTGACCAGGACAGGGAGTGGAGTATGGGGAGTGACCAGTACAGGGAGTGGAGTATGGGGAGTGACCAGTACAGGGAGTGGAGTATGGGAGTGACCAGGACAGGGAATGAAATATGGGAGTGACCAGGACAATGTGTGGAGTATGGGAGTGACCAGTACAGGGTGTGGAGTATGGGGAGTGACCAGTACAGGGTGTGGACTATGGGAGTGACCAGGACAGGGAGTGAAATATGGGAGTGACCAGGACAGGGAGTGGAGTATGGGGAGTGACCAGTACAGGGTGTGGAGGACGGGGAGTGACGAGTACAGGGTTTGGAGTATGGGAGTGACCAGTACAGTGTGTGGAGGACGGGGAGTTACCAGTACAGGGTGTGCAGTTTGGGGAGTGACCAGTAAAGGGTGTGGAGTATGGGAGTGACCAGTAAAGGGTGTGGACTATGGGAGTGACCAGGACAGGGAGTGAAATATGGGAGTGACCAGGACAGGGAGTGGAGTATGGGGAATGACCAGTACAGGGAGTGGAGCATGGGAGTGACCAGGACAGGGAATGAAATATGGGAGTGACCAGGACAGGGTGTGGAGTATGGGAGTGACCAGTACAGGGAGTGGAGTATGGGGAGTGACCAGTACAGGGTGTGGACTATGGGAGTGACCAGGACAGGGAATGAAATATGGGAGTGACCAGGACAATGTGTGGAGTATGGGAGTGACCAGTGCAGGGTGTGGAGTATGGGAGTGACCAGTACAGGCTGTGGAATAAGGGAGTGACCAGTACAGGGTGTGGAGTATGGGGAGTGACCAGTACAGGGTGCGGACTATGGGAGTGACCAGTACAGGGTGTGGAGTGAGGGAGTGACCAGTACAGGGTGTGGAGTATGGGAGTGACCAGTACAGGGTGTGGAGTATGGGAGTGACCAGTCCAGTGTGTGGAGTAAGGGATTGACCAGTACAGGGTGTGGACTATGGGAGTGACCAGTACAGGGTGTGGAGTATGGGAGTGACCAGAACTGGGTGTGGACTTTGGGAGTGACCAGTACAGGGTGTGGAGTATGGGGAGTGACCAGTACAGGGTGTGGAGTATGTGAGTGACCAGTCCAGTGTGTGGTGCATGGGAGTGACCGGTACAGGGTGTGGACTATGGGAGTGACCAGTACAGGGTGTGGAGTATGGGGAGTGACCAGTACAGGGTGTGGAGTATGGGAGTGACCCATACAGCGTGTGGAGTGTGGGAGTGGCCAGTACAGGGTGTGGAGTGTGGGGAGTGACCAGTACAGGGTGTGGAGTATGGGGAGTGACCAGTACAGGGTATGGAATATGGGGAGTGACGAGTACAGGGTGTGCAGTATGGGGAGTGACCAGTAAAGGGTGTGGAGTATGGGAGTGACCAGGACAGGGTGTGGATTATGGGAGTGACCAGGAGAGGGTGTGAAATATGGGAGTGACCAGGACAGGGAGTGGAGTATGGGGAGTGACCAGTACAAGGAGTGGAGTTTGGGGAGTGACCAGTACAGGGAGTGGAGTATGGGAGTGACCAGGACAGGGAATGAAATATGGGAGTGACCAGGACAATGTGTGGAGTATGGGAGTGACCAGTACAGGGTGTGGAGTATGGGGAGTGACCAGTACAGGGTGTGGACTATGGGAGTGACCAGGACAGGGAGTGAAATATGGGAGTGACCAGGACAGGGAGTGGAGTATGGGGAGTGACCAGTACAGGGTGTGGAGGACGGGGAGTGACCAGTACAGGGTATGGAGTATGGGGAGTGACGAGTACAGGGTTTGGAGTATGGGAGTGACCAGTACAGTGTGTGGAGGACGGGGAGTGACCAGTACAGGGTGTGCAGTATGGGGAGTGACCAGTAAAGGGTGTGGAGTATGGGAGTGACCAGTACAGGGTGTGGAGGACAGGGAGTGACCAGTACAGGGTGTGCAGTATGGGGAGTGACCAGTAAAGGGTGTGGAGTATGGGAGTGACCAGGACAGGGTGTGGATTATGGGAGTGACCAGGAGAGGGTGTGAAATATGGGAGTGACCAGGACAGGGAGTGGAGTATGGGGAGTGACCAGTACAAGGAGTGGAGTTTGGGGAGTGACCAGTACAGGGAGTGGAGTATGGGAGTGACCAGGACAGGGAATGAAATATGGGAGTGACCAGGACAATGTGTGGAGTATGGGAGTGACCAGTACAGGGTGTGGAGTATGGGGAGTGACCAGTACAGGGTGTGGACTATGGGAGTGACCAGGACAGGGAGTGAAATATGGGAGTGACCAGGACAGGGAGTGGAGTATGGGGAATGACCAGTACAGGGAGTGGAGCATGGGAGTGACCAGGACAGGGAATGAAATATGGGAGTGACCAGGACAGGGTGTGGAGTATGGGAGTGACCAGTACAGGGAGTGGAGTATGGGGAGTGACCAGTACAGGGTGTGGACTATGGGAGTGACCAGGACAGGGAGTGAAATATGGGAGTGTCCAGGACAGGGAGTGGAGTATGGGGAGTGACCAGTGCAGGGTGTGGAGTATGGGAGTGACCAGTACAGGCTGTGGAATAAGGGAGTGACCAGTACAGGGTGTGGAGTATGGGGAGTGACCAGTACAGGGTGCGGACTATGGGAGTGACCAGTACAGGGTGTGGAGTGAGGGAGTGACCAGTACAGGGTGTGGAGTATGGGAGTGACCAGTACAGGGTGTGGAGTATGGGAGTGACCAGTCCAGTGTGTGGAGTAAGGGATTGACCAGTACAGGGTGTGGACTATGGGAGTGACCAGTACAGGGTGTGGAGTATGGGAGTGACCAGAACTGGGTGTGGACTTTGGGAGTGACCAGTACAGGGTGTGGAGTATGGGGAGTGACCAGTACAGGGTGTGGAGTATGTGAGTGACCAGTCCAGTGTGTGGTGCATGGGAGTGACCGGTACAGGGTGTGGACTATGGGAGTGACCAGTACAGGGTGTGGAGTATGGGGAGTGACCAGTACAGGGTGTGGAGTATGGGAGTGACCCATACAGCGTGTGGAGTGTGGGAGTGGCCAGTACAGGGTGTGGAGTATGGGGAGTGACCAGTACAGGGTGTGGAGTGTGGGGAGTGACCAGTACAGGGTGTGGAGTATGGGGAGTGACCAGTCCAGGGTATGGAATATGGGGAGTGACGAGTACAGGGTTTGGAGTATGGGAGTGACCAGTACAGGGTGTGCAGTATGGGGAGTGACCAGTAAAGGGTGTGGAGTATGGGAGTGACCAGTACAGGGTGTGCAGTATGGGGAGTGACCAGTACAGGGTATGGAATATGGGGAGTGACGAGTACAGGGTTTGGAGTATGGGAGTGACCAGTACAGGGTGTGCAGTATGGGGAGTGACCAGTAAAGGGTGTGGAGTATGGGAGTGACCAGTACAGGGTGTGCAGTATGGGGAGTGACCAGTAAAGGGTGTGGATTATGGGAGTGACCAGGAGAGGGTGTGAAATATGGGAGTGACCAGGACAGGGAGTGGAGTATGGGGAGTGACCAGTACAAGGAGTGGAGTTTGGGGAGTGACCAGTACAGGGAGTGGAGTATGGGAGTGACCAGGACAGGGAATGAAATATGGGAGTGACCAGGACAGGGTGTGGAGTATGGGAGTGACCAGTACAGGGTGTGGAGTATGGGGAGTGACCAGTACAGGGTGTGGACTATGGGAGTGACCAGGACAGGGAGTGAAATATGGGAGTGACCAGGACAGGGAGTGGAGTATGGGGAGTGACCAGTACAGGGTGTGGAGTATGGGAGTGACCAGTACAGGGTGTGGAGTATGGGAGTGACCCGTACAGGGTGTGGAGTATGGGAGTGACCTGTACAGGTTGTGGAGTATGGGAGTGACCAGTACATGGTGTGCAGTATTTGGAGTGACCAGTACAGGGTGTGGAGGACGGGGAGTGAGCAGTACAGGATGTGGAGTATGGAGAGTGACCAGTACAGGGTGTGGAGTATGGGGAGTGACCAGTGCAGAGTGTGGAGTATGGGAGTGACCAGTACAGGCTGTGGAATAAGGGAGTGACCAGTACAGGGTGTGGAGTATGGGGAGTGACCAGTGCAGGGTGTGGAGTATGGGAGTGACCAGTACAGGCTGTGGAATAAGGGAGTGACCAGTACAGGGTGTGGAGTATGGGGAGTGACCAGTACAGGGTGTGGAGTATGGGAGTGACCAGTACAGGGTGTGGAGTATGGGAGTGACCAGTACAGGGTGTGGAGTATGGGGAGTGACCAGTACAGGCTGAGGAGTAAGGGAGTGACCAGTACAGTGTGTGGAGTATGGGAGTGACCAGTGCAGGCTGTGGACTATGGGAGTGACCAGTACAGGGTGTGGAGTGAGGGAGTGACCAGTACAGGGTGTGGACTATGGGAGTGACCAGTACAGTGTGTGGAGTATGGGAGTGACCAGTACAGGGAGTGGAGTATGAGAGTGGCCAATACAGGGTGTGGAGTATGGGGAGTGACCAGTCCAGGGTGTGGATTATTGGGAGTGACCAGTACAGTGAGTGGAGTATGAGAGTGACCAAAACAGGGTGTGGAGTATGAGGAGTGACCAGTACAGGGTGTGGAGTATGGGAGTGACCAGTACAGGGTGTGGAGTATGGGGAGTGACCAGTCCAGTGTGTGGAGTATGGGGAGCGACCAGTCCAGGGTGTGGTGTATGGGAGTGACCCGTACAGCGTGTGGAGTATGGGGAGTGACCAGTACAGGGTGTGGAGTATGGGGAGTGACCAGTACAGGGTGTGGAGTATGGGAGTGACCCGTACAGGGTGTGGAGTATGGGAGTGACCTGTACAGGTTGTGGAGTATGGGAGTGACCAGTACATGGTGTGCAGTATTTGGAGTGACCAGTACAGGGTGTGGAGTATGGAGAGTGACCAGTACAGGGTGTGGAGTATGGAGAGTGACCAGTACAGGGTTTGGAGTATGGGAGTGACCAGTACAGGGTGTGGAGGACGGGGAGTGACCAGTACAGGGTGTGGAGTATGGGGAGTGACCAGTACAGGGTTTGGAGTATGGGAGTGACCAGTACAGGGTGTGGAGGACGGGGAGTGACCAGTACAGGGTGTGGAGTATGGGGAGTGACCAGTACAGGGTTTGGAGTATGGGAATGACCAGTACAGGGTGTGGAGGATGGGGAGTGACCAGTACAGGGTTGGAGTATGGGGAGTGACCAGGACAGGGAGTGGAGTATGGGGAGTGACCAGTACAGGGTGTGGAGTATGGGGAGTGACCAGTACAGGGTGTGGAGTATGGGGAGTGACCATTACAGGGTGTGGAGTATGGGGAGTGACCAGTACAGGGTGTGGAGTATGGGAGTGACCAGTACGTGGTGTGAAATATGGGAGTGACCAGGACAGGGAGTGGAGTATGGGGAGTGACCAGTACAGGGTGTGCAGTATTTGGAGTGACCAGCACAGGGTGTGGAGTATGGGAGTGACCAGTACAGGGTGTGGAGTATGGGAGTGACCAGTACAGGCTGTGGAATAAGGGAGTGACCAGTCCAGGGTGTGGTGTATGGGAGTGACCAGTACAGGGTGTGGACTATGGGAGTGACCAGTACAGGGTGTTGGAGTGAGGGAGTGACCAGTACAGGGTGTGGAGTAAGGGAGTGACCAGTACAGGGTGTGGAGTATGGGAGTGATCAGTCCTGTGTGTGGAGTAAGGGAGTGACCAGTACAGGGTGTGGACTATGGGAGTGACCAGAACTGGGTGTGGACTTTGGGAGTGACCAGTACAGGGTGTGGAGTATGGGGAGTGACCAGTACAGGGTGTGGAGAATGGGGAGTGACCAGTACAGGGTGTGGAGTATGGGGAGTGACCAGTACAGGGTGTGGAGTATGTGAGTGACCAGTCCAGTGTGTGGGGTATGTGAGTGACCAGTCCACTGTGTGCAGTATGGGGAGTGACCAGTACAGGGTGTGGCGTATGGGGAGTGACCAGTCCAGGGTGTGGTGCATGGGAGTGACCAGTACAGGGTGTGGACTATGGGAGTGACCAGTACAGGGTGTGGAGTATGGGGAGTGACCAGTACAGGGTGTGGAGTATGGGAGTGATCCGTACAGCGTGTGGAGTGTGGGAGTGGCCAGTACAGGGTGTGGAGTATGGGGAGTGACCAGAACTGGGTGTGGACTATGGGAGTGACCAGTACAGGGTGTGGAGTGTGGGGAGTGACCAGTACAGGGTGTGGAGTATGGGGAGTGACCAGTACAGGGTGTGGAGTATGGGGAGTGACCCGTACAGGGTGTGGAGTATGGGAGTGACCAGTACAGGGTGTGGAGTATGGGAGTGACCAGTACAGGGCGTGTAGTATGGGCAGTGACCAGTACAGGGTGTGGAGTATGGGGAGTGACCAGTACAGGGTATGTAGTATGGGAGTGACCAGTACAGGGTGTGGAGGATGGGGAGTGACCAGTACAGGGTATGGAGTATGGGGAGTGACGAGTACAGGGTTTGGAGTATGGGAGTGACCAGTACAGTGTGTGGAGGACGGGGAGTGACCAGTACAGGGTGTGCAGTATGGGGAGTGACCAGTAAAGGGTGTGGAGTATGGGAGTGACCAGTACAGGGTGTGGAGGACGGGGAGTGAGCAGTACAGGGTGTGGACTATGGGAGTGACCAAGACAGGGAGCGAAATATGGGAGTGACCAGGACAGGGAGTGGAGTATGGAGAGTGACCAGTACAGGGAGTGGAGTTTGGGGAGTGACCAGTACAGGGAGTGGAGTATGGGAGTGACCAGGACAGGAAATGAAATATGGGAGTGACCAGGACAGGGTGTGGAGTATGGGAGTGACCAGTACAGGGTGTGCAGTATGGGGAGTGACCAGTACAGGGTGTGGACTATGGGAGTGACCAGGACAGGGAGTGAAATATGGGAGTGACCAGGACAGGGAGTGGAGTATGGGGAGTGACCAGTACAGGGTGTGGAGTATGGGGAGTGACCAGTGCAGGGTGTGGAGTATGGGAGTGACCAGTACAGGCTGTGGAATAAGGGAGTGACCAGTACAGGGTGTGGAGTATGGGGAGTGACCAGTGCAGGGTGTGGAGTATGGGAGTGACCAGTACAGGCTGTGGAATAAGGGAGTGACCAGTACAGGGTGTGGAGTATGGGAGTGACCAGTACAGGGTGTGGAGTGAGGGAGTGACCAGTACAGGGTGTGGAGTATTGGGAGTGACCAGTACAGGGAGTGGAGTATGAGAGTGACCAATACAGGGTGTGGAGTATGGGGAGTGACCAGTCCAGGGTGTGGAGTATTGGGAGTGACCAGTACAGGGAGTGGAGTATGAGAGTGACCAATACAGGGTGTGGAGTATGAGGAGTGACCAGTACAGGGTGTGGAGTATGGGATTGACCAGTACAGGGTGTGGAGTATGGAGAATGACCAGGACAGGGTGTGGAGTATGGGGAGTGACCCGTACAGGGTGTGGAGTATGGGGAGTGACCAGTACAGGGTGTGGAGTATGGAGAGTGACCAGTCCAGTGTGCGGAGTATGGGGAGTGACCAGTACAGGGTGTGGTGTATGGGGAGTGACCAGTACAGGGTGTGGAGTATGGGGAGTGACCAGTCCAGTGTGTGGAGTATGGGGAGCGACCAGTCCAGAGTGTGGTGTATGGGAGTGACCCGTACAGGGTGTGGAGTATGGGGAGTGACCAGTACATGGTGTGCAGTATTTGGAGTGACCAGTACAGGGTGTGGAGTATGGGAGTGACCAGTACAGGGTGTGGAGGACGGGGAGTGAGCAGTACAGGGTGTGGAGTATGGAGAGTGACCAGTACAGGGTTTGGAGTATGGGAGTGACCAGTACAGGGTGTGGAGGACGGGGAGTGACCAGTACAGGGTGTGGAGTATGGGGAGTGACCAGTACAGGGTTTGGAGTATGGGATTGACCAGTACAGGGTGTGGAGGATGGGGAGTGACCAGTACAGGGTGTGGAGTATGGGAGTGACCCGTACAGGGTGTGGAGTATGGGGAGTGACCAGTACATGGTGTGCAGTATTTGGAGTGACCAGTACAGGGTGTGGAGTATGGGAGTGACCAGTACAGGGTGTGGAGGACGGGGAGTGAGCAGTACAGGGTGTGGAGTATGGGGAGTGACCAGTACAGGGTGTGGAGTATGGGGAGTGACCAGTACAGGGTGTGGAGTATGGGAGTGACCAGTACAGGGTGTGGACTATGGGAGTGACCAGGACAGGGTGTGAAATATGGGAGTGACCAGGACAGGGAGTGGAGTATGGGGAGTGACCAGTACAGGGTGTGGAGTATGGGGAGTGACCAGTACAGGGTGTGGAGTATGGGGAGTGACCAGTACAAGGTGTGGAGTATGGGGAGTGACCAGTACAAGGTGTGGAGTATGGGGAGTGACCAGTACAGGGGGTGGAGTATGGGGAGTGACCAGTACAGGGTGTGGAGTATGGGAGTGACCAGTACAGGGTGTGGAGTATGGGAGTGACCAGTACAGGGTGTGGAGTATGGGAGTGACCAGTACAGGGTGTGCAGTATGGGGAGTGACCAGTACAGGGTGTGGAGTATGGGGAGTGACCAGTACAGGGTGTGGAGTATGGGAGTGACCAGTACAGTGTGTGGAGTATGGGAGTGACCAGTACAGTGTGTGGAGTATGGGGAGTGACCAGTACAGGGTGTGGAGTATGGGGAGTGACCAGTCCAGTGTGTGGAGTATGGGGAGTGACCAGTACAGGGTGTGGTGTATGGGGAGTGACCAGTACAGGGTGTGGAGTATGGGGAGTGACCAGTCCAGTGTGTGGAATATGGGGAGTGACCCGTACAGGGTGTGGAGTATGGGGAGCGACCAGTCCAGGGTGTGGTGTATGGGAGTGACCCGTACAGCGTGTGGAGTATGCGGAGTGACCAGTACAGGGTGTGGAGTATGGGGAGTGACCAGTCCAGGGTGTGGAGTATGGGAGTGACCCGTACAGGGTGTGGAGTATGGGAGTGACCTGTACAGGTTGTGGAGTATGGGAGTGACCAGTACATGGTGTGCAGTATTTGGAGTGACCAGTACAGGGTGTGGAGTATGGGAGTGACCAGTACAGGGTGTGCAGTATTTGGAGTGACCAGTATAGGGTGTGGTGTATGGGAGTGACCAGTACATGGTGTGCAGTATTTGGAGTGACCAGTACAGGGTGTGGAGTATGGGAGTGACCAGTACAGGGTGTGGAGGACGGGGAGTGAGCAGTAAATGGTGTGGAGTATGGAGAGTGACCAGTACAGGGTTTGGAGTATGGGAGTGACCAGTACAGGGTGTGGAGGACGGGGAGTGACCAGTACAGGGTGTGGAGTATGGGAATGACCAGTACAGGGTGTGGAGGATGGGGAGTGACCAGTACAGGGTGTGGAGTATGGGGAGTGACCATTACAGGGTGTGGAGTATGGGGAGTGACCAGTACAGGGTGTGGAGTATGGGAGTGACCAGTACAGGGTGTGGACTATGGGAGTGACCAGGACAGGGTGTGAAATATGGGAGTGACCAGGACAGGGAGTGGAGTATGGGGAGTGACCAGTACAGGGTGTGGAGTATGGGGAGTGACCAGTACAGGGTGTGGAGTATGGGGAGTGACCAGTACAGGGTGTGGAGTATGGGGAGTGACCAGTACAGGGTGTGGAGTATGGGAGTGACCAGTACAGGGTGTGGAGTATGGGGAGTGACCAGTACAGGGTGTGGAGTATGGGAGTGACCAGTACAGGGTGTGGAGTATGGGAGTGACCAGTACAGGGTGTGGAGTATGGGAGTGACCAGTACAGGGTGTGGAGTATGGGAGTGACCAGTACAGGGTGTGCAGTATGGGGAGTGACCAGTACAGGGTGTGGAGTATGGGGAGTGACCAGTACAGTGTGTGGAGTATGGGAGTGACCAGTACAGGGTGTGGAGTACTGGGAGTGACCAGTAAATGGTGTGGAGTATGGGAGTGACCAGTACAGGGAGTGGAGTATGAGAGTGACCAATACAGGGTGTGGAGTATGGGGAGTGACCAGTCCAGGGTGTGGAGTATTGGGAGTGACCAGTACAGTGAGTGGAGTATGAGAGTGACCAATACAGGGTGTGGAGTATGAGGAGTGACCAGTACAGGGTGTGGAGTATGGGAGTGACCAGTACAGGGTGTGGAGTATGGGGAGTGACCAGTACAGGGTGTGGAGTATGGGGAGTGACCCGTACAGGGTGTGGAGTATGGGGAGTGACCAGTACAGGGTGTGGAGTATGGGAGTGACCAGTACAGGGTGTGGACTATGAGAGTGACCAGGACAGGGTGTGAAATATGGGAGTGACCAGGACAGGGAGTGGAGTATGGGGAGTGACCAGTACAGGGTGTGGAGTATGGTAGTGACTAGTACAGGGTGTGGAGTATGGGAGTGACCAGTACAGGGTGTGGAGTATGGGGAGTGACCAGTACAGGGTGTGGAGTTTGGGGAGTGACCAGTACAGGGTGTGGAGTATGGGGAGTGACCAGTACAGGGTGTGGAGTATGGGAGTGACCAGTACAGTGTGTGGAGTATGGGAGTGACCAGTACAGGGTGTGGAGTATGGGGAGTGACCAGTCCAGTGTGTGGAGTATGGGGAGTGACCAGTACAGGGTGTGGTGTATGGGGAGTGACCAGTACAGGGTGTGGAGTATGGGGAGTGACCAGTCCAGTGTGTGGAGTCTGGGGAGTGACCAGTACAGGGTGTGGTGTATGGGGAGTGACCAGTACAGGGAGTGGAGTATGAGGAGTGACCAGTACAGGGTGTGGAGTATGGGAGTGACCAGTACAGGGTGTGGAGTATGGGGAGCGACCAGTCCAGGGTGTGGTGTATGGGAGTGACCCGTACAGGGTGTGGAGTATGGGAGTGACCTGTACAGGGAGTGGAGTATGAGAGTGGCCAATACAGGGTGTGGAGTATGGGGAGTGACCAGTCCAGGGTGTGGAGTATTGGGAGTGACCAGTACAGTGAGTGGAGTATGAGAGTGACCAAAACAGGGTGTGGAGTATGAGGAGTGACCAGTACAGGGTGTGGAGTATGGGAGTGACCAGTACAGGGTGTGGAGTATGGGGAGTGACCAGTACAGGGTGTGGAGTATGGGAGTGACCAGTACAGGGTGTGCAGTATGGGGAGTGACCAGTACAGGGTGTGGAGTATGGAGAGTGACCAGTACAGGGTTTGGAGTATGGGAGTGACCAGTACAGGGTGTGGAGGATGGGGAGTGACCAGTACAGGGTGTGGAGTATGGGGAGTGACCAGTACAGGGTTTGGAATATGGGAGTGACCAGTACAGGGTGTGGAGGATGGGGAGTGACCAGTACAGGGTTGGAGTATGGAAGTGACCAGGACAGGGAGTGGAGTATGGGGAGTGACCAGTACAGGGTGTGGAGTATGGGGAGTGACCAGTACAGGGTGTGGAGTATGGGGAGTGACCATTACAGGGTGTGGAGTATGGGGAGTGACCAGTACAGGGTGTGGAGTATGGGGAGTTACCAGTAAATGGTGTGGAGTGTGGGAGTGACCAGTACAGGGTGTGGAGTGTGGGAGTGACCTGTACAGGGTGTGGAGTGTGGGAGTGACCAGTACAGGGTGTGGAGTACTGGGAGTGACCAGTACAGGGTGTGGAGTATGGGAGTGACCAGTACAGGGTGTGGAGTACTGGGAGTGACCAGTAAATGGTGTGGAGTGTGGGAGTGACCAGTACAGGGTGTGGAGTGTGGGAGTGACCAGTACAGGGTGTGGAGTGTGGGAGTGACCAGTACAGGGTGTGGAGTGTGGGAGTGACCAGTACAGGGTGTGGAGTACTGGGAGTGACCAGTACAGGGTGTGGAGTATGGGAGTGACCAGTACAGGGTGTGGAGTACTGGGAGTGACCAGTAAATGGTGTGGAGTGTGGGAGTGACCAGTACAGGGTGTGGAGTGTGGGAGTGACCAGTACAGGGTGTGGAGTGTGGGAGTGACCTGTACAGGGTGTGGAGTGTGGGAGTGACCAGTACAGGGTGTGGAGTACTGGGAGTGACCAGTACAGGGTGTGGAGTATGGGAGTGACCAGTACAGGGTGTGGAGTACTGGGAGTGACCAGTAAATGGTGTGGAGTGTGGGAGTGACCAGTACAGGGTGTGGAGTGTGGGAGTGACCAGTACAGGGTGTGGAGTGTGGGAGTGACCAGTACAGGGTGTGGAGTGTGGGAGTGACCAGTACAGGGTGTGGAGTACTGGGAGTGACCAGTACAGGGTGTGGAGTATAAGAGTGACCAGCACAGGGTGTGGAGTATGGGTCTGTGGATAGTGCAGCAGGTACTGCTCAATTATTGAATTTTCCAGCACAGAAGGAGACCATTCAGCCAATCGTGCCTGTGCCGATGGGGTTACCGCAGGAGCTCATTCACAGTCTGCAAACTGACTGAGTCCAATGACTAATGGGTTCACTGTTATCCTCTTTGCACTCCTAATGTCCCATTACCGTACCAGCTCCAGTGACAAGTACAGGTGCAACACGCAGTACAAGTGCTGGGGAAATACGCTGCTCATCGCAGAACGCAGCCTACGACTCCTTAACTGACCTCACACAGACCGACACTGAGCTGGGATCTGCCAGTCCGCTCCAATTGGGGCACATCTCCAGCAGGGTGGGACGTCTGCCCACCACAGAAATGCCTCAGTATGGGACTAACATATTTATAATCCACACTTGCAGTGAGGTGGGCTGCTGGAGTTGACTGGAAGGTTCAACACCCGGCTCAACAAGTAGGCAGCTGTGTTGAGACGCCATTACCCCACCATCAATTATTTAATATTCCCCAACAAACAAAACAGAAAACAGAGAGTAGGGGTTAAAGTTAGTTACTCAGATTGGCAAAGGTGGGAAGTGGTGTTCCACAGGGATCGGTGCTGGGACCACTGTTGTTCACCATTTACATAAACCATTTGGACTCAGGAATTGGTAGTACAAATTCAAAATTTGCGGATGAAACCAAATTGGGGCTGTAGTTAATACAGAGCAAGACTGCGACAAAATACAGGAAGACTTAATAAATCTGCAGAATGGGCGTGTAATTGGCAAATGAACTGCAACATAGATCAGTGTGAGTTGGTACATTTTGGTAGGAAGAATAAGGAGGCCACGTACTGCTTGTAAAACAAGTGTCTAAATGGGGTAGAGGAACAGAGGGATACTGGGGGGATAGATTCACAAATCACTAAAAGTAGCGATGCAGGTTAATAAGGCCATTAAAAAAAGCAAACAAAGCACTGGGGTTCATTTCTGGAAGGATAGAATTGAAAAGCAGGGAAGTTATGTTAAACTTGGATTGAACTATGGTTGGACCACACTTGGAACACTGTGAACGGTTCTGGTCTCCATATTATAAAAAGGCCATAGAGACACTGGAGAAGGTGCAAAAAAGATTTTCCAGAATGATACCAGAACTGGGAAAGGTTGATCAGGAAAGATTGAACAGGCTGGGGCTCGTTTTGTTAGAAAAGAGAAGACAGAGGGGTGACCTGATAGAGGTCTTCAAGATTATGAAAGGGTTCGATAGGGTTGACGTAGAGAAGATGTTTCCACTTGCGGGGGAGACCAGAGCTAGGGGGTCATAAAGATATGATTGTCACTAATAAATCCAATAGGGAATTCAGGAGAAACTTCTTTACCCAGAGAGTGGTTAGAATGTGGAGCTCGCTACCACAAGGAGTAGTTGAGGCGAATAGCATAGATGCATTTAAAGGGAATCTAGATAAACACATGAGGGAGAAAGGAATAGAAGGATATGTTGATGGGGTTAGATGGAGAAGGATGGGAGGAGGCACATGTGGAGCATAAACACCGGCATGGAGCTATTTGGCCGAATGGCCTGTTTCGGTGCTGTAAATACTTTGTAATACTTTTTAACTTTGTAAAAAAGTCAGCAGCTTCACATGGTGTGGTCACTCAGTGGAACCAGGCTGCCAGCCAGAGAGGAGAGCAAGGCACTGGAAACCTGGGCACTGCAGACACCTCCCGCAGTCTGATTCCCATCCTCCCACTTCAGCAACATCCATTGATCAGTAGCACAGAGTAGACAGCCCTCTTATGGCTACAAAAATGACATTTTTTATTTGTATTTTATCCCTTGCTCAAACAAAACAGCTCTCAAGCCTGGCAGTGGAAAATAATTTCATCCGCATCTCCACCGGCATGAGGACATGAATAACAGGGCCGAACTGGCAGTTGTCGCGTCTAGCCTTCGAGAGGCACAATACCGGGATTTTCCGCCTTTCCTTTTATTTACATACACCAGGAAACAGGGGGAGGTGCACAGTCAGGGATTATTCAGTGCATCCCTCAGCATTCTCCTGGCCCCTCCCAATGCAGGTGCGGAGAATTAGTGGTTGAGGGCTTGAAAACCTTGCCGATGGTGTAGACACATCCTAAGCCAAGTAATTCTACGTGGAGCTTCCCATGAATTACTCCACTGTGAGTGTCACACTGACTCACTGATTACACTGACTGGTGTCATAGTGACTCACTGATTACACTGACTGGTGTCACACTGACTGACTGATTACACTGACTGGTGTCACACTGACTCACTGATTACACTGACTGGTGTCACACTGACTCACTGATTACACTGACTGGTGTCACACTGACTGACTGATTACACTGACTGGTGTCACACTGACTCACTGATTACACTGACTGGTGTCACACTGACTCACTGATTACACTGACTGGTGTCATAGTGACTCACTGATTACACTGACTGGTGTCACACTGACTCACTGATTACACTGACTGGTAAGAACATAAGAAATAGGAGCAGGAGTAGGCCATTCAGCCCCTCGAGCCTGCTGCGCCATTCAGTAAGATCATGGCTGATCCGATTTTGGCCTCTACTCCACTTTCCTGCCTGTTCCCCATAACACTTGACACCCCTGTAGTTCAGAAATCTGTCTATCTCCGCCTTGAATATATTCAATGACTCAGCCCGCATAGCTCTCTGGGGTAGAGAATTCCAAAGATTCACGACCCTCTGAGAGAAGAAATTCCTCCTCATCTCCGTCTTAAATGGACGACCCCTTATCCTGAAACTATGAGCCCTAGTTCTAGATTCCCCCACGAGGGGAAACATCCTCTCAGCATCTACCCTCCCTGTCAAGCCACCTCAGAATCTTATACGTTTCAATAAGATCACCTCTTATTCTTCTAAACTCCAATGATTATAGGCCCAACCTGCTCAACCTTTCCTCATAAGACAACCCCTTCATCTCAGGAATCAACCTAGTGAACCTTTTCTGAACTGCCTCCAATGTAAGTATATCCCTCTTAAATAAGGAGAGCAAAACTGTTATCGGTACTCTAGGTGTGGTCTCACTAACGCCCTGTACAGTTATAGCAAGACTTCCCTACTTTTATACTCCATCCCCCTTGCAATAAAGGCCAGCATTCCATTTTCCTTCCTAATTACTTGCTTTACCTGCATGCTAACCTTTTGTGTTTCATGTATGAGGACCCCCAGATCCCTCTGTACCTCAGCATTCTGAAGTCTTTCTCCATTTAAATAATATTTTGCTTTTCTATTCTTCCTACCAAAGTGGATAACCTCACATTTCCCCATATTATACTCCATCTGCCAAATTTTTCCCACTCACTTAACCTATCTATATCCCTTTGCAGACTCTGTGTCCTCCTCACAACTTGCTTTCCCACCTATCTTTGTATCGTCAGCAAATTTGGCTACATTACACTCGGTCCCTTCATCCAAGTCATTAATATTGATTGTAAATAGTTGAGGCCCCAGCACTGATCCCTGTGGCACCCCGCTAGTTACAGTTTGTCAACCTGAAAATGACCCATTTATCCCGACTCTCTGTTTTCTGTTAGTGAGCCAATCCTCGATCCATACTAATATATCACCCCCAACACCATGAGCTCTTATCTTGTGCAGTAACCTTTTATGTGGCACCTTATCGAATGCCTTTTGGAAATCCAAATACACTACATCTACTGGTTCCCCCTTTATCCACCCAGCTTGTTACATCCTCAAAGAACTCTAATAAATTTGTCAAGCACGATTTCCCTTTCATAAAACCATGTTGACTCTGCTTGATTGTATTATGATTTTCTAAATGTCCTGCTACTACTTCCTCAATAATGGATTCCAGCATTTTCCCAATGACAGATTAAGGCTAACTGTCCTATAGTTTTCTGCTTTCTGTCTTTCTTGAATAGGGGCGTTACATTTGCGGTTTTCCAATCCGCTGGGACCTTTCCAGAATCTAGGGAATTTTGGAAGATTACAACCAATGCATCCACTATCTCTGCAGCCACTTCTTTTAAGACCCTAGGATGCAGGCCATCAGGTCCAGGGGACTTGTCAGCCTTTAGTCCAATTTGTTTGCCTAGTACTTTTTCTCTAGTGATAGTGATTGTTTTAAGTTCCTCCCTCCCTTTTGTCCCTTAATTTTCCACTATTATTGGGATGCTTTTAGTGTCTTCTACCATGAAGACAGATACAAAATATTTGTTCAAAGTCTCTGCCATTTCCTTTTTTCCCATTATTAATTCCCCAGTCTCATCCTCTAAGTGATCAATGTTTACTTTAGCTACTCTCTTCCTTTTATATACTTGTAGAAGCTCTTACTGTCTGTTTTTATATTTCTTGCTAGTTTAATCTCATAATCTATTTTCTCCCTCTTTATTATTTTTTTAGTCATCCTTTGCAAGTTTCTAAAAATGTCCCAATCTTCTGGCCTACCACTAATCTTCGCAACATTGTATGCCCTTTCTTTCAATCTGATACCCTCCTTAACTTCCTTAGTTAGCCACGGATGGTTCATCCTTCTCGTAGTCTTTCTTTCTCACTGGAATATATCTTTGTTGAGTTTTGAAATATCTCCTTAAAAGTCTGCCACTGCTTATCTACCATCTTACCTTTGAATCTATTTTCCCAGTCCACTTTAGCCAACTCTGTCTTCATACCCTTGTAATTGCCTTTATTAAAGTTTCAGACCCAAGTTTCAAACTGAATGTGAAATTCTATCATGCTATGATAACTCTTCCCTAGAGGATCCTTTACTATGAGATCTTTAATTAATCCTATCTCATTACACATTACCAGATTTAAAATAGCCTGTTCCCTGGTTGGTTCCACAACGTATTGTTCTAAGAAACTGTCCTGAATACTCTATACGAACTCGTCCTCAAGCCTACCATTGCCAGTTTGATTTGTCCAATCTATATGAAGATTAAAATCGCCCACGATTATTGCAGTACCTTTCTTACAAGCCCCCATTATTTCTTGATTTATACTCTGTCCTACAGTATTGCTACTGTTAGGGGGCCTATAGACTGCTCCCACCAGTGACTTCTTTCCCTTATTATTTCTTATCTCCACCCAAACTGATTCTACATCTTGATCTTCCGAGCCAAGATCATTTCTCACTACTGTACTGATCTCATCCTTTATTAACAGAGCTACCCCACCTCCTTTTCCTTTCTATCCTTCCAAAATGCCAAATAACCCTGAATATTCAGTTCCCAGCCTTGGTCACCTTGCAACCACATTTCTGTAATGGCTATCAGATCATACCCATTTATTTCTATTTGTGCCGTCAATTCATCTATCTTGTTACGAATGCTGCGTGCATTCAGATAAAGAGCCTTTAATTTTGTCTTTTTACCATTTTTCCCTACTCTAACACTATTTTCTGGTGCACGCTTATGTTCGTATGCTCTATCCCTTCCTGTCACACTCTGATTATCGCTACCCTGCACTATTGCTTTGTCCTTTCTCTTTAACTTTCCAAGTTTCCCCTCACCTGAATCCTCCCCCCACCCCCCACTATTTAGTTTAAAGCGCTCTCTACAGCCCTAGTTATTCAGTTCGCCAGGACACTGGTCACAGCATGGTTCGTGAAGCCCGTCCCAACGGAACAGCTCCCTCTATCCCCAGAACTGGTGCCAATGCCCCATGAATCGAAACCCATTTCTCCCACACCAATTCTTGAGCCATGCATTCAACTCTCTCATCTTATTGACCCTATGCTAATTTGCTTGTGGCTCAGGTAATCTTCTCCTTCTTCTTAGGCAGTCCCTCGGAACCGAGGATGACTTGCTTCCACGTTAAAAATGAGTTCTCAGGTGACTGATGAACCCAATGTGGGACCTACAATCTCTGTCACAGGTGGAGCAGACGGTGGTTGAAGGGGCGGGCGGGTGGGGTGCTTGGCTTCCGCTTGCTCCCGACGAAGAGACTCGAGGTGTTCGGCGCCTTCCCGGATGTTTCTCCTCCACTTTGTGCGGTCTTGGGCCAGGGATTCCCAGGTGTCAGTGGGGATGTTGCGCTTTTTCAAGGCGGCTTTGAGGGTGTCCTTGAAGCGTTTCCTCTGCCCACCTGGGGCTCTCTTGCCGTGCCGGAGCTCCGAGTAGAGCGCTTGTTTTGGGAGTCTCGTATCGGGCATGCGGACAATGTGCCCCGTCCATCAGAGCTGATCAAGCGTGGTCAAAGCTTCGATGCTGGGGATGTTGGCCTAAGCGAGAACACTGACGTTGGTGCGCCTATCCTGCCAATGGATTTGCAGGATCTTGCGGAGGCAACGTTGGTGGTACCTCTCCAGTGCTTTGAGGTGCCTGCTGTACATGGTCCATGTCTCTGAGGCATACAGCAGGGCGGGTATCACTGCTGCTCTGTAGACCATGAGCTTAGTGCCGGGTTTGAGGTCCTGGTCTTCAAACACTCTCTTCCTCAGGCGACCGAAGGCTGCACTGGCACACTGAAGGCGGTGTTGGACTTCGTCGTCGACGTCTGCCCTTGTTGACAGTAGGCTCCCGAGGTATGGAAAGTGGTCCACGTTGTCCAAGGCCTTGTCGTGGATTTTGATAATCGGGGGGCAGTACTGTGTGGCAGGGGTAGGTTGGTAGAGGACCTTTATCTTACGGATGTTTAGTGTAAGGCCCATACTCTCGTACGCTTCGATGAAGGTGTTGATAATGGTTTGGAGTTCGACCTCCGAGTGAGCGCAGACGCAAGCGTCATCTGCATACTGTAATTCAACGACAGAGGATGGGACGACCTTGGATCTGGGCTGGAGGCGACGAGATTGAACAGTTTCCCGTTTGTTCTGCTAATTAGCTCCACTCCAGCGGGGAGCTTACTGAGGGTGAGATGGAGCATTGCAGCAAGGAAGGTCGAGAAGAGCGTTGGTGCGATGACACAGCCTTGCTTGACCCCGGTCCGTACGTGAATTGGGTCTGTGGTGGAACCGTTGGTCAGGATCACGGCTTGCATGTCGTCGTGAAGCAGGCAGAGGATGGTGACAAACTTTTGAGGGCAGCCGAATTTGAGCAGGACACTCCATAATCCCTCACGGTTGACAGTGTCGAAGGCCTTTGTGAGGCCAAGGAAGGCCAGGTACAGCGGTTGGTGCTGTTCCCTGGTAATTGACGCGCGGTGAAGATCATGTCCCTTGTGCCCCTTAGTGGGCGGAATCCGCATTGCAACTCTGGGAGGAGCTCTTCGGCCACTGGGAGAAGGCAATTGAGGAGGATTCTTGCGATGACTTTCCCTGTGGCAGACAGCAGGGAAACTCCTCCGTAATTACCACAATCGGACTTGTCACCTTTCTTGAAGATGGTTACAATTACGGCGTCTCTGAGATCCCCTAGGATGCTCTCCTCCTTCCAGATAAGAGAAATTAGTTCATGAATTCGCACCAGTAGTGCTTCTCTGCCATGCTTTAGTGCCCCGGCAGGGATTCCATCTGCTCCTGAGGCCTTGTTGTTTTTCAGTTGTCGGATGGCCTTTTGAACCTCATGCCGGGCTGGGGTTGTGCTGAGATGGTGGCGGGTAGCATGCTGCGGGATGGAGTTGAGGACACTCGCGTCGAAGACAGAGTCGCGGTTAAGGAGATCTTCGAAGTGCTCCTTCCAGCGGGCACTGACTGCCTCTCTGTCCTTGATGAGTACCTCTCCGTTCTTGGCCCGCAGTGGGGTAGGACCTTGGGTGCTTGGCCCGTAGATGGTCTTGACTGCGCTAAAGAATCCACGCATGTCGTGGTTGTCGGCTAGCTGCTGGATCTCCTGCGCTTTCTCCACCCACCACCTGTTCCTTAGGTCGCGAGTTTTTGTTGGACCTCGGCCTTCAGGTGTCTGTAGAGCTGCTTTCTTGCTCTCGAGTTGTGTTGCTGTTTCCAGATCAGGAATGCCTTGCGCTTGCGGCTTATTAGCTCCTGGATCCCCTGGTCGTTCTCGTCGAACCAGTCTTGGTGTTTCCTGGTCGAGTGACTGAGCGTCTCTTCACAGGTGCTGATTATGGAGGCCTTGAGTGCAGACCAGGCGCTGTGGACACTCTGTGTCTCTGCATCACTGGGATTACTACCTTTGTGGTTCTGCTTTTTAGTTTAGCTCCTTGCTGCTCATACTCCCTCAGCAGAACCCCATTCTTAGTCCTACCTTATGTCGTTGGTACCTACATGGACCATGACAACTGGATCCTTCCCCTCCCACTCCAAGTTCTTCTCCAGCCCTGAGGAGATGTCCTTAACCCTGGCACCGGGCAGGCAACACAGCCTTCAGGACTCACGCTCTCTGCTGCAGAGAACAGTATCTATCCCCCTAACTATACTGTCCCCTACCACTACTACATTCCTTTTTACTCCCCCAACTTGAATGGCCCCCTGTACCACGGTGCTGTGGTCAGTTTGCTCTTCTTCCCTGCAGTCCCTGCTCTCGTCCACACAGGCTGCACGAATCTCGTACCTGTTGGACAAGTGCAAGAGCTGAGGCTCCTCCAATGTTACCTTCTGGATCCCCATACCTGCCTCACTCGTAGTCACACCCTCCTGTCCCTGACCATGGACCAAATCTGAAGTATTTAACCTAAGGTGTGTATCTACCTCCTGGAACAAAGTGTCCAGGTAACATTCTCCCTGATGTATCGCAGTGTCCAAAGCTCGGACTCCAGCTCATCAACTCTAAGCCGAAGTTCCTCGAGCCGCAGACTCTTACTGCAGATGTGGTTGCTGTGGATCACACTGGGGTCCACCAGCTCCCACATTCTACAGCTGCAACACATCACCTGCCCTGCCATCTCTATTGTATTTTATTTAACTAATTAGGTTTTCAAGTTTTGAAATACTCAATTGTCGATTAATAGTTTTTCATCTGGGGAATAAACTTGTTTAATTTATTAAATTTACTTATATGCTTTAGCTCTTTACTGTAACTTAGCCCACAGTCCTAATTTAACGTTAGTTGTTTATATTTTTTTATGTACCAATCAGCACCTCTCTTACCCCCACCTCACCGAATTCCCCCACTCACCAAATTCCCGAGTTAAGTACAATGTAGAAGCAGTACTCCGTGGAACTGGATTCTCTGCTACTTACCTCCGTCCATTAGCAAAACCCTCTTGTTTTTATACAAGCAGAAATTCCAAGGCCCTCTGTCACACTGACTCTCTGATTACACTGACTGGTGTCACACTGACTCTCTGATTGCACTGACTGGTGTCACACTGACTCACTGATTACACTGACTGGTGTCACACTGACTCACTGATTACACTGACTGGTGTCACACTGACTGAATGATTACACTGACTGCTGTCACACTGACTGAATGATTACACTGACTGCTGTCACACTGACTGAATGATTACACTGACTGGTGTCACACTGACTCACTGATTGCACTGACTGGTGTCACACTG
Organism: Squalus acanthias; assembly: GCA_030390025.1. Taxonomy (NCBI): domain Eukaryota; kingdom Metazoa; phylum Chordata; class Chondrichthyes; order Squaliformes; family Squalidae; genus Squalus; species Squalus acanthias. The sequence continues at coordinate 72,500,366 of CM059429.1, forward strand.
ACTCACTGATTGCACTGACTGGTGTCACACTGACTGACTGATTACACTGACTGCTGTCACACTGACTGGTGTCACACTGACTCACTGATTGCACTGACTGGTGTCACACTGACTGGTGTCACACTGACTGACTGATTACACTGACTGGTGTCACACTGACTCACTGATTACACTGACTGGTGTCACACTGACTCACTGATTACACTGACTGGTGTCACACTGACTCTCTGATTACACTGACTGGTGTCACACTGACTCACTGATTACACTGACTGGTGTCACACTGACTCACTGATTACACTGACTGGTGTCACACTGACTGACTGATTACACTGACTGGTGTCACACTGACTCACTGATTACACTGACTGGTGTCACACTGACTCACTGATTACACTGACTGGTGTCACACTGACTCACTGATTACACTGACTGGTGTCACACTGACTCACTGATTACACTGACTGGTGTCACACTGACTGAATGATTACACTGACTGGTGTCACACTGACTCACTGATTGCACTGACTGGTGTCACACTGACTCACTGATTGCACTGACTGGTGTCACACTGACTCACTGATTACACTGACTGGTGTCACACTGACTGAATGATTACACTGACTGGTGTCACACTGACTCACTGATTACACTGACTGGTGTCACACTGACTCACTGATTACACTGACTGGTGTCACACTGACTCACTGATTACACTGACTGGTGTCACACTGACTCACTGATTACACTGACTGGTGTCACACTGACTGAATGATTACACTGACTGGTGTCACACTGACTGAATGATTACACTGACTGGTGTCACACTGACTGAATGATTACACTGACTGGTGTCACACTGACTCAATGATTACACTGACTGGTGTCACACTGACTGAATGATTACACTGACTGGTGTCACACTGACTGGTGTCACACTGACTCACTGATTGCACTGACTGGTGTCACACTGACTGAATGATTACACTGACTGGTGTCACACTGACTGGTGTCACACTGACTCACTGATTGCACTGACTGGTGTCACACTGACTCACTGATTACACTGACTGGTGTCACACTGACTCACTGATTAAACTGACTGGTGTCACACTGACTGGTGTCACACTGAGTCACTGATTACACTGACTGGTGTCACACTGACTGAATGATTACACTGACTGGTGTCACATTGACTCACTGATTAAACTGACTGGTGTCACACTGACTGGTGTCACACTGAGTCACTGATTACACTGACTGGTGTCACACTGACTCAATGAATTCATTGATTGGTGGCACAATGGCCCACTGATTTTGTACTATGTCATCAAGTTATTTGCCTTATTTTGCTCGTGGTGTCTACGAACCAGAATAAATGAAGCCATAACAGTGTTCTAATTGCCAGATCTTAAACTTCATGGTGCTTTTTTATAACATTTTTCCACAACTCCCTCTGTTTAAAGACAAAGGATACTTAGAAACAATTGAAAAAACATTCCTCGCATATGTGATATTGTGACATCCCTCATATTGATAGTCTCTCTTACAGTCCAGCCTCTCCGCAATGGTCAGCCTCTGGATTCAATCATTCCAGCTTTGGGCCTCAATCCCTCCCTGCTCCAGTTTAGGACCTCAATCCCCAGCACACTCAATCCTGGGCTCCACTCCACTCCCTTCCCGACTCAGCCTCAGACCCTGCCGTCTCCTAACACCAGACCCTATCTGCCTACTCCAAACCAGACACAGGCTCCAGTGCCTCTCTCAGCTGCACGTATTGCCGCAGTTCCTGGCTGGACTAGACCCTGGACAATGGCTCTGCATCGTCACTGTGTCAACAGGAAATCATCCGTCCAGAAGAGCACAGGAAAATCATCTGTCCAAGGGTACACTGGTACCACATTGGAACCACCAATCTCTCTCGGGCAGACCCTGGCCTTCATAACCAGGTTGCTTCTCATGCCAGACCCCAGTAGTCTCAGGGCCCTCCCAGACCAGGACACAACCCCCAAGTTTCTCTTATACCTGTCAATCTTACTGGACACAATATACCTGGTGAGAGGTGGGGATCTATGTGGTGCCAGGAGGAAGAGCTGATTCAGCTCTGGTCTCCCCAACACAGGACAGATTCCCCACCTCGGACCAGGTATGCTTTGGTTGTCATCTTGCCATATGATCTAGGTTTTTAAAATTGTAAAAGATACAATTAAATCAGCAAAGGAATATGTGTCAGACACAGAGAAACACAATGGGGAGAGGAGACAGAGGAAAGAATGGGTGTCAGAGTGAGACTGAAAATTGGAGATAGTGAGGTACTGGGATGGTGCCAAGTGAAAGTGTGTGAGAGAGAAAGAAAAGAAAAGGAAGGAAGGAGGAATGGAAGGAGGGAAGGAAGAAAGGAAGGAAGGAAAGATAGAAAAAGATAGAAAGAAAAACTTGAATTTATATAGCACTTTTCAAAAATAAAGATCAAATCATATGTCCCATAAACAGCAGTGAGTTGAGTGACCAGTTAATCTATTTTGTTGGTGTTGGTGGTCAGGACACTGGGAGAACTCCCTTGCTTTTCTTCAAATAGTGCCATGGGATCTTTTATATCCACCTTAGAGGGCAGACGGGGCCTCGGTTTAATGTCTTATCCGAAAGACGGCACCTCCGACAGTGCAGCACTCCCTCAGCACTGCACTGGAGTGTCAGCCTAGATTTCTGTGCTCAAGTCTAAGAGTATAAGACAAACAGAAACTGGTTAACATTTACTTTAAATGGTGGAGAAAGGAACTTTACATGAATATATTAATATGTTTGTTATAAATACTGCATAGTGAGATTTAAAGCTACTGTTGCCCTGCCTATGAGGTGGATGCAGGGGGTTATGATCCTGCAAGACACTGAGCTATTCTTCGAACACTCTCTCTGGCTGTCCGCTGATACTGTTATCAATCTGACTGGCTATCATGGTCTTGGAGAGAAACAAACCTGCTGCCTCAAGAGGTGAAGTGGCTCGACAGCCCTCCCGATGGCGAGGGCAGGTCAGTGCGCTAAAGAAACTGGTGCTGGTAATATGAGACAGAAACACCGAAAAGAGGAAGCTGAATGAAAGTTAACAAGAGGGTATAAAGGATCAAAGGAATGTATGTGAGCATCACACGCTTGCTGTGAATACTGCCGAAACCCCAAGAATATATTAAACATAACGCCATTCCTTCACTGTCGCTGGGTCAATATCCTGGAATCCCCTACCTAGCACTATTGTAGGAGCCGCAGCATCACAAGGGCTGCAGCAGTTCAAGGAGAAAGTTTCCATCACCTTTTTTGAGCAACTGTAGGCAAAATGTGACCTTGCCAGTGTCACCCACATCCAGAGAGCAAATAATAAAAATATACAGAGAAATATATGCGAGTGTCATGCTCTCACGCTGAATACCGTCCAATCCCAGAGAAAGTGTGATACACCCACTTGCCTTCAAAGTGCACAACTATAGGAGCTGTTGGCGAGAGGATGGGGAATGCTGTTGGCACATCCGGCTGCTGGGTTGCGTTTGATGCCATCCCGATTGGTTGGATGGCAACACTTGGATTAGCCAAGTGCCTCTATTCTAAGGAGAAGACCCTTACTGCAGGCTGGACTGTAGAGAACGCTTCAGCATCATTCAGGTGAAAACAAGTTGGGACTCCACAGAAAACTGGCATTCAGTCAGACTCTAGAGAGGACCAGCAACACTCTCTCACCCTCCTGTTGCTATTTCCATGGAGACAATGCTAGGGGTGAGCAGTGTCCATTCATACCTGGGCAAGTGAACCATGAAAAATCCGGATCCGAATTGCATTAGTGTAAAGCATCACCTGCTGGGAGAAGAAGAACTAGGGTGCTGTGCGAGTCATTAAACAATGACATCTTACAGATCTGGGCTCTGTTATGCCTTCTAAATGAAATGGGGAAAACTCATTTTTAATCCAAATCAATTGAAATTGGAATCAGAACAATTTGGATCCTTTCAAATTCAGATTCATCTGAATTTCTGATTGGTTCACTGCTCATCTCTATAGAGGACTACAGCTGTTAGATTTCAGGGTGAGCAACTCTGGAAAAAGGAGTTTATTACACACTTACCTTCCAACCAACCGGAACCATGGGAAGCGATCGTAGAATGGATCCCCGCCCGTCATAACATTGTCACAGTCATCAACCACACTGGAAGGTACTTCAGCGGCTCGGTCATACATTTCCCGCATCAAGTCCAGTCTCAGCCTGCAGGTGGTAGGAACCCAACACACAGCAATCACAACCACATCCTCACAACTGCTGGGCTCAAACAAACTCGGCTCCATCCAAGGTGGCAATGGCAGCTGCAGCTCCAAGAGCTCCAGTCCGCATCCCTTGCTGTTCACACTGGTGAAGTGCTGTGGCTAGACGCCGACTTTAGCAGAGATTGACAGAATTCAAAAGGGACTCGGACCAATGGGGGAGGTAGGCTAAAGAATGGCAGATGGATTTTAATGTCAGCTTCAGTGACAGCACAAAGCAAACATACTTGATGCATGGGCCCTATTAGGCATGGACTGGTGGATTATCGCATTGGGCAAATCCCAATTACCAAGTGTTTCCTTGTAAGTGTTCCCTCTTAGCACTAATGCTAATATATGAGCAATATTACATTTGTTGATAAAATAAAGTTATGTGGACCGCTAACAAGTAGAAAGGAGATTGGTCATCTTAGAGAGGCCGAGATACGTCAATTAGATTTTAATGTGAATGATTGTAGGGTAATGCATATAGTAAAAGTAAACGTGTGGATGAAATGAAAATGTCCAATTTTGCAGTAGGCCAGTGGATTGTGTGGGGTACGTCGCTCCTTAAGAAGGAGTTGCCTCTAAAATTCAGGAAGGGATTGGCCCACTCAATTATCATATGGGCGCTGATATCGCCCTGCCTATGCCTAGGGAATCCTCATTTCCCAGGTGTTAACAGAGAGGAAAAGGCTCTAGAGAACCATTATGTTGGGTCTTTGCCTTCTTTACTCAGCCCTGGGATTTCCAGGATGTCCACAAAGGGGGTAGATCTGGGCCTGGGCCTGCTTCTGCAATAGACGCAGGCTCATTGTACCCGTCAAAATGAGGTTGGAGGGAACATTCCTGAGCCTCAGTTTACTCTGGTGTCATCCAAGGATCACCCATTTTCAGTGGTGCCCCAAGAAGCTGGTGGTGAGTCTTGTGCCTGGGACCCCCTCAGATCTTGGGCCTGCAGATGGTCTGGCCGCTCTTCTTCAACAGTAGCGAGAAGGCACCGAGTTGGGCGGACAGCCCACTCCTCCTGTGCTCTCACCCCCATTTCCCGGTGCGCCAAGGCCCTGCCAGTAGAGGGGGTGAAGGTGCAACCAGGTCATGCTAATGATCCAGCCCGCTAAATTCCAGCCATTCGAGGCTTGGACAGGCAAGGAGGAGCACAATAACAAGGCCAGGATGTCAAAGGCAGAGGCAGTGAACAGTACAAAACTATGGCAGATGGGGGTTCAATGTGGGGAAGTGTGAGGTCATCAGTTTTGGATCCGAGAAAGACAAATCAGAATATTTTCTTAATGTGAGAGCCTAGGAGCTGTAGAGGAGCAAACGGGTTTTGGGTCTCCATGTTCACAGATCACAAAAAGCAAGCGCACAGGTTCAAAAAGTAATCAACAAGGCTAATGTTGGAATGGTGACCTTTATCTCAAGGGGGCTGGAGTACAAAAGTGAGGAAGTGATGTTTCATTTGTACAGAGCCTTGGTCAGACCCCATCTGGAGTAACTGCCTTCAGTTTTGGGCACTGAACCTCAGGAGGGGTATATTGGCCTTCGGGGTACAGCGCAGATTCGCCACAATAACACCAAGGCCTAAAGGGTCAAATTATGAGAACAGGTTGCATAAGCTTGGTTTGTATTCCCTTGAGTCTCTGATCGAGGTGTTTAAAATGATAAAGGGATTCAATAGGGTAGATACAGAGAAACTATTTCCTCTGGTAGGGTAATCCAGAATAAGGGGCACAATCTTAAAAATAGAACTGCATCATTTATGAGTGAAATCAGGAAGCACTTTTTCACACAAGGGGTAGTGGAAATCTGATATTCTCTCCCCCAAAAGGCTGTGGATGTTGGGACAACTGAAAATTTCAATGAGTTTGATAGATTTTTGCTGGGTTTGGGTATCAAGGGATAAGGAGCAAAGGCGGGTAAATGAAGTTGAGGCAAAGATCAGCAATGATCTAGTAGAATGGTGGAACAGGCTCGAGGGGCTGAATGGCCTACTCCTGTTCCTAAGTAGAAAGCTTTTATTGAAAGTACCCAGTCAACAAGTGGCAGTTTTTAACAGAACTCTGGGATGAATCTTGAATACATCCAAGCAGGTCACCTTCACCTATATAACTCCTTGGTGGGACTACATTTTAAACTTGGGGAACAACAGGAGCTTTCACAGCAGAGCCTCACTAGGCAGAAGTGCAAAAAACAATCGAGATCTTATACATCACCACAACAATATCGACCCTATTCTTTGACTCATGCTCCCATCTAGTGAAGGTCTGCTCAGAAAGTGCAGCCTGGTTTAATTTGCCCTGTATACATGAAACAGAACCATTTTTAAGGTTCAAAATTCCACTGGCTAACAACTTGCGCAAATTTGCTTGATTATACTTGACCAGCACAGTGTTTTTGAGTGAACTGTATCACGGTATTTGGTTGAGGTTGTGCCGATAACTTGCCTCATTTGTCTCTCTATGCATCACATCCCTACCTAGCCTTACCCTCCATATAAAACAGACTCTCTCCAGTTAACCGGTACCTCTGACTTTCTCGTACCTGAGTTTCTCCAGGGTCCAGTAGTGTGTTGCTCCATTCTTCTGGTCTTGGACTTCCACGGCCACAATGGTGCGCGGAAATGGACGCTTCTCCCTGTCCTTAACTGCATCAGGAGGCATGAGGTCAGGAGGTAGAGGGGAGTACAACGTGTCTGTGAGGAGCACGAATTGGAACTGCACCTGTTTAAATAGAAGGCAAAACTTTTGAAGCAAGTTTCCGTGATCCTCCTTTAGAGACACCTACATACACGGTGGCATAGTGGTTAGCACTGGTGCCTCACAGCGCCAGGGACCCAGGTTCGAATCTGGCCTCGGGTGACTGTCTGTGTGGAGTTTGCACATTCTCCCCGTGTCTGCGTGGGTTTCCTCCGGGTGCTCCGGTTTCCTCCCACAGTCCAAAAATGTGCGGGTTAGGTTGATTTGGCTATGATAAATTGACCCTTAGTGTTAGGGGGGGATTAAATATGTGGGGTTATGGGGATAGGATGGGATATGTTAGGGGGAAATAAATACGTGGGGTTACGGGGATAGGGTGGGATATGTGTCGGTGCAGGCTTGATGGGGATTCTGTGTGAGAAAGCAGGGACAGGGTACTGGATTTGGATGATCAGCCATGATCGTATTGAATGGTGAAGCAGGCTCGACGGGCCGAATGGCCTACTCCTGCTCCTAGTTTCTATGTTTCTATATCTGGTGTCCATGTGTTTATTGGGGTATCTGACCTCTGAAGATGGTGAGTTTTATTGGTGTGCCTTCTCTCAGCACCAACAATGATGCAAACCTTCCCTTCCTCTCATGTCTACCTTACAATTATGTTCCCACCTCTCTCATCAATGCTTATTCGAGTCCATCCAATCTAGCATCTGCCCTGCCCACAGTACTGAAGCCACAACGGTCAAGGTCACAAATGACATCCTGTGTGACTGAGACCGTGACTCCCTACCTCTACTTGTCCTGCTAGACCTCTGGGCCTTTGACACAGTTGATCATTCACAGCGCAGTCACCACATTGCTGCCAATGGCTTCTCCTCTTCAGCTCGTATGCTCACCTCGAGTGATCTATTCTTGGCTCTCTCTCTTCATGATCTATATGCTACTCCTTTGTGAGGGGCTCGGCTTCCAGAGGTATACTGAGGGCACCCAGCTCTACCTCGTTGTCTCCTTCATTAATCCAAAGGTGAATGCCAGACTCTCAAATTTTCTGTATAATATCTGGACCTGGATAAGCCAACATTTACTCCAGCTGAATCTGGGCAAGACTGAGGCCATCCTCCCATCAACACATCATGCCTCTTGCTTCAATCCCATCAACCTCCCTGGTTACCATCTCAAGCAAAGTCAACAGGTACGGAACCTTGGCCTCCCACTGGACTCTGAGCTCAGCTTGCTCCCCCACACTTGCCCTGTTACCAAAACCGCTTTCTTTCCCCTCCACGGCATCACCTGCTGGCGGTCCCTATCTTTCATCTTCTGTCATCAAAACCCTAGCCCACGCCTTCATCACCTCAAGGCTTGACTTCTGAAATATCCTTCTAGCGGACTTCCCCAACAAAACCCTCCACGGTCCCCATCACATCCAAAACACTGCATCCTGCGTCCTCACCCACACAAAGTCCAGCAATTCCCCATCCTCTCCTATCACCTCAGCCCTCTATCCCCACCTCACTCTCCCAGCTCCACTGGCCCACTCTTTCCCCCGCCCCTTCCACATTGTCGCAGTTCCACTGGCTCCACATATGTAGCCTGCCAATTTCAAAATACTTCTGGTTTTTATGTCTCTCTATGGCCTTGCCTCACACTACCTTAGTGACCTCTCCTTGCCTGAGCTGGCTGTGGTGTTTTACCTCACGCTAGGTCATCAAGACCTGCCCTGGCTGTGATGTCCACTAGGGTAATAGTGGGGCTGTCAGAGATCTGTCCATGTATCTGGAGGTATTTAAACAGCATGTGTTGAATGTAAGAATCTGATCACATGCACACAGCAGATGTGTGCGATTTCTTGAACCTCCTGCTTCACAGCCCATTACAGGGTCACGGTCAGATTGTGTACAACTCAATCGCAGCTGGTAACCAGGCAGCAGGCTAATGGACGACATTACCTGGCGTGAATCTCTCTGTGTCCCTGAAAAGTTGATGATTACCTTTTTCTTCAACTCCACACTGATGGCATTGGCCTCTTTCAGGAAGATGGCGTTCCCCCAGAGCAGGTCCCGCAACGAGGTAAACTGGTAGCATTTCCACTTACGGAATGCCCATAGTGCCAACTCAAACTCCCGCTCTGACCATTGCACTGTGCAGAAAGACAACAATGAAACATATGTTAGAACAAAAGATTCAGGAGTCAGACCCGATATCTGTCACTCTAAAGACTAGCCTTTCTGCCCCAACAATGGGCCAAAAATTCATCCCGCAACGCGAGAGTACGCACTGCGTACTCTCGCGTATTCTCTCTCCAATTGCCGGTTTTCTGCATGCCCTGCGCATGCGCTGAAAACCGGCACTTGGTCTTTTGAAAAGGGGGCGGTTCCTCGGTGCATCGCGTGCGCGCGACAGGCTGCGCGCACGCTGTGCACTTCGTGCTTTGGACGTGCAGGTAAGTACGGAAGATTTTAGAAATGGAAAAAGGAGGAGTAAGACCCACTTTTAACAAGGTAAGTAGTGAATTAAGTATTTTTTTGAATTTTTTTTAACAGGTATATCTTTTTTAGAGACTTTAAAGACAGGTAAGTTTATTTTTATAACTTTTTAAAAGATTTAAAATTTTTAAAAAATTTAATTTTTATTTAAAATGGTTAATTTATTTAACTATACTTATTTTATTAATGTGATGGTTTTTTTTAAAAAATTTAATTGAGGTTTAGCTGTTATTTTGGGGGGGTGTAAGATTCATAGATTTCACAGCACGTATATGAAACTTATGAATGGAAGATGGTGTGCTGCCATTGGCTCTAACTGAGTCACGTGATCCCACAGCTCGCACGAATTCACTACGCCGGTGGGATACGCAAGCACTGCCCAGCTGATGTCTGGAACATCAAGTTCGTGCGAGCTGGATCTGAAAAAGCACATGCGGAGTGAGAGATCGCGGGGAAGCCTTACCCCCGCGGGAACAGAGCGAGATCAATTTCTGGGCCAATGTGTCTTAATGCATTCCTACACCAGAGTATCCAATACCTACATTAGATATCCATGAGCCACTCTGAATGAGAAGGGCTAAATTGTGAGCAGCGTGATGGACTTTCTCTAATGAAACCACCCAAAAGTGAGATTACTTAGGACCCTTAAAAAAAGCCAGTCCCAGAGTGTGAAAGGACAGTGTCTGACCCACTGTACCACCCAGTCCCGGAGTGTGAAAGGACAGTGTCTGACCCACTGTACCACCCAGTCCCAGAGTGTGAAAGGACAGTGTGTGACCCACTGTACCACCCAGTCCCAGAGTGTGAAAGGACAGTGTCTGACCCACTGTATCACCCAGTCCCAGAGTGTGAAAGGACAGTGTCTGACCCAGAGTGTGAAAGGACAGTGTACCACACCATCGCACTCAATCGGATTCATCTGTCTGTGATGGAACATGGAAAATCACAACACTAGGCAGGAGGAGCAACCTTACAGTAATGAGAACATGTATTGTAGGTCCCTGAGAAACTGCAGAAATATCAACCATCTAAAAATTTAAAACTTTGTTTTATATTGTTCTTGTCTCCCCTTTAAGCTCCTGGCATCAGTTGTTTGTGGTTGTCACTGATTGAAGTCCTGGTCCACCCTTCCCCAGTCTGCATCTTCTTGTGCCCTGCTGGCCTCCCAAAACCAACTGCAGCTGCAGGAGGTGTACTGGAGCAGCCATTGGATGGCTCTTTACTGTTCTGTACATTAGCTGGGGCACAGCTGAGATCGGGTATTCAGTTTGTTCGAGTTCACAGCTGCAGGCCCATATGCCAGCACAGCAAAAGCACGGTGCCACCCAGGCCTTTCTACAGGTGCAGCAATGCCTCCTGCGCTGATCCACCAGCTTCACTGCTCATGCACCCGAGTCAGAACTGAGGCTTGGGGAATTCAGCAAAAAAGAAAATCAAAACTAAAAATGGAGAGGACAGCACCCCTCACCTTCCTCCTCCGGTTCTTCATCTTCCTGCACATTGTCTGAGTAAAAGCAGGAGTCCATCTGCCGTTGTAAGGCCTCCAGCCTGCTTTCATAGTCCTGGAAGGGTAAGTTAAAAGGAACTGTTAAAAATGAAGCTTGGCTGTACACTACTTCTTTTCTTCTAAAGCAGAATGCTGCTGTCAGTAAATAACGTCATCTGTACACTATCGCTGCTGCTTTTGTGTCGGTGCAGTGAGGTACTTAAAGGTGTTGTGAAGACTGGCCAATGCCATGAGGACTGGGCCTGGTAAATTCTGCTTTCCCATAATTCAAAGGTATTGGATCTGTAAGCATCTATTGAATAGTCCCATGATTCTAAATGTTATGAAGGGAAGTGTGCAGACTAACCGGAGTCCTCCCTTATTTCTGTATCTTACGCTTTTCAAACTGCTGCCTTCAGACAGACGGTAAGCAACAATTGGGATTCTATACAACAGGAATAAATAGGAAAGGGGCTTGGTCCATTGTAATTGTATGCAATGGTAATAAATGTGAAGAGGTTTAGTCCACTAGAATTCTATACAACAGGAATAAATGAGAAGAGGGTTTTGGTCCTTTGGAATTCTGTGCAATGGGAGTGAATGGAAAAATAGAATCATAGAATCAGAGTAAGTTACAGCACGGAAGGAGGCTATTTCGGCCCATCGTGTCCATGCCGGCCAACAAAGAGCTATCCAGCCTAATCCCACTTCCCAGCTCTTGGTCCGTAGCCCTGCAGGTTAGAGCATCCCAAGTGCACATCCAAGTACTTTTTAAATGTGGTTAGGGTTCCTGCCTCTACCACCCTTTCAGGTAGTGAGTTCCAGACCCCCACAACCCTCTGGGTGAAGACATTTCCCCTCAATGTTTGGTCATTTAGTTTTCTATGCAATGGGAGTGAATTGGAAGGAGTTCAGTCCACTGGGATTCTATAGAATAGGAGTGAATGGGAAGAGGTTTAGTTCATTTGAATTCTATACAATGGGAGTGAATGAGAAGGCGATTGATTCACTGGAATTCTCATCAATGAGCGTAAATAGGAAGCAATATACAATAGCAAAATACTGCGGATGCTGGAAATCTGAAATAACAACAGAAAGTGCTGGAAACACTCAGCAGGTCAGGCAGCATCGAGGAGAGAGAACCAGAGTCAATGTTTCGGGTCGAACCCTTCGTCAGAACTGGAAAAGGTTCGGGAAGAGAGATTTTTAAGCAGGGACAGGGAGGAGGGGAGGAAAGAACAAAGGGAAGGTCTGGGATAGGATGGAAGGCAGGAGAGATTGACTGACAAAAGGGATGATGGTGCAAGGCAAAAGGGGAGGTAATGGGACAAGTTAAGAAACAAAAGATGACTCTAGATGATGTGTGAACAAGGATCGCAGCAACATTAACAGCTACCATGTGAGGAAACAAGAGAAAAAAATATCTATATAAAGAAATACAGGGGCCAATTTATAGTCTGAAATTGTTGAACTCGATGTTAAGTCCAGAAGGCTGTAAAGTGCCTAATAACTTTAATTCTCCCCTCCACTCCCACTCTGACCTCTCAGTCCTCGGCCTCTTACATTGTTCCAACGAAGCTCAACGTAAGCTCGAGGAACAGCACCTCATCTTTCAATTAAGATAAGGTGCTGTTCCTCGAGCTTACGTTGAGCTTCGTTGGAACAATGTAAGAGGCCGAGGACTGAGAGGTCAGAGTGGGAGTGGAGGGGAGAATTAAAGTTATTAGGCACTTTACAGCCTTCTGGACTTAACATCGAGTTCAACAATTTCAGACTATAAATTGGCCCCTGTATTTCTTTATATAGATATTTTTTTCTCTTGTTTCCTCACATGGTAGCTGTTAATGTTGCTGCGATCCTTGTTCACACATCATCTAGAGTCATCTTTTGTTTCTTAACTTGTCCCATTACCTCCCCTTTTGCCTTGCACCATCATCCCTTTATTCAGTCAATCTCTCCTGCCTTCCATCCTATCCCAGACCTTCCCTTTGTTCTTTCCTCCCCTCCTCCCTGCCCCTGCTTAAAAATCTCTCTTCCCGAACCTTTTCCAGTTCTGACGAAGGGTCCTTGACCCGAAACGTTGAGTCTGGTTCTCTCCCCTCGATGCTGCCTGACCTGCTTAGGAAGCAATATAGTTCATTCGAATTCTATACAGTGGGAGTGAATGGGAAGGGGGTTGTACAATTCCGTGCTTGGATTCTGATAACTGCCCTATGGTGACAGAAGGAGCTGTAATTCCTGGGTGGAATCATAGATGGAGCACCACTTTCAGAAACCCGAGTGGAATGGAGCACAAGATTAACTTTCAGTCAAACAGGCTACGAATCCAATTCACAACAGCACTACAGAACCCACTTATTGCAACCCTTCCCTTCATCCCACTTCACTGAAGTTTGACCATTCCCTGTGCCTTTTTGTACTTCGGCTGTTCCTTTAGGTCAAGTGAACAGCTTCTCTTTCTTTCAATGAGAGTTTCATTGAATGTCTTATGATCTTATGAAGTACCAGAGTTATGGAAAGCCCATTGAGAGGGGCCATATACACGTGTTCAAGAGACAATAATCGCACTTCTGAAGAGACAGAAGGGTTAGAGGGTGAGCTGGCAGATAGGCGAAATTGATCTATGAAGAATAGACTGGCTTGTTGGGCCCACTGACCGGTTCCTGTTCCTAATTCACATGGATTAACCCGTCAGATTTTTACTCAGCATCCACTACCACTGCTTTCATGGTGGAAGTACATAGCTGATACAGGTGGGAATAACTGGTAACTGAGAGCTTTGCTGTTGGCTAAGTAAATTTCAAGAAACTGTGCCATCACATACCAGTCTCTGCTGTTCCAACAGTAAATCAGCCTCCTCCTTTTCTCTCCGATATTGGGTTTCTAGTTCCTGAAGCCTGAGAAACAATTCAACAAAGTAAAATACCTTGCTCTGGCTAATTCAGCAAAGGCATCACAGCCCACTACAAATCATTTCAATGGAGAATAAAATTAAACCACTAGTGGAAGTAACCCTGGGGAATCAAGTTGTGTGTTCCCTACGGTAAAGCTCCCTCAACACTGTTCCATCAAACATCCCCAGGTCAGGTATAGCCCAGGTTAGATACAGAGTAAAGCTCCCTCAACCTTCCCTATTAAACACTCCCAGGGCAGGCACAGCACAGGTTAGATACAGAGTAAAGTTCCCTCTACACTGTCCCATCAAGCATGCCTATGTCGTGAAAAAACTGTCCCGAATTTGGATCTAAATTAGTAGTCTCACTCAGAGATGTCATAAGTGCGTATTAATATCAAATTAGTGTAAAGGTGTGTCGTTAAGGTAGAATACAGGGAGCGTTATTCTGCAGCTGGCTGTGAGGTAGCTGACCTGGGAGTGCCTGATGTTGGTGCTTGAAATGGGAAGTGTGCAGTCCATGGAACTAATTCTGCTTCCCTTGATGAAAACTCACCAACAAGGAGATACAAGTCTTGGACACAAAGTATTCTGCATTCACCTATATTTTCTTTGTTAACTGATTGCTATATGGGTACAAAAAGGTATAAAATTAATATATTTTCTGTCTTGTTTTTTTTAGAAGACACCCTGTGTATTACAGCATTGCGACCAATGAAGAATAAGACAGTGAAGTGAAGGACACTGGGCACTGAGGATGCCTTTGGGCAGCAGTTGTTAACAAGTGAAAGACGGTCTGTGGTAGCCCAAGTCCAAAAACTAATAGGACATCCCACAACTTAACAGTCACCTGTTCTCGCAGAAATATCTCTTTCATTTTCTTTTCATTGGACAGATAATCTGATCTCCCCAGTCAGTTTTATGGGTGCCCACCATAGCTAAGGTCTTAGTACCTTATGTGGTCCTAACCAAGTGGAGGTACATTATCACAGAATAAAGCTTTATGTTGTCTCCTACTAACAAAGCTCATAAATTCAGTCAACATGTGGTATAAAGATATATAATGGGACTCATTGGTTTGTGGAAAAACTAGACCATTGTGCTAGGGCTAAATGCACTCAATGTCCTGGAACTCCCTCCCTAACAGCAATGTGGGAGTACCTTCACCACACGGACTGCAGCGGTTCAAGAAGGCGGCTCACCACCACCTCCTCAAGGGCAACTAGAGATGGGCAATAAATGCTGGCCTTGCCAGCGACGCCCACATCCCATGAACGAATAAAAAAAAAAGTCATTTGATGGGTTGTTGAACTGTAAGCCAAAGAATTTCACTATGTATCCTCCATTTATCCTCTCTTCCGACCCCAATATTTTTCCAGTATTCCTGGTTTTACCTCTGTTCCATCTCCTGTTTCATGTCGATGCCCTGCTTCTCTAGCAATTCCCTCTGAGCAAAGGCCCAGTCCACAGGCTCGACTGGTGTCTCCGCACAGGGCGTCTTGTCACGCTCCTGACGGGCCTGCTCGGGGTGGTTGAAACGGAACACGTGGCTCTTCCCCATAATGATACGGTTTCCTTTGAAGAAAAAAGAAATGGAGAAATTGACTCAATTTGGGAGAAAGTTAAGGCAAATGCCCAGCTCGTGAGAAACATTTTGCGTACAATCAGTCCTTTATGAAGGCCCAGCATTTGAAACTCAGAATCTATTTGTACCCAAATTCTGAATGAGACAGTGTGGCTCCCTTTGGATAGGACTCGCCTACTCAGACTGTACCTTGAGGACTGCATCCTGTTCTGGTCACCCAGATACATTGCTCTGCTAGAGGTGATGCAGAGAGGAGCCCTGTGGCAGATCAAAAGTCTGAGCTTTGAGGAAAGACTGGAGAAACTTGGGCTTTTCAGCCTGGAAAGGAAGTACCTGAGAGGTCATCTTACAGAGATACATAAGATAGATAAGGGAATGGAAAAGATAAATCTGGAATATTACTTCAAATCAAACTGCAAGTGTGGGACACAGGTACAAGTTAGCAAACGATAATTTCAGAGCTGATATCAGGAAATTCTTCACACAAAGAGTGATCAATCTATAGAATAGGAAGAGTAAAAAAAGAATGACACATTTCTATAGCGCCTTTCACGACCTCAGGGTATCCCAAAGTACTTTACAGCCAATGAATTACCTTTGAACTGTAGTCACTGTTGTAATGTAAGTGACGTGGCAGCCAATTTGCGCACAGCAAGCTCCCACAAACAGCAATGTGATAATGACCAGATGATCTGTTCTTAGTGATGTTGGTTGAGGGATACATATTGGCCAGGACACCAGAGAGAACTCCCCTGCTCCTCTTTGAAATAGTGCTGTGGAATCTTTTATGTCCAACTGAGAGGACAGACAGCTCCTTAGTTTAATGTCTCATCTGAAAGATGACACCTCCAACAATGCAGCACTCCCTCAGTACTGCACTGGAGTGTCAGCCAAGTCTCTGGAGTGGGACTTGAAACCACGACCTTCTCAGAGGCAAGAGTGCTATCACTGAGCCACAGCTGACACCCATAGTGCAAGGGAAAACCCTAGAATTCTTTAAGAAACAATTGGGTGCTGAATGGAGGGACTTTAGGGTCTCTCTGCATGGAGGAATTCAGATGGGCCAAAGGGCCTTTCCATCTGCAATTATCTTGGGAACATTTCCACTGAATGATGCTATGTTATGATGGGTGAAGTCTTGCTATACATCAAAACTTTGAATAGTCTCTGGAGGTTAGTTTGTGAAGTCACATGCAAACTTTTCCCCTCTTCATACGGATATCTCCACTGCCCATGTGGTTGTATCGGCAGGAGTGAGCTGCAGGGTCATAATAATGATTCTGTCTCTCCAGTGTTCCATTTCTATCTCGTTTCTCCCCATCTCTTCTGAAGGCACTGCCTCTTGCCTGGGATGCTGGCTGACGGTACCTGTTTGGATCAGTGGGTAGCACTCTTGCCTCTGAGTCAGAAGGCTGTGGGTTTAAGCTCCACTCCAGGACTTGAGCACAGACTGACACCTTGGTGTAGTGCTGAGGGAGTGTTGCACTGTTGGAGGTGCCGTCATTCAGATGAGATGTTAAACTCATGTCTGTCTCTTCAGATAGACATAAAAGATCCCATGAGGAAGAGCAGGGAGTTCTCCAGTGTTCCAGCCCAGGTTTGTTCTCCAATCAACACCACTAAAAACAGATCAACTTGTCATTCATCTCATTTGCCAGTTGTGGGACCTTGCTATGTGCAAATCGACTGCAATGTTTGCCTACATAACAAGAGTGATTGCTCTTTCATTCATTGGTTGTGAAGTGCTTTGGGATTTCCTGATGATGTGAAAAATATTGCATAAATGCAGGCCCATCTTTCTTTCACAAGTGGCCCTCTTCAAGTGTGTCAGTCTCACAGCTGGCTCCGATCCTCTTCTCATACAATCTCTACACATAAGCACGTGCGACACATTTTCAGGGAGGCCCCACTGGATCAGGAGTGGGAATCCCAGCTGATTTTCTTCCCCCTTCCTCTAGCTGTTGAGACTCATTTCAGAAAGTCTGAGGTACAGCCTCACAGGCTCCTTACTCACAGACAGGTGAGGTAGCAACATAAATGGGAAGATTATCACTCATTAAAGATTTGGGGGCTAAGTTCGGTTGATTTGCACCTCCTGTTCAACTAGCGCCCGGGCGCGGCGCCGCTAACACCTCCCACGAAATTCAGTGAGAGGTTAGTGGTGACGCTAACCGTTAGCGCCGCGTGGTGCTGCGCCGCCGGCGATGACGTCATCACCGTGCGCAGCGCCCCGCTCGCGCCCCGGCTGTAATATTGGATGGCGCCCCCCCGACTTACCACCGGACGCTATGTCCGCCAGGGTCAGGGGGGCCTACCTGCGGCTGGGGCGGCGCTAGTTAAAGGGGAGGTGGCAGGCGGCCATTTTTGTTGCTGGCCGCCTGCCAGCACCTGCCCCCGTTGCTGTCCCCGGCCCCCGTGAAGCCCCCCCCGCGGGGTGCCGGCTGCTCTCCGTGAGCCCGGCACTTCTCTTGAGTGCCGGGCTCGTTTGCCGGCACTCCTGATTCCTGATGGCCCAGCTGGGCGCTGGGTCGCGCTGCGCCAGGCCCCTCCCCTTTAATAAGGGGAGGAAGGCCTGCAATACTGCGGCACGTAGTGCTGCAATATTGGTTCGCGGGGCGCTTCCAGTAGCACCCCTCCTCCCTCTTGGGGTGCTACCTGGAAAAATCGGCTGCGGGAGCGCTAACTTTTTCGGGGCGCTAAAATTAGCGCCTCGGCAAAGGTAGCGCAGGGCGCTACCCAATTTTTACCTCTTGAAATCTTCAACTGATATAAATGTTCCCTTTGAATTAGAATTTAAAACCCTTGAGTAATTTCGGGTTTGGGATCGATTGGTTCATGCAATAAACAAAAGGAAAGTCTGAGAACGTTAAAGTCAGGGCAGCTTAAATTACAGAGATGTACATGAGTGTATATTTGAACCCAGAGCATGGACACGAGATGCAGCCAGAGTACACACCTGATCGAAGTACAGTTGGTTCAGTCACCTTCTTTCCGTTGACGTATGTGTCTGCTCCTTCACATGGTTCAAGGATGACAATCACTATAATGCAAAAGAAAAGTGTTCAAGTGGTTTAACAATAATACAACTGAGCTGCTAATCATAACACTTCGACCATGTTACAGATCATCCAGCTCCATGCAGTACTGACGGAGCTCCTTCTGCAGGTCTCACTGCCCACTGCACCACTTCTTGTAAGAGCTCCATCTGCAGGTGACACTGATCACTGCACCTTTGGGCAGTGCAAGTTGACCTTGCTCGTCCAGATTTCCATAGACATCGCAATCTAGTTTGAGAAAACCTGGAGCTACAAGAGATTCCAATTTGTGCTATTAACTTTAGGAAAGGCAGCGTACTGGTTATGTTACTGGACTAATAATCCAGTAGAACATGAGTTCAAATCCTACGATGACAGCTTGAGAATATAAATTCAGCTAAAAAAAATCTGGAAATAAAAAGCTGGCATCAGTAAAAGTGACCATGAAGCTGTCAGATTGTCGTAAAAACCTAACCGGATCACTCATGTCCTTTAGGCAATAGTAACTTTCAAAAGGCAATTGGATATACTCTTGAAAAGGAAAAATTTGCAGGGCTATGGGGACAGAGCCGGAGAGTGGGACTAACTGGATCGCTCGTTCAGAGAGCTGGCACAGGCATGATGGGCCAAATGGCCTCCCTCTGTGCTCTGTGATTCCACCAAATGTACAGCACTGGGCCATGTGTGTAATGGCTGGTTCAAATGGAAGACCTCCAGTCTAAGTTAAAGTTTCTTTCTATTAAAAGTTAGAACCACTTTAAGACTTTTGTTTTACACCAGGTATGGCCCAGTGCCATAGCAGTTCAGATGATTATTTCACACCGTTGTGCAGCTGGTAGATTAGAGTTTCCGTCAGTTGAGACTCGACCAGTAACCATGGCCAGTTCCTACAGATGTGATCAGAGTGCTGTACCTTCGCCTAAAGATTTGATATCACTGCGGAAGATGCAGTGTTCTTCTTTAATGAAATGTCCACTCAGTACGATGTCCTGTCGCCGTTCTGCATCTTCACGTCCAACTCTGAGGAAACAGATTAAATAGTTTTAAATCTATGAAAATATCACAGAACAACAGGTCAATCTGAGCTTGCATAAAGTTCCCACTCTTGACTGTCCTATCATTGCATTAGGAGGGTAATTAGGACAGAACCAATCTACTATTAAGGAAATAGCATGTGACTGAGTGGATTCTATGTTGAAGCTGTGGCCAAATATAAAAATATAGTCTAATACTGTGGGGTTGAATTTCCATAGGGGTTTGCCAATCCCTCACCGTAACTTTGGTTGAAACTCCGAAGAAATGGTCAGCGGCCATTTACACTGTTTCTCCAGGGTTTCCACCAAAGTTTCGGTGGGAGACCGGTAGAACCCTTCAGAAATTACTGGCGTGTGTGTCAGCTTTAACTGGGTTCCTCCTTCTAAGTCAGAAGATGGGGGGGTTTTCAATGGAAAAATTGTGAGGACTTACCAAATGGAAAATCACGGAAGGTGGCTCTGTGATTTTCTGATACGTATTCCTGGAGGCTGAGGCCCCTCCCCAAGACTGCGCATTTCTAACTGCTCCAGCAATACTGAAGCAATGCTGCATTGTAAGGGGAAGTAGCACCCTATCTGCCTGTTCCAATGGTTCAGGTGGATGTTAAAGATTCCATCGCACTATTTGCAGGAAAGCGAGGCGTTCTGCTGCCCTGACCAACATTCGCCCCTTCACTAACATCACCAAAAGCAGATTAATTGCTCATTTGTGGGATGTTACTCGGGTTGCCAATAAAGATTCATCTCCAGACCACAGCAGTGTGCAACCCTGGAGAAAAATCATCAGGGCATTAAAAACAATTGTGTATTTCTTTCATTTTATTTGTACACTTTAGTTTATTAATTATAAAAATATTGGAGATGGGAAACAAGGCTGTTTGACTGACAGTCAAGAATCATCCAATCAGTTAATGAAGAGTCTGTTTGCTTCCCAATTGGAGTGGAAGGCAGTGCTTCGTGTAGATGGACGTGTCAGGCGACCCATGGTGGGAGCGTGGGGGGTGGGGCGGTTGGAGGTGGAAGGTCATGTGATGAAACCTCCTGGAATACGTCCACCCAGAGTTGGCAACCGTGGCTGTTACTATGTGCACAATGGCGACTGTGTGCAAAAGTAATTAATTGTATATGAAGCGTTTTGAGACATGACAGGGCATCATATAAATGCAAGTTATCAAAATAATGAGGGGTACAGGTACAGTTGAACTAAACAAGCTGCCAAAGCATCTCCCAAACCAATATTGCAAGTTATCTTGGTTACAGGCTGGAGAGAGGAGTAATTCAAACTTAAAATCCAGTTTGTATATGAGTGAAGTTCCTGTTTAAATCTCTGTGGTCAGATTTTCAAAATCCAAAAATGTCCTGGTAACTCTATTCCTAGATATAAAAAGGAGCTGCTCTGTTCAGACAACAAAAAAAAGTCTATTTGAAAACCTCAGAGAAGGGACCAATCAGTTTGAAACTCCCGAAAAATGAAAAATCAGTTTCAATTTCCAAGAAGCAATTTAGATTAGGCTGCCAGATGGCTGAGAAATTCTAGGAAAATAAACACCGCATTATTTAAAGGTTATTTACAAAGAGTCAGCTTAGTTCGTAGAGTTGCGCTCTTCTGATTGTGCCGACTTGGAGTTAGGTAGAAGATTGTCTGCTGTAA
Organism: Squalus acanthias; assembly: GCA_030390025.1. Taxonomy (NCBI): domain Eukaryota; kingdom Metazoa; phylum Chordata; class Chondrichthyes; order Squaliformes; family Squalidae; genus Squalus; species Squalus acanthias. The sequence goes on from CM059429.1 coordinate 72,521,513, forward strand.
AGAGTAAATCATACTTATGACTGTTATTTACGTGCTTGTTTATCTTTTGTGAAATAAATTAAGCTTGATGGTTTAAACTTAAAATGAGATCTATTGTGGCGCTGTATCACTTTTACAAGTTTGGAGTGAGACCTTATGCAGCCAAAGTCCAGCACCTGAAAGCAATTACCAGGCAGGGTTTACTGTTTGTTTCCCAGGTATGTTGCTAAAAGCTTACCAAGGTCTCAAGACCAAGTTAGACACTCTTGGAGGCATTGGGAATGATCCAAAGATATCAAGAGTTGTATAGGTGCCAACTGTCTGCTTTTAGAGTGAGTCATGAGCATTTTTGGCCCTCGCTCATGCTACCACTGGTAATTCCTGAAGATTTTAAAATCGCCTCGTAATACACTGCAGGTTATCACTTCTGCGAATAGCCAATATTTCAGTGCAGGCACAGATAAGATCATGTGCAATGCATTGTGGGGCACGTTTATTGGTCCCTCGGATCTCTGTGGGAATGAGGTTTGGAAACATTGGCAAGTGTGGAGCTGAAATAATCTAGAGCAAGAAAGTTAGAGAAGAACCGAAAATGTAACAATCCCCTTGGTCCAAGGTTACATAAAGTCACACAGAAATGACAACAAGGAAATAGGCCGGTTGGCTCAACCAGCCCCTGTTGGCGTTTATCCTCCACATGAGCAGCAGTCCCAATCCTGTGTGCTCGCTCTGTTCCAATATTTCTTTTTACCCCTTTCTAATCTATTATGAAATGTTGACATTGTCGCTGTTTCAGTCACTAACTCTGGTAATGCATTCCACAGCCTCACAACACCTGTGTGAACAGGTTTCTCTTGCTCGCAGTCCTAAATCTCTTACATTTAATCTGATATCTACGTCCCCTTATCTAGACCCCTCAACCATTGGGAACAGTAGTGTCTCACTAGAACTCTTTACAGATAGTTTGGGCTATATCTTTTTCGATCAAATATTATTGCTTGGCTGTTTTCTTTGGATAGCTAGAAATTCAGAATTTGATTTTTAAAATGCGAATGACTGTTGAACATTCTTTAGAATAAAACAATCGTCAGTTTAGCGTCAGTCACTGCTGCGACTTGCTGATCACTGACCAGCCAACCTGAACGTTAGGCTTTGCTCAAGCAACAATTAAAAGAAAGCAGCGGACAAGCCTGAACTGGAACAGACTGGACCAAACCGGAGTGAGTCTGTACCTGGTGATTCCATCCTTGATGTAGTACAGAAGGCACTCGGACATCAGTGGATCCTCGTTCAAATTCACCAGATGAGGAGTCTACAAGGAAAAGTCAGACATCGTTACAGGAAGCAGGGGACCACCGCTCCTTAAGATGGTGGGATCAGATCACATTTATTTACTTTGCAGCCTTCACTCTAAGGGTTGCTCAGCAACCAGGGAACAAATGACATCCACCTTCATCGAGATCTGTGTGAGAGGCTGTAGCGGAGCCTCACAGTATTGGTAACAGAACCATACAAACCCTCTGGTTGGCCACTCTAACCAATTAAGCTCTCAATTTGGCAACTAGTGCCAATTACATCCTTCATTCTTTGGTTGGCAAGTAGTGCCCATTAGAGCTCTCACTCCTTGGATGGTGAGTTGTGCCAATTACAGCCTTCACTCTTTGGCTAGAAAATAGTGCCCATTAGCTCTCTTGCCCTATGGTTGGTTTCCACTAAGCAGTGAGAGACTTACCTGTGATCGTCCTTTTAACCACTCCCTCTCTATATGCCAAGGATTCCTGCGTTAACCTACAACTTTCTGCTCGTTCCACTCATCGACAGTTTCCTCTCACTGAATATAGCCATTACTGAGTGCTCACTTGGGAAGAATTGACCTACCGTAGCATTCCTTGAGATGCCAATCTTTTATTGTTTAAAGGATTGCATTTCGCAACCAAGTGCCGTTTGGTGACGAATGGATACTGCCCAATAAGAATTTTTACAAAACGCAAAAATAATGTTTGATAATTCAGAGACCAAGGCAACAGTCAGAGAAACGCCTGCACCAAGAACTGAGTGACACCTCGCGAGTGTCTGAGCCAAGGAGCAGCCAGTGAGAGGGCTAAGAATGAGTCAGTGCATTGTACTTGAGCTCTGGGTAAGGACATATACCAGTATGTAAACCGCTTCTATCTGCATGGCACGAACACCGGAATCATGGTCACTGGGGCCTTCTTTAAAGAGGAGGCCCAACATCGGATCCTTTTAAAGGGACAGCTTCTTATCAGGACTCTTTTTAGAAAGGAAAAGAGGGTCTAATTGTGGAGGGATCCTGATGTTGAGAGACTCACTCGTTTCGGATGAAAGCTTTGAGAGGTCTCCAGCTTTTGGCAAGTGTTGGATTGGTTGGAACATTTTCAGCACAAATATACACCCACTGCCCTTGATGTGATTCTGAGAGAACAAATCAATAACAAGTAGCCTCAATCAAGCCAAAACAAACGATTAATCAGTGTCCGGCTGATTAATCAGTGTCCGGCTGATTAATCACTGGAGACCCAAACACACAAACACACACACACATGAGGCAGCTGGGAAATGATGGAGCATATCCTTACATATCCCAGTGTGCATTGCTGGAGTAGGATCACCTTCCACCTTCCACCATATCCTGCAATGCAACACATGCTGTACCTCCGAGACAAACGGCACACTTGGGTGGGATTTAGAGGACAGCAGACCCTGTGTTATTAGTATTTGTGTCAGTACCCTTACACAAAAAAGGATTTATTATTTGCAATTTTATTGCTGTCCCTGCTGATGGGCTGATGAGAGTTAGGTGGCCATTCCTAATACACATATGATGACACACGAAGGATTGTGTGTCAACTTTACCAGGGATTTGGGGACACAACCACCCCCCAAATTTCAACCTTTTTCTTAGTTAAAGAAGGAAAGTCTGTGTGAGTGGTGGGAGCCTATCCAGGCTCCCCATTTAATTCTCCCTCATCCTTTGAAGGCATGTCGCTTTAGTTGTCAAAAGAACCGGAGGGGGAGATGAGAATATTTTTTACACAGCGAGTTGTCATGATCTGGAACGCACTGCCTGAAAGGGTGGTGAAGCAGATTCAATAGTCACTTTCAAAAGGGAATTGGATATCTATTTGAAAAGGAAATCATTGCAGGGCTGTGGGGAAAGAGCGGGGGAGTGGGACTAATTGGATCGCTCTTTCAAAGAGCCGGCACAGGCACGATGGGCTGAATGGCCTCCTTCTGTGCTGTATTAGTCTATGATTCTATTCAATGATTCTAGTTCCATGGGTGCCATGAGCTCATCCAAGTAACCGTTCTTTATGCATGAACCTAGGCAACCGTTTGACCATGGTGTGTGGGCATCACAGCCGGGCACGGGCTTGCTCTCACCCGGCAACCACGCATGCACATTTTCCAACAGGGATGAGTGGATAGCGATCAGGAGTAGGAGCCGCTGGCTGGTATCGATTTCCTAGTTCAGACATGGAGCCCAATTGTTAGTGGTCCTGCTGCTGTTCTGGCTGAGATTGACTAACTCAGGAAGGATTCGGAGTCAAATCAGTGATCTTCATGGCTCAGTCTCACACTGCACAGTGGGTTTACACCCAAAGCAAGTGTTTTGCCACTGGCATACATCACTGAAATGAAACGGTGCAGATTAACCATTTTGAGTGCTGAATGTCTTTTGGAACTTGCAGGTTTTGTTAACTGCCAAAAATGATTATTTCTTATCACTGTTTTATTATAAGAGCCACCCACTTGTTTACCCACTGAGCCAATCAGGGAACTGCAGATAACCAGTTTTAATGTTCCTATCCTCCCTGTGGAAACTCACCATATTGGGTTTCTGCTTTCAGCACAGGGCCGATTCATTACTATTAGCGACATGAGCGTCACTGAGTGTCTCCATTGGGAATCACAGTATCTGGGTCACTTGCTGGTGTTGTTCAGTTGTTGTCTGACTCAAGGAAAGTCAGCAACTCCTGGATCGTACTCTGTGTTCCACCAGCATTGAGCTATTCTGACCGCTGCCTTTCAGTCAGAAACCAGGGCCGACTCAGACGCCAATCTGTGAGATGTGCACTGGCACTCCAGGAATTTCAGTCCCTAAGTCTATAATAATATCCTAGGACAGATTTTAAATCCATTTTAGACAGTACCTATATTGGGATGTTCTTAATATTGCAATGACCTCCCATACATTCCTTCTTTAAAGGCCAATTAATACACATGAATAGATTCCCTTACCCCATTTCAAATTCCAATATTGGGGTAGTATGGAGGGTATAATGGGGAAGGCGGTATGGCGGACAGTAATCTATCCTTGAACTGCTTTACTACAGCACTGCCATCAGTGCTGATGCCAATTCTTGGTCTGTTCCACAGACCCTAAAGCCCTGAAAACCTAACGTGCATCCCAGCCTAAGTGCTGAAATTCACCCAACAGGCCATCGTGGGAACTGCAGTGCAAGGCTGAGACTCAGGTCACTGCCTGATTTGCAGCCTAGCCAACAGGCGCCCGTTGAGGTAATGGCGGGACTGCGCCGAGAGAGCTGCACATTTCCGTGGCCTTCAAGGATTGATGATTGCAAGGTTATTACATGGAGTTTATTGAGAAATGGTCTCCAGCAACACCAGCAGTGTTACGTTATTCAAATCCTGACTGTTCATTTAATTAGTACAAATACTGGGGATCCACTGTTATACAAAATGTAAACCGCATTAATGGGATTGAGGAACAGGAAGACGGAAGAACAGATCGAGATGGTCAAACTCTGTTTGGAACATTGGAGCTGTGAGCTGTGAGCTGCTTGAACCGTGCAGATATCACACTAAGGAAGGCAACTGGTCAAGGATATAGAATGTAGGATGGAAGGATAGAGATTCTGGAGATTTACTTGATTTACCTTTAGGGAAATCAGAGAAAAACCTTGCAGAACCTTCTTCCACGAGATTAAATGAGGCGACTGTACATGGTCTGTGGGGGTAACAGGTTCGGTGGACCTTTCCTAATCTCATGATTTCTCATGATCTTAATTAGATAACATTTAAAGGGGAGAGTCGGAGAAGGAGATGAAGGACAAATGGGGAAAAGGGGAGAGGGAGACAGAGGGGGGAAGAAAGGATGACTGGGACAGAAAGGGGAGAGGCGAAGAAAGTGAAGAGATGGAGGAGAGGGGGAAGAGGGAGAAGGGAATAAATGGAGAGGGCATAGCTGGAAAAAGAGAAAGATGGGGAGGAAGAGAAAGTGGAAGAGTGGGGTGGGGCAGAGGGAGGTAGAAAGAGAGCATGAAAGGGGGAAAGAAGGGGGCGGTGGGGGGGGGGGGCGGAGGGGGAGAGGTCTAAAAGTCCTTCCCAAAATTTGACTTGCAATTTATATTATTTTCATTGCTGGGAATGATCCATGAAGTTAAGGGCCATTAACAGAGGGCTGAAATGTTGGAAAATTAATCAGAAACAGCCGATAGAATCAGGGATTTAACAAGTGACAGAACAAAACAAATCAGAGAGAGTACAACACTGTTTACACACACACGGTCACCCAGGACAAACCTCCTTGGGAGAGAACACCCCCAGAGACTCCAGCAACATCTGAGCAGCTCTTCTGTGGACAATCTAACAGGAATTAAATATTAGCGGGTGTTGAGCAAGGGAGGGAGCATTGAAGTGGTGCATAAAGAGGGAGAGGAATGGGCGAAACCAGGAAGGGAGATAGCAAAAAACCTAGAACAAATGACATTGGTTAACAAATTATAAAGCAGCAGCCATTGGAGGTCAGATGGAGGAAAGCAGCCAACAGCAGTTATAATAAATGTTTTTTACACACACACACACACACACAGGTGGACACATCTCACACACACAGTCATACGCAGAGAAACACATGTGCGAGCACAACGCAGACACATGCTCAAATAGACACACAGATACACAAACACATATGCAGAGCCAATGTTAAGCTATATTGAGTTTCAGAAAGCTACCATTAACATTGAAATCTCCTCATGAACCTGTTCCTGGTTGGATGTGGGGGTCTATTGTTGTACCTCTTGTAACTAAAGATACTTTTACTTTGTACCATGGGTGGTGAAAGCACAACATCCACACCGGCATAAGGAGCTAAACTGTCCGTCTCTCCAGGCATTGGGGTCTCGGCTTCACCTGGGTTCCAAAAATGGCCATCAGAAGCAGCAGAAAACATGGCTCCTTCCTATTGGCCCTCCATTGTTCCCACAAACATCCATGGGCACTGCTACAATATATCTTGGTGGTTTAAGAGTTTCTGACCACCATTCTGCTGATGGCCAACATCAATATAAAAATGTCTTAATTTTGTCGTGATCTGTGGGGAAGAATTGGTGAGGCTGGTATATGTGGGGATCTCACAAATGTGTTCAGGAATATTTTCACGTTTGGCATGGTTCAGTTGGTATCACTCTCCTCCCTTAAGCAGAAGGTCATGGGTTCAAGCCCCATTCCAGGACTTGAGCACGTAATCTAGCTGACACTTCAGTGCAGTACTGAAGGAGTGCTGCACTGTCGTAGGTGCTGTCCTAAAAATTAGATGTTAAACTGAGTTCCTATCTTTCTCTTTGAATGATTGTTAAAGATGTGAGTACTTGAAGAGGAGCATGGAGATTTCCCAGTGTCCTGGCCAACATTCATCTGTTAACCAAAAGCAAATGAACTCGTCATTCATTGCCTTACTGTTTTGTAGGACCTTGCTGTGGTTCCTTGCTGCCATGTTTCAATAAATAGCAACTATTTACTGACTGCACTTCAAAAGTAATGCATAGATGTGTGGTACTTTGGGACATTTCTAAGAGAGTTAGTAAGGTTCTATAGAAATGCAACTTCTTTTTATTTGTGTATTTTACTGCATCTCTCTTCATCCAAGTTGTAGGACATTGACATTCGTGGTAGCCAGCCCACTTCCCTGGTCCACATGGGAAAGCTCTGGTCAGTTATTTGAATAGATATTGTGAAGTATATAGACAGCAGTTTTAGACTACAACCATCAAGGAGCTCACCAAACAGATATGTCCACTCACAGCCATTTAGCAGCAGTGTCCGTCCTATGTTGCTGGGCACACAAGACGGAAATGGTCCTTTCGGGTTTTTTCAGGCCTGACTTACCTTCTTAGGAGAGAAGACGCCCAATGTACCGCCATCTTCCCGCATGGCCACACCCATCTCCGCGAGGAGAGCCTCCCTGTAACAGAAATTTAAAGCCGTTGGGAATTTACTATCACATCCGAACAGGAAAGGGTTTGGTCCATTGGAATTCTACATGAGGGAATAAATAGCGGCTGGATGAGTACTTTGGAATTCTATACACTGGCAGTGCATGGAAACCACTTGAATTCTGCAGCTGGACCAGCATTATCCACTAGCTGTTTCTCCAGGGCGTGCGCATGACCAGGTTATCTGGGGACCACTTTGCAGAAGAAAAGCCAACTTTGAATGCCCCATGTACGAGCCTATCCCATAATTGTAGGTGGGTATAATGATCTGAGGGGGAAATGAGTTCAGAGAGAAACATCCATGATAAAATCTCAGTAGAAGAGTGGTGCTTGTCCTATCAAGCAGTATTGTGGGAGTTAGTACAATGGCTATTAAATACGTTAAACATGATCGTCCTTAATAATAGATTCTAGCAGTTTCCCTACTACTGATGTCAGGCTAACTGGTCTGTAGTTCCCCGTTTTCTCTCTGCCTCCTTTCTTAAATAGAGGGGTTACATTTGCTACCTTCCAATCCACGGGAACTGTTCTAGAATCTATGGAAATTTGTAAAATGACAACCAATGCATCCACTATCTCTATAGCCACCTCTTTCAAAACCCTAGGATGTAGGCCATCAGGTCCAGGGTATTTATCGGCTTTTAGTCCCATTAATTTCTCCAGTACTATTTTTTTACTAATACTAATATCTTTCGTTCCTCATTCTTGCTAGACCCTTGGTTGTCCACTATTTCCGGGAAGTTTTTTGCGTCTTCTTCTGTGAAGACAGAGACAAAGGGGGAATTTTGCTGGCGCTCAGGGGGCGGGTTTGGAGGTGGGACTGTTGGCAAAATTACAAAGATTGACAGCGGGTCCCGAACCTGCTGTCAACCCGCCCCCATACAATCTTCCCAAGTGTCGGGTCCCCGATTAGCAGCGGGAAGAGGATTATAGGCACTTAACTGCCTGTTAACAGTTAGTTAACAGGCAGTTAAGAGGCTTTTTTCAATTTTGCCAGGTCGACAGCGGGCTTCCCAACGTCCGGACACCACGCCAGGGTAAATGTGGCGTGCTGTGGGTCTACTGTAATGATTCTTCATTGATGACAACTGCAGAAGTGGTGTGAAGGATCCAATGGTACACTGGTGAGTTTCAGAGGTAAGGAAATGTTGGGAAAATCATTTTTAATGTACTTAGACTTTTCTGTAGGTAATAAGGTTTGAAGTGTTTGTGTAGTCCCACCTCATTGGGAGAATCTCTCTCACCAGTGACAGATCGCTTCTGTAACCTCACCTGCAGCTGCCATCTGTTTTATCCTAAGGAGAGAGTCTCTGGAGAGCCTGGGTGCAAGGGCTCACCTTTGTACAGTGATTGGCAGTGTTTGCAGCACCTCAATGCTGTCAAACACTGAAAAATCATCCGTCAAAAAAAAATGAGCGCGTCCCCTTTAAGAAAACCGGCAGATGACGCGTCATCAACTGACGTCATCTGACACTGGCTTTCTCTTAATTGGCCGGGCATCGTTGGGGGTGGGATCGGAACCCGCAAATCAGCTGACCCGCTCCCAACTCGCACCGAAAGGTAAGATCGCACCCAAAGTATTTGTTTAATTTCTCTGCCTTATTCCCCATTATAATTTCTACTGTCTCAGCCTATAAGGGTTTACTTTTGCTAATCTTTTCCTTTTTACATACCTATAGAAGCTTTTACAGTCTGTTTTTATGTCTCTCACTAATTTACTCTCATTCTATTTTCCCTTTCTTTATCAATTTCTTGGTCCTCCTTTGCTGCATTCTAAAATCCTCCCAATCCTGAGGCTTACTACTCTTTTTGGCAGCATTATAAGCCTCTTCCTTTGATCTAATACTATCTTTAACTTCTCTTGTTAGCCACGGTTGGACCACTTTTCCTGTGGGGTTTTTGTGCCTTAAAGGAATGTATATTTGTTGTAAATTATGTATTAATTCTTTAAATGCTAGCCATTGCTCGTCCACAGTCATACCTTTTAATGTAGTTTCCCAATCTACCTTAGCCAACTCGCCCCTCATACCTACGTAGTTTGCTTTGTTTAGATTTAAGACCCGAGTTTCAGATTTATCTGAGTCACTTTCAAACTCAGTATAAAATTCTATCATATTATGGTCACTCTTCCCTAAAGGCCCCTTTACTACAAGGTTATTAATTAACCCTTTCTCGTTGCACAATAACCGCTAGCTCAGTGGGAATCTAACCAGGAGGCCTCTGGTCAATATGGTTTGTTTATGCACTGCCTGTACCAACTGAGCACAGTGAAGCTCTTGCTGGGTTTGACTCAAATACTGAAAGGCTTGAAACCATACACTTGTTATTAACGGAATCTGGAGTGAGATTGTAGTTGTACTTTACCTATCCATCCTTATGGCTTCCGTTCTACGGAGTTTCTCCTCCCACGTTTCATTCAGCTCGGCGATTATCTTCTCCGTCTCCTGTAGACATAGTGCACAGACGTCAATGTAAGCTTTTTAAAAACTAACCCGAAAGGGGTGAATTGTAGCTTTGTATCAAGGGCCAGGAACAGGCTGCTGGCTGAAAGACAGGGATTTGCCAGGTGACCATGCAACATTTCCCATATAACAATCCCTGGTAGTGCAGAACAGAATGGTTAGTCCCACTAACATTTAGTGTGGCAGCTATTGCGAAAGTGAGTGCTGTATTTAATTTACTCAGAGGGGAGACTCCTATGAAAAAAAAAACCTACATTGCAGTGAGCTGGTAGGGACAATATTGGTCAAGGGAGTATATCGGTCAACAACAACAACTTGTATTATACAGCACCTTTAATGCAGTAAAACAGCCCAAGGCACTTCACAGGAGTGTCATAAAACAGAATTTGACACCGAGCCACATAAGAAGATATTTGGACCGGTGACCAAAAGCTTGGTCAAAGAAGTAGGTTTTAAGTAGGGTCTTAAAGAAGGAGAGCGAGGTAGAGAGCCCAAGAGGTTTAGGGAGGGAATTCCAGAGTTTAGTGCCTAGGCAATGGAAGGCACGGCCACCAATGGTGGAGCAATTAAAATCAGGGATGCTCAAGAGGCCAGAATTAGAGGAGCGCAGATATCTCGGGGGGTTGTGGGACTGAAGTAGATTACAGAGATAGGGAGGGGCGAGGCCACGGAGGGATTTGGAAACAAGGATGAGAATTTTAAAATCAAAGCTTTGCTTAACCGGGAGCCGATGTAGGTCAGCGAGCACAGGGGTGATGGGTGAACGCGACTTGGTGCGAGTTAGGACACAGGCAGCCAAGTTTTGGATGACCTCAAGTTTACGTAGTGTAGAACGTGGAAGGCCAGCCAGGAGTGCGTTGGAATAGTCAAGTCTAGAGGTAACAAAGGCAAGTCATTGCCCTGGGCAGGTTGGCCCAAGTGCAGTATGGGAGTATATCGGTCGTGGCATTGCCCTGGGCAGGCTGTCACTCAAGTGCGGACCATGCCTCGGCTGTTTAAACCCCCCCGTGCAAAAAGTCTCAGAAGTTGCTCAGCAGGATGTCACAAGATGAAGGCTGATGTCGAAGGTGAGCAGGAAATAATAATACCTGGGCCGTTTACCAGGGGCCCTGATGTTGGGGCTTTCAAGGGAAGCCCATCATTTTTTTTTCCAAAATGCATGTCACCAATAAAACAGAGGCTTCTATCTCCAGGTCTTTAGTTTTTGCCTTTGGCCTACTAACAGAATTTACCACACACCTTTCCAACATCTACAACCATTCAAATTAAGAATTTAATGCATTCGATTTAACTTTGGCATTTCAAATTTCCCTTGTATTTTTTCTTCTGTTAATTATCATCACGGTATGAAAGTGATCTGTTTACCTTGAGTCGCTCAATGGCCTCCTCGCTGCCGGGGGCAATCATGAGCCGGTCGTGCAGGCTGGACACAGACCCCGCGCGGCTGGACAGAGCGGAAAGGGACGGCGAGGGGCTCACTCCAGCCACCATTCCGGACACTGTGGAGAAATTGTCAGCTCGTTGATTGACAGCTGCTATTCTGCGGTTACGATTATTATTCTCTAAATCGTTCACGTCTACAGAAGGAAGCGGGAGGGAGGGAGGGAGGGAGGGGAAGGGGAGAAAGAGAGAAAGAAAAGGAAAGAAAGAAAAATGCAAGTTGGGTATAATGAACTAAAACGGGATGAGAAATATATGTTAGAAAGCAGACAGACACCATGAACGTGTGTAAAATGAATCAGTGCTTGAGAGGAGCCAGGCTTGTGTCCCCAAGTGTTTAAGATGTGCTTACTGTTGGTGGGTTTTGATGGTTTCTGCCAACTTAGAACGGTCACTCGTCAATGCTCAAACTGTCTGGGGGCCGGTTTTCTTTGGGGAGCCGCTGATCTATTTACTGAGAGGAAAATACCAGAAACCAAGTGGACTACTCAGTTCCCATTGTAATCAGCTGGACTGCCCATTCACTTGGCGCTGCCCGCTGTTTTATCTTTGCTCATTTCCCCCGTGCACTTGCTAATATTGCCGTTTGTTTGAGTTATGACCCTATTGTAATTCAGATATTTTCTACCATGCACGGTGGGAGTCCCGTCCACCTCCCCCCTGACCTCTGGCTGTTACCATAGCTGCACTGATGTAAGACCAGTCAGCCCAGCTACGTAGTCTGCGGGTAGCAGATGATGGAAAGGACAGCCCTGGGGGAGATAGTGGGCAGCGATGCTAACTCGCCCACTCCTGACTTGACTTGTCAACTTCCCAAGAGCCTGGCAGTAGTTATCGGGGAATCACAAGGCAGGCAGCGTCACCGAGATCCGGCCCATTGGGTCAGTGGGGACTTCCACTGGTCAACAAGAGGGATATTTTCACCTGGAAGTGGTTCAGGGGCTGTCGCATAATCTTGGGTCGTGACCAACAACGGTTTTTATTTCTGAAGGCACACAGTATGATTTGGATAAACAACTTTCAAGTAACACTCCATGCGGTTGCGTTCGCAAATGTAACCGTCCCCGTTGGCAGCTTTCAGAATACTTCCAGACGGTAACTGCACTCTCCAGACCTGCAAACCAAGGAGGTCCTAGGTTCGATTCCCAAACTAAGCCAGAAACGTCAGAGCTGTAAACCTAGGCAGAACACGCAGCTCAAGCTCCCGTCTTGTATTTTACCAGGACCTGCAAGAGTGTGTCTTGACAAAAATCTAGCGCCTACTATCACCACGGCAACGAGCCATGTTGTCCTCCATGGCTACTGAACCCTCTCTTTTCTTCCTTTATGAAAACATAAATATTCTGAAAGATTATAGGGAGAGAAGCCTTCTTCTGGCACAACAAGTAACAGAACAAAGAACAGCAAAGAGAACACTCGCTCCAGGGCCTGGGAAGTACAGGTTTCACTCCCCAGAGGGAGGGACTTCCCTTTTATATTTGTTCCCATTTTTCCAATGTTTTTTTCCACCTCAAGAACCTTTTTTATTCCTGTCCAATACACAGCTTCATTGCTCTTTGCCACACTGTGGGAGTCTGTCCTGTGTATGTGAGTACTTGCATGTATTTGGGTGCCCCGCATATATTTGTGTACCCTGCGTATGTGTACCCCATGTATATGTACATGCCCCATTTATGTGCACCTGTATATGTGTCTGTTCTGTGCATATGTGTGTGCCTGTGTATGTGCTTACCCGTGTGTTGCTTGGTGTGCATCTATGCTCTTTACATGTAATGCTCCATGTATATGTGGGTGCTCCACATACATGTCTATCCCGTGTACGTGTGTACTCCTGTATATGTATATGTCCAATGTATATGTGTATGTGCAATGATTGTGCCAGTGTGCACTATGTATGTATGTTTGCCTATGTATGCATGCACCCCATGTATGTATTGGCTCTTTGTATTTGTGTGTAGTCCATGCATCTGTGTGCCTTGTGTATGTCTGTCCTGTGTACACTGTGTGTGTCTGCCCTGTGTATGTGTGTTACATTTATGTGTGCATACGCCACATATGTCTGTGCCTCTTGTACATATTTGTGCCTCATGTACATGTCTGTCCTGTGTACATGTGCCTATCACATTTATACATGTGTGCCCACATATGTGCATGCCTCGTGTTTGTTTGTGCCCCATGTATAAGTGTGCTCCATTTACATGTGCAACCTTTTGTAAGTGTGTATGCCCTGTGTATGTGTGTGCCCCTGTACATGCCTGTCGTGTGTTCATATGTATGTCCTATGTATGATCCATGCCCCATGTATGTGTGCCCCATGTAAGTATGCATGTTTGTCCTATATGTATGAACCCCATGTTTGTTCTGCATATGTGTATGTGAACCCCATGTATGTGTGTAACATGTAACTATGTGTAGGTGTGTTACCTTTAAATGTCTGTGTGCTCTATGTACATGTGTCTGGCCCATGTATATGTGTGTCCTGTATGTGAGTCATCTGTACATGCCTGCCCTATGCATGTGTATGCTCCCTGTGTATGTGTGCTTCTTGTATGAACACGTGTGTTCAATATATTTGTGCACCACATGTATGTGGAAATGACTTATGAAATAATACTGGGTGGCCTGCTGGTGGCGCTGTCCAGGGAGAGTATAAATACTCGGGCATGGGCCCAGCTTGCTCAGGACATTCTTTAACAGGAACTAGTGAAGGACACAACTAGATCTCCATGTTGTAAAACAGTTGATTAAAGCTTTGTTTAACGCTTAGACCAAGTGCCTAGTAATTTTCTTACGTCATGCCCCATGCATTCAAGTGCATTGTGAATTGTGCATGTGAGTGCTCCTGTACCTGTCCAATGTTCATGGATGTCTGTATAAGTGTGTCCCTTGTATGTCCATGCCCCCATGAATGTGTTCCCTGTGTACGTACCTCGTATATGTGTGCCTTTTGTATGCCTGTGTTCCATACATGTGTATGCTCTTTGCAATTGTCTATGGCCTATGCATATGTCTGTCTCATGTACATGTATGCCCCATGTAGTGTGTGTGCCCCATGTTTGCATGTGCACCGTGAGTACGTGTGTGTGTGCCCTGAGTATGTAATGTTCCATGTATATTTGTCTCCTGTATGTGTGTTTCCTGTGTATGTGCCAATCTCCTGTATGTGTCCTCATATAGCTGTGTGCCCAGTGAATGTATCTGACTCCTGTCTGTGTCTACCTTGTGGTTGTGTAAGTCTGGCCCATACTTTTATGTGCCTCATGTTTTTGTGTGCCTGCCTTCTGTATGTGTGTCTGTCTTGTGTATGTACGTGTGTCTGCCCCATGTATATGTATGTCTACCCCGTGTGTATGTGTACACAAAGTGTGTATGTGTGCCTTCCCCTGTATGTGTCCTAGGTCAATTATAGCAAGGATTACATGCAGAGTAAAGCTCCCTCTACACTGCCCCAACCTCAGCAGGTAAGGTTTACAAGCCTGGGATTCTGAGGACACTTTTGTGCTGTGGACCTAGGTGAGATTCAAACCCAGTTATGAATCTAAGAGCTTTATTTCAGACCTTTAGGAATTCTGAGAGAAGAACTCTTCATCCTTTCAATTTGGAGTAGCTTTGAGCCCAGGTCCTAGAGATGAAACAACGCCCATCTCCACCTCCAGTAGAAAAGGAGACTTCATGCCTTCTGCCTGAGGTAGAATTAAGCCCATCTAACCTCTACGTCACCAGGTCGCATAGACTAGAGATGCTTTTACACTTAAGCTTCATATTTGTTCAGTTGGTAGCACTATTGCTTCTCAGTCAGATGGTTGTGGATTCAAGTCCCACTCCAGAACGTGAGCACACTGGCCCTGAAATTCTTTGGGAATTAAATTCTCCTCTTCTCCCAACGTAATTCCAGCAGAACCACCAGGGGAAAGGTGCAAGCAGCTATTTATGCCATTTCCTCAGGGGGTTTTGCTGACCAGTTGGATCCTTGCAAATATTCAGGGCCAAAATCTTGGGCTGCTACGTCAGCGTAGCACTGAGGGAGCGCTACATTATCGGAGGTGCCGTTTGAGATATTAAACTGAGACTTCGTCTGCCTGTTCACATGGATGTTAAAGGTCTATTTGAAAATAAAAATCGTGGAATTCGCCTGGCCAACACTCCTCCCTCAACCACCACCACCTAACTGGTCACGCATTTGTTGTTTGTGGGACCTTGCTATGCACAAATGGGCAGCCACAGTTGCCTACATAACAAGAGTGAATCATTGGTTGTGAAGTACTTTGGGAGATTCTGAGGATGCAATAAGGTGCTCTATATAAGAACATAAGAAATAGGAGCAGGAATAGGCCACTTGGCCCCTCGAGCCTGCTCCGCCATTCAATAAGATCATGGCTGATCTTGGGCTCAAAGCCACTTCCCAGCCCGCTCCCCATAACCCTTTACTCCCTTATCTTGCAAAAATTTGTCTATCTCCACTTTAAATGTATTTAATGACCCAGCCTCCACAGCTCTCTAGGGCAGAGAATTCCACAAATTTACGACCCTCTGAGAGAAGAAGTTCCTCCTCATCTCAGTTCTAAAAGGGCGACCCTTTATTCTGAGACTGTGCCCCCGAGTTCTAGATTTCCCCATGAGGGGAAACATCCTCTCTGCATCTACCCTGTCGAGCTCCCTCAGTATCTTATATGTTTCGATAAGATCACCTCTCATTCTTCTAAATTCCAATGAGTATAGGCCCAGCCTGCTCAACCTTTCCTCATAAGTCAAACCCCTCATCTCTGGAATTAACCTAGTGAATCATCTCTGAACTGCCTCCGATGCAAGTATATCCTTCCTTAAATAAGGAGACCAAAACTGTACGCAGTACTCAAGGTGTGGTCTCACCAATACCTTGTACAGTTGTAGCAGGACTTCCCTGCTTTTATACTCCAGCCCCCTTGAAATAAAGGCCAACATTCCATTTGCCTTTTTGATCACTTGCTGTACCTGCATGCTAACTTTTTGTGTTTCATGCACAAGTACCCCCAGGTCCCTCTGAACTGTAGCATTTTGTAATCTCCATTTAAATAATAGTTTGCTTTTTTATTTTTCCTGCCAAAGTGGATAACCTCGCACTTTCCCACATTATACTCCATCTGACAAATGTTTGCCCACTCACCTAGCCTGTCTATATCCCTTTGCAGATTCTTTGAGTCCTCTGCACAATTTGCTTTCCCACCCATCTTTGTATCATCCGCAAACTTGGCTACATTACACTCGATCCCTTTTTCCAAGTCATTAATGTAGATTGTAAATAGTTGGGGCCCCAGCACCGATCCTTGTGGCACCCCACTAGTTACTGTTTGCCAACCAAAAATATCAGCGCAAGTTCTTTCTTACCCATTGATTTTGTTGTTCCGGTTTGAGGAGAGTGATCTAACCCTCCTCCCCCACCCAGCCCATTTACATTTCTGTTGGGTGCTCTGTCTCCCCTGTCAGAGCTAAAGTCCAAACTCAAAGGACTGGCTCTCCACAGCAGGTTTGTGGGTCTACCCTGTCATCGGCCCCTGTGTCTGCAGCCCTGCAGTGTTAGGTGATAGCCACAGTGCAGTGTGATTCTCAACATGTGAACCAGGTGTCCTGTCCAACTTGCCTGAAAAACCCCATAGTATCGAAATCCACCAACAGCAAGGCAATTCTGCGGTGTGCCAATTGTGGTCAAGTGGGATTCAGTAAACATACATTGCGTTCTACATCAATGACATCGACATTAGACACAGGTAGCAAGACAGACAAAAGGTGGCGCACACGCACAGCAAGAGGGCGATGCACAGCAGAAGCATTGCAGTAGCATGAGGGGTGCAATAGTGTGATAACCCCCTCAGTGAAAGGCTCGTCACCAGACCTGCTGTGTTCCGTCCCTAAGTTTCAGAGCAGGGTAGGTGTTTGTTAACAGTCTTTAATGGTGGTCCAGTCCTACAACCCTCCGAGATCTCTACGCTCCTCCAATTCTGGCCTCTCGCGCATCCCTGATTTTAAATACTCCACCATTAGCGGCCGTGCCTTCAGCTACCAAGGCCCTAAGCTCTGGAACTCCCTCCCTAAACCTCTCCGCCTCTCTATCTCTCTCTCCTCCTTTAAGTCGCTCTTGAAAACCTATCTCTTTGACCAAGCTTTTATCCTAAATCTCTTTATGTGGCGCGGTGTCAAATTCTGTTTGATTGTGCTCCTGTGAAGCGCCTTGGGGCATTTTACTATGTTAAAGGCGCTATATAAATGCAAGTTGCTGTTGTTGTTACACCAGTCGTTTGATGTCACAAATTTGCATATATTCTTTGACAACAGTTTCTCACTTACAGCCTCTGCACGATACAACAAACTGCTTGTATAGCAAGATCCTTTCAACACTGATAATTATTTAGATCTTACTTTCAGTATCTTTTTTTTTAAAAAGAGCACTTTTAGAATTAACTTTAAAATCCTCTTTCCCTGTCTCAGCTAGAGCAGGCACCTTCAAGGAGAGGAGGACTGAAAATTGCGAGAGAGAAAGGCAGGAGCACAAATCAAATCAAATGGCTGGGGAAGGAGCTGCAGTAAATTTCCTTCACTGGGATGGGTCGGTGTTTAAAGATCTGTAAAACTGCAAACCTTTGTTCACCTAGCAGCAGACTAACGCAGGCACACGCGAACAGAACTGTACAGGGGGGTCAGTGCCGTAGGACGGGAGGTACACCCTGAGGTGGAGGAGTGGGCCTATGTCTGAGCCAGAGCGTTGGGTAACCAGGAAAGTGTAGCAGGGGCAGCAGTGCAGAAGCCTGTCAGTCACAGCATGAGAGAAAGGGTCCCGAGGAGCCAGCGCAACTGTGCGGTCATCTGCAGTCAGCAACGGCAAGGGAAGGGGACAGATCTCAGAATCTTACAGCACAGAAGGAGGCCATTCGGCCCATCGTGCCTGTGCTGGCTCCTTGCAAGAGCTCTCCAATTAGTCCCGCTCCCCTGCTCTTTCCCCATAAACCGGCAAATCTTTCCTTTGGTCTCTTTGTAAAATGCGCATTTCTACGTGTATGATTCCTGGCCCCTGGAAATGTAGGGTCACACATCATGAAGGAGAGTTTTCCCTTGGAAAATAAAATTCCGTCACGTTGCACGTAGATGCACTGGTCACGTGACCAGGTTCACCGTCGGACAGTTTGGGCAGCGGGTAATTGCACATTCTGCCTGGAGACTACGTGTGTTGGACCTTGCACCCCCACCTTCCTCCAACACCACGATTGTTAGATCACAGCAAGGGGGAGGTCAGGGCACAGAGTGCCACCAAATGCTGAGTGCCCAGAGGCGGGAACGGATGCGGAGGGGGGCTGAGCTGCAGCAATGGAGGGGGGACGGGGCGGGGGGGAGAGGGGTGGGGTAATGGACTGTGGGCAGCTGCTCACCCAGCTGAACTTTTGGGCAGTCGATGGCAATCACCAGCAGATGGTGAAGGGGTCACAGGCACCCTCTCAGCCGCAGTGAGTCAAGCCAGGCCGACAAACTGCGCCCACAGAGAAAAAAGTTACAATAAAATCAGAATTCAAATTGCACCATCGCCTGCAAACACCGTTCCCAGAAAGAGCCCGGGTGTCAGGCACAGTCCGTGGGTTGGTTCTATTGTACTGGAAGGTTCCTGTGGCTGCTAGAAAGGTCTCTGTAAGCATCAATTACAGCCATTACTGACCAACATCAACAGTATGGCGTCTCTGCCACTAAAACCCAAACTCTCAGATTTAGTTTATAAAAAAAGAAATTCTCCCTGACATCTTTGTGTGGAAAGGGTATGCAAATGAGCCACTGAGACCAGGTACTGAGACATACACACACACCAGGTACTGAGACACACACACACACCAGGTACTGAGACACACACACACACACCAGGTACTGAGACACACACACACACCAGGTACTGAGACACACACACACACCAGGTACTGAGACACACACACACACACCAGGTACTGAGACACACACACACACCAGGTACTGAGACACACACACACACCAGGTACTGAGACACACACACACACACCAGGTACTGAGACACACACACACACCAGGTACTGAGACACACACACACACCAGGTACTGAGACACACACACACACACCAGGTACTGAGACACACACACACACCAGGTACTGAGACACACACACACACACCAGGTACTGAGACACACACACACACCAGGTACTGAGACACACACACACACCAGGTACTGAGACACACACACACACCAGGTACTGAGACACACACACACACCAGGTACTGAGACACACACACACCAGGTACTGAGACACACACACACACCAGGTACTGAGACACACACACACAAGGTACTGAGACACACACACACACCAGGTACTGAGACACACACACACACCAGGTACTGAGACACACACACACACCAGGTACTGAGACACACACACACACCAGGTACTGAGACACACACACACACCAGGTACTGAGACACACACACACACACCAGGTACTGAGACACACACACACACCAGGTACTGAGACACACACACACACCAGGTACTGAGACACACACACACACCAGGTACTGAGACACACACACACCAGGTACTGAGACACACACACACACCAGGTACTGAGACACACACACACACCAGGTACTGAGACACACACACACACCAGGTACTGAGACACACACACACACACCAGGTACTGAGACACACACACACACCAGGTACTGAGACACACACACACACCAGGTACTGAGACACACACACACACCAGGTACTGAGACACACACACACCAGGTACTGAGACACACACACACACCAGGTACTGAGACACACACACACACACCAGGTACTGAGACACACACACACACCAGGTACTGAGACACACACACACACCAGGTACTGAGACACACACACACACCAGGTACTGAGACACACACACACACCAGGTACTGAGACACACACACACACCAGGTACTGAGACACACACACACACCAGGTACTGAGACACACACACACACCAGGTACTGAGACACACACACACACCAGGTACTGAGACACACACACACACCAGGTACTGAGACACACACACACACCAGGTACTGAGACACACACACACACCAGGTACTGAGACACACACACACACCAGGTACTGAGACACACACACACACCAGGTACTGAGACACACACACACACAGGTACTGAGACACACACACACACCAGGTACTGAGACACACACACACACCAGGTACTGAGACACACACACACACCAGGTACTGAGACACACACACACAAATGGTACTGAGACACACACACACACCAGGTACTGAGACACACACACACCAGGTACTGAGACACACACACACACAGGTACTGAGACACACACACACACCAGGTACTGAGACACACACACACACCAGGTACTGAGACACACACACACCAGGTACTGAGACACACACACACACCAGGTACTGAGACACACACACACACCAGGTACTGAGACACACACACACACACCAGCTACTGAGACACACACACACCAGGTACTGAGACACACACACACACCAGGTACTGAGACACACACACACACACCAGGTACTGAGACACACACACACACCAGGTACTGAGACACACACACACCAGGTACTGAGACACACACACACACCAGGTACTGAGACACACACACACCAGGTACTGAGACACACACACACACACACCAGGTACTGAGACACACACACACCAGGTACTGAGACACACACACACACACCAGGTACTGAGACACACACACACCAGGTACTGAGACACACACACACCAGGTACTGAGACACACACACACACCAGGTACTGAGACACACACACACACACACCAGGTACTGAGACACACACACACACCAGGTACTGAGACATACACACACACACCCACCAGGTACTGAGACACACACACACCAGGTACTGAGACACACACACACACCAGGTACTGAGACACACACACACCAGGTACTGAGACACACACACACACACACCAGGTACTGAGACACACACACACCAGGTACTGAGACACACACACACACACCAGGTACTGAGACACACACACACACCAGGTACTGAGACACACACACACACCAGGTACTGAGACACACACACACACCAGGTACTGAGACACACACACACACCAGGTACTGAGACACACACACACACCAGGTACTGAGACACACACACACACCAGGTACTGAGACACACACACACACCAGGTACTGAGACACACACACACACCAGGTACTGAGACACACACACACACACACCAGGTACTGAGACACACACACACACCAGGTACTGAGACACACACACACACACCAGGTACTGAGACACACACACACACCAGGTACTGAGACACACACACACACACCAGGTACTGAGACACACACACACACACCAGGTACTGAGACACACACACACACCAGGTACTGAGACACACACACACACCAGGTACTGAGACACACACACACCAGGTACTGAGACACACACACACACCAGGTACTGAGTCACACACACACACCAGGTACTGAGACACACACACACACACCAGGTACTGAGACACACACACACACCAGGTACTGAGACACACACACACCAGGTACTGAGACACACACACACACCAGGTACTGAGACACACACACACACCAGGTACTGAGACACACACACACACCAGGTACTGAGACACACACACACACACCAGGTACTGAGACACACACACACACCAGGTACTGAGACACACACACACACACCAGGTACTGAGACACACACACACACCAGGTACTGAGACACACACACACACCAGGTACTGAGACACACACACACCAGGTACTGAGACACACACACACCAGGTACTGAGACACACACACACACCAGGTACTGAGACACACACACACACCAGGTACTGAGACACACACACACACCAGGTACTGAGACACACACACACACCAGGTACTGAGACACACACACACCAGGTACTGAGACACACACACACACCAGGTACTGAGACACACACACACACACCAGGTACTGAGACACACACACACACCAGGTACTGAGACACACACACACACCAGGTACTGAGACACACACACACACCAGGTACTGAGACACACACACACACCAGGTACTGAGACACACACACACCAGGTACTGAGACACACACACACACCAGGTACTGAGACACACACACACACCAGGTACTGAGACACACACACACACCAGGTACTGAGACACACACACACACCAGGTACTGAGACACACACACACACCAGGTACTGAGACACACACACACACACCAGGTACTGAGACACACACACACACCAGGTACTGAGACACACACACACACACCAGGTACTGAGACACACACACACCAGGTACTGAGACACACACACACACCAGGTACTGAGACACACACACACCAGGTACTGAGACACACACACACACACCAGGTACTGAGACACACACACACACCAGGTACTGAGACACACACACACACACCAGGTACTGAGACACACACACACACCAGGTACTGAGACACACACACACCAGGTACTGAGACACACACACACACCAGGTACTGAGACACACACACACCAGGTACTGAGACACACACACACACACACCAGGTACTGAGACACACACACACCAGGTACTGAGACACACACACACACACACCAGGTACTGAGACACACACACACACCAGGTACTGAGACACACACACACCAGGTACTGAGACACACACACACACCAGGTACTGAGACACACACACACACCAGGTACTGAGACACACACACACACCAGGTACTGAGACACACACACACACCAGGTACTGAGACACACACACACACACACCAGGTACTGAGACACACACACACACCAGGTACTGAGACACACACACACACCAGGTACTGAGACACACACACACACCAGGTACTGAGACACACACACACACCAGGTACTGAGACACACACACACACCAGGTACTGAGACACACACACACACACCAGGTACTGAGACACACACACACACCAGGTACTGAGACACACACACACACCACCAGGTACTGAGACACACACACACACCAGGTACTGAGACACACACACACACCAGGTACTGAGACACACACACACACCAGGTACTGAGTCACACACACACACCAGGTACTGAGACACACACACACACCAGGTACTGAGACACACACACACACACCAGGTACTGAGACACACACACACCAGGTACTGAGACACACACACACACCAGGTACTGAGATACACACACACACCAGGTACTGAGACACACACACACCAGGTACTGAGACACACACACACACCAGGTACTGAGACACACACACACACACCAGGTACTGAGACACACACACACACCAGGTACTGAGATACACACACACACCAGGTACTGAGATACACACACACACCAGGTACTGAGTCACACACACACACACCAGGTACTGAGACACACACACACACACACCAGGTACTGAGACACACACACACCAGGTACTGAGATACACACACACCAGGTACTGAGATACACACACACACCAGGTACTGAGACACACACACACACACCAGGTACTGAGACACACACACACCAGGTACTGAGATACACACACACACCAGGTACTGAGACACACACACACACACCAGGTACTGAGACACACACACACCAGGTACTGAGATACACACACACACCAGGTACTGAGATACACACACACACCAGGTACTGAGTCACACACACACACACCAGGTACTGAGACACACACACACACACCAGGTACTGAGACACACACACACCAGGTACTGAGACACACACACACCAGGTACTGAGACACACACACACACACCAGGTACTGAGACACACACACACACCAGGTACTGAGTCACACACACACACACCAGGTACTGAGACACACACACACACACCAGGTACTGAGACACACACACACCAGGTACTGAGACACACACACACACCAGGTACTGAGACACACACACACACCAGGTACTGAGACACACACACACACCAGGTACTGAGACACACACACACACCAGGTACTGAGACACACACACACACACCAGGTACTGAGACACACACACACACACCAGGTACTGAGACACACACACACACACCAGGTACTGAGACACACACACACACCAGGTACTGAGACACACACACACACCAGGTACTGAGACACACACACACCAGGTACTGAGACACACACACACACCAGGTACTGAGACACACACACACACCAGGTACTGAGACACACACACACCAGGTACTGAGACACACACACACACCAGGTACTGAGACACACACACACACACCAGGTACTGAGACACACACACACACCAGGTACTGAGACACACACACACCAGGTACTGAGACACACACACACACCAGGTACTGAGACACACACACACACACCAGGTACTGAGACACACACACACACACCAGGTACTGAGACACACACACACACCAGGTACTGAGACACACACACACACACCAGGTACTGAGACACACACACACACACCAGGTACTGAGACACACACACACACCAGGTACTGAGACACACACACACACCAGGTACTGAGACACACACACACACACCAGGTACTGAGACACACACACACACCAGGTACTGAGACACACACACACCAGGTACTGAGACACACACACACACCAGGTACTGAGACACACACACACACACCAGGTACTGAGACACACACACACACACCAGGTACTGAGACACACACACACACCAGGTACTGAGACACACACACACACCAGGTACTGAGACACACACACACACACCAGGTACTGAGACACACACACACACCAGGTACTGAGACACACACACACACCAGGTACTGAGACACACACACACCAGGTACTGAGACACACACACACCAGGTACTGAGACACACACACACACCAGGTACTGAGACACACACACACACACCAGGTACTGAGACACACACACACACCAGGTACTGAGACACACACACACACACCAGGTACTGAGACACACACACACACACCAGGTACTGAGACACACACACACACCAGGTACTGAGACACACACACACGCACACACCAGGTACTGAGACACACACACACCAGGTACTGAGACACACACACACCAGGTACTGAGACACACACACACCAGGTACTGGGACACACACACACACACACACCAGGTACTGAGACACACACACACCAGTTACTGAGACACACACACACACCAGTTACTGAGATACACACACACACCAGGTACTGAGACACACACACACACCAGGTACTGAGACACACACACACCAGGTACTGAGACACACACACACCAGGTACTGAGAGACACACACACACCAGGTACTGAGACACACACACACACCAGGTACTGAGACACACACACACACCAGGTACTGAGACACACACACACACCAGGTACTGAGACACACACACACACCAGGTACTGAGACACACACACACCAGGTACTGAGACACACACACACACCAGGTACTGAGACACACACACACACCAGGTACTGAGACACACACACACACACCAGGTACTGAGACACACACACACACCAGGTACTGAGACACACACACACCAGGTACTGAGACACACACACACACCAGGTACTGAGACACACACACACACCAGGTACTGAGACACACACACACACACCAGGTACTGAGACACACACACACACCAGGTACTGAGACACACACACACCAGGTACTGAGACACACACACACACACCAGGTACTGAGACACACACACACCAGGTACTGAGACACACACACACCAGGTACTGAGACACACACACACACCAGGTACTGAGACACACACACACACACCAGGTACTGAGACACACACACACACACCAGGTACTGAGACACACACACACACCAGGTACTGAGACACACACACACACCAGGTACTGAGACACACACACACACCAGGTACTGAGACACACACACACACACCAGGTACTGAGACACACACACACACACCAGGTACTGAGACACACACACACACACCAGGTACTGAGACACACACACACACCAGGTACTGAGACACACACACACACCAGGTACTGAGACACACACACACACACCAGGTACTGAGACACACACACACACACCAGGTACTGAGACACACACACACACACCAGGTACTGAGACACACACACACACCAGGTACTGAGACACACACACACCAGGTACTGAGACACACACACACACCAGGTACTGAGACACACACACACACCAGGTACTGAGACACACACACACACCAGGTACTGAGACACACACACACACCAGGTACTGAGACACACACACACACCAGGTACTGAGACACACACACACACCAGGTACTGAGACACACACACACACCAGGTACTGAGACACACACACACCAGGTACTGAGACACACACACACACCAGGTACTGAGACACACACACACACACCAGGTACTGAGACACACACACACACCAGGTACTGAGACACACACACACACCAGGTACTGAGACACACACACACACCAGGTACTGAGACACACACACACACCAGGTACTGAGACACACACACACACCAGGTACTGAGACACACACACACACCAGGTACTGAGACACACACACACACCAGGTACTGAGACACACACACACCAGGTACTGAGACACACACACACACCAGGTACTGAGACACACACACACACCAGGTACTGAGACACACACACACACCAGGTACTGAGACACACACACACACCAGGTACTGAGACACACACACACCAGGTACTGAGACACACACACACACCAGGTACTGAGACACACACACACACCAGGTACTGAGACACACACACACACCAGGTACTGAGACACACACACACACCAGGTACTGAGACACACACACACACCAGGTACTGAAACACACACACACCAGGTACTGAGACACACACACACACACCAGGTACTGAGACACACACACACACCAGGTACTGAGACACACACACACACCAGGTACTGAACACACACACACACACCAGGTACTGAGACACACACACACACCAGGTACTGAGACACACACACACACCAGGTACTGAGACACACACACACACCAGGTACTGAGACACACACACACACCAGGTACTGAGACACACACACACACACCAGGTACTGAGACACACACACACACACAGGTACTGAGACACACACACACACACCAGGTACTGAGACACACACACACACCAGGTACTGAGACACACACACACACACCAGGTACTGAGACACACACACACACCAGGTACTGAGACACACACACACACCAGGTACTGAGACACACACACACACACCAGGTACTGAGACACACACACACACACCAGGTACTGAGACACACACACACACCAGGTACTGAGACACACACACACACCAGGTACTGAGACACACACACACACACCAGGTACTGAGACACACACACACACCAGGTACTGAAACACACACACACACCAGGTACTGAGACACACACACACACCAGGTACTGAGACACACACACACACCAGGTACTGAGACACACACACACACCAGGTACTGAGACACACACACACACACCAGGTACTGAGACACACACACACACCAGGTACTGAGACACACACACACACCAGGTACTGAGACACACACACACACACCAGGTACTGAGACACACACACACACACCAGGTACTGAGACACACACACACACCAGGTACTGAAACACACACACACACCAGGTACTGAGACACACACACACACCAGGTACTGAGACACACACACACACACCAGGTACTGAAACACACACACACACCAGGTACTGAGACACACACACACCAGGTACTGAGACACACACACACACCAGGTACTGAGACACACACACACACCAGGTACTGAGACACACACACACACACCAGGTACTGAGACACACACACACACCAGGTACTGAGACACACACACACACACCAGGTACTGAAACACACACACACACCAGGTACTGAGACACACACACACACCAGGGACTGAGACACACACACACCAGGGACTGAGACACACACACACCAGGGACTGAGACACACACACACACACCAGGGACTGAGACACACACACACACCAGGTACTGAGACACACACACACACCAGGTACTGAGACACACACACACCAGGGACTGAGACACACACACACACACCAGGTACTGAGTCACACACACACCAGGTACTGAGACACACACACACCAGGTACTGAGACACACACACACACCAGGTACTGAGACACACACACACCAGGTACTGAGACACACACACACACCAGGTACTGAGACACACACACACACCAGGTACTGAGACACACACACACACCAGGTACTGAGACACACACACACACCAGGTACTGAAACACACACACACACCAGGTACTGAGACACACACACACACCAGGTACTGAGACACACACACACACCAGGTACTGAGACACACACACACACCAGGTACTGAGACACACACACACACCAGGTACTGAGACACACACACACACCAGGTACTGAGACACACACACACACCAGGTACTGAGACACACACACACACCAGGTACTGAGACACACACACACACCAGGTACTGAGACACACACACACACCAGGTACTGAGACACACACACACACCAGGTACTGAGACACACACACACACCAGGTACTGAGACACACACACACACCAGGTACTGAGACACACACACACACCAGGTACTGAGACACACACACACACCAGGTACTGAGACACACACACACACCAGGTACTGAGACACACACACACACCAGGTACTGAGACACACACACACACACCAGGTACTGAGACACACACACACACCAGGTACTGAGACACACACACACCAGGTACTGAGACACACACACACACCAGGTACTGAGACACACACACACCAGGTACTGAGACACACACACACACCAGGTACTGAGACACACACACACACCAGGTACTGAGACACACACACACCAGGTACTGAGACACACACACACACCAGGTACTGAGACACACACACACACCAGGTACTGAGACACACACACACACCAGGTACTGAGACACACACACACACCAGGTACTGAGACACACACACACACCAGGTACTGAGACACACACACACCAGGTACTGAGACACACACACACACCAGGTACTGAGACACACACACACACCAGGTACTGAGACACACACACACCAGGTACTGAGACACACACACACACCAGGTACTGAGACACACACACACACCAGGTACTGAGACACACACACACACCAGGTACTGAGACACACACACACCAGGTACTGAGACACACACACACACCAGGTACTGAGACACACACACACACCAGGTACTGAGACACACACACACCAGGTACTGAGACACACACACACACCAGGTACTGAGACACACACACACACCAGGTACTGAGACACACACACACACCAGGTACTGAGACACACACACACACCAGGTACTGAGACACACACACACACCAGGTACTGAGACACACACACACACCAGGTACTGAGACACACACACACACCAGGTACTGAGACACACACACACACCAGGTACTGAGACACACACACACACCAGGTACTGAGACACACACACACACCAGGTACTGAGACACACACACACCAGGTACTGAGACACACACACACACCAGGTACTGAGACACACACACACACCAGGTACTGAGACACACACACACACACCAGGTACTGAGACACACACACACACCAGGTACTGAGACACACACACACACCAGGTACTGAGTCACACACACACACCAGGTACTGAGACACACACACACACACCAGGTACTGAGACACACACACACACCAGGTACTGAGACACACACACACACACCAGGTACTGAGACACACACACACACCAGGTACTGAGACACACACACACACCAGGTACTGAGTCACACACACACACCAGGTACTGAGACACACACACACCAGGTACTGAGACACACACACACACCAGGTACTGAGACACACACACACGCCAGGTACTGAAACACACACACACACCAGGTACTGAGACACACACACACACCAGGTACTGAGACACACACACACACCAGGTACTGAGACACACACACACACACCAGGGACTGAGACACACACACACCAGGTACTGAGACACACACACACACCAGGTACTGAGACACACACACACACCAGGTACTGAGACACACACACACACCAGGTACTGAGAAACACACACACACACCAGGTACTGAGACACACACACACACCAGGTACTGAGACACACACACACCAGGTACTGAGACACACACACACACACCAGGTACTGAGACACACACACACACCAGGTACTGAGACACACACACACACACCAGGTACTGAGACACACACACACACCAGGTACTGAGACACACACACACCAGGTACTGAGACACACACACACCAGGTACTGAGACACACACACACACCAGGTACTGAGACACACACACACCAGGTACTGAAACACACACACACACCAGGTACTGAGACACACACACACCAGGTACTGAGACACACACACACACCAGGTACTGAGACACACACACACACCAGGTACTGAGACACACACACACCAGGTACTGAGACACACACACACACCAGGTACTGAGACACACACACACCAGGTACTGAGACACACACACACACCAGGTACTGAGACACACACACCCACCAGGTACTGAGACACACACACACCAGGTACTGAGACACACACACACACCAGGTACTGAGACACACACACACACCAGGTACTGAGACACACACACACACACACCAGGTACTGAGACACACACACACCAGGTACTGAGACACACACACACACCAGGTACTGAGACACAATCACACACCAGGTACTGAGACACACACACACACCAGGTACTGAGACACACACACACACCAGGTACTGAGACACACACACACCAGGTACTGAGACACACACACACACCAGGTACTGAGACACACACACACACACCAGGTACTGAGACACACACACACACCAGGTACTGAGACACACACACACACCAGGTACTGAGACACACACACACACCAGGTACTGAGACACACACACACACCAGGTACTGAGACACACACACACACCAGGTACTGAGACACACACACACACCAGGTACTGAGACACACACACACCAGGTACTGAGACACACACACACACCAGGTACTGACACACACACACACACCAGGTACTGAGACACACACACACACACCAGGGACTGAGACACACACACACACCAGGTACTGAGACACACACACACACCAGGTACTGAGTCACACACACACACACCAGGTACTGAGACACACACACACACCAGGTACTGAGACACACACACACACCAGGTACTGAGACACACACACGCACACACCAGGTACTGAGACACACACACACACCAGGTACTGAGACACACACACACACCAGGTACTGAGTCACACACACACACCAGGTACTGAGACACACACACACACCAGGTACTGAGACACACACACCACACACCAGGTACTGAGACACACACACACACCAGGTACTGAGACACACACACACACCAGGTACTGAGACACACACACACACCAGGTACTGAGACACACACACACACACCAGGTACTGAGACACACACACGCACACACCAGGTACTGAGACACACACACACACCAGGTACTGAGACACACACACACACCAGGTACTGAGACACACACACACACCAGGTACTGAGACACACACACACACCAGGTACTGAGACACACACACACACACCAGGTACTGAGACACACACACCACCAGGTACTGAGACACACACACACACCAGGTACTGAGACACACACACACACCAGGTACTGAGACACACACACACACCAGGTACTGAGACACACACACACACCAGGTACTGAGTCACACACACGCACACACCAGGTACTGAGACACACACACACACACCAGGTACTGAGACACACACACCCACCAGGTACTGAGACACACACACACACCAGGTACTGAGACACACACACACCAGGTACTGAGACACACACACACACACCAGGTACTGAGACACACACACACACACCAGGTACTGAGACACACACACACACACCAGGTACTGAGACACACACACACACCAGGTACTGAGACACACACACACACCAGGTACTGAGACACACACACGCACACACCAGGTACTGAGACACACACACACCAGGTACTGAGACACACACACCCACCAGGTACTGAGACACACACACACACCAGGTACTGAGACACACACACACCAGGTACTGAGACACACACACACACACCAGGTACTGAGACACACACCCACCAGGTACTGAGACACACACACACACACCAGGTACTGAGACACACACACACACCAGGTACTGAGACACACACACACACCAGGTACTGAGACACACACACACACACCAGGTACTGAGACACACACACACACCAGGTACTGAGACACACACACACACCAGGTACTGAGACACACACACACACCAGGTACTGAGACACACACACACACCAGGTACTGAGACACACACACACACACCAGGTACTGAGACACACACACACACCAGGTACTGAGACACACACACACACACCAGGTACTGAGACACACACACACACCAGGTACTGAGACACACACACACACCAGGTACTGAGACACACACACACACCAGGTACTGAGACACACACACACACCAGGTACTGAGACACACACACACACCAGGTACTGAGACACACACACACACCAGGTACTGAGACACACACACACACCAGGTACTGAGACACACACACACACCAGGTACTGAGACACACACACACACACCAGGTACTGAGACACACACACACACCAGGTACTGAGACACACACACCACACACCAGGTACTGAGACACACACACACACCAGGTACTGAGACACACACACACACACACCAGGTACTGAGACACACACACACACCAGGTACTGAGACACACACACACACACCAGGTACTGAGACACACACACACACACCAGGTACTGAGACACACACACACACCAGGTACTGAGACACACACACACACCAGGTACTGAGACACACACACACACCAGGTACTGAGACACACACACACACAGGTACTGAGACACACACACACACCAGGTACTGAGACACACACACACACACCAGGTACTGAGACACACACACACACCAGGTACTGAGACACACACACACACAGGTACTGAGACACACACACACACAGGTACTGAGACACACACACACCAGGTACTGAGACACACACACACCAGGTACTGAGACAACACACACACACCAGGTACTGAGACACACACACACACCAGGTACTGAGACACACACACACCAGGTACTGAGACACACACACACCAGGTACTGAGACACACACACACCAGGTACTGAGACACACACACACACCAGGTACTGAGACACACACACACACCAGGTACTGAGACACACACACACACCAGGTACTGAGACACACACACACACCAGGTACTGAGACACACACACACACCAGGTACTGAGACACACACACACACCAGGTACTGAGACACACACACACACCAGGTACTGAGACACACACACACACCAGGTACTGAGACACACACACACACCAGGTACTGAGACACACACACACACCAGGTACTGAGACACACACACACCAGGTACTGAGACACACACACACACACCAGGTACTGAGACACACACACACACCAGGTACTGAGACACACACACACACCAGGTACTGAGACACACACACACACACCAGGTACTGAGACACACACACACACCAGGTACTGAGACACACACACACACCAGGTACAGAGACACACACACACACCAGGTACTGAGACACACACACACACCAGGTACTGAGACACACACACACACCAGGTACTGAGACACACACACACACACCAGGTACTGAGACACACACACACACCAGTACTGAGACACACACACACACCAGGTACTGAGACACACACACACACCAGGTACTGAGACACACACACACACACCAGGTACTGAGACACACACACACACCAGGTACTGAGACACACACACACACACCAGGTACTGAGACACACACACACCAGGTACTGAGACACACACACACACCAGGTACTGAGACACACACACACCAGGTACTGGGACACACACACACCAGGTACTGAGACACACACACACACCAGGTACTGAGACACACACACACACCAGGTACTGAGACACACACACACACCAGGTACTGAGACACACACACACACCAGGTACTGAGACACAATCACACACCAGGTACTGAGACACACACACACCAGGTACTGAGACACACACACACACCAGGTACTGAGACACACACACACACCAGGTACTGAGACACACACACACACCAGGTACTGAGACACACACACACACCAGGTACTGAGACACACACACACACCAGGTACTGAGACACACACACACACCAGGTACTGAGACACACACACACACCAGGTACTGAGACACACACACACCAGGTACTGAGACACACACACACCAGGTACTGAGACACACACACGACACACCAGGTACTGAGACACACACACACACCAGGTACTGAGACACACACACACACCAGGTACTGAGACACACACACACACCAGGTACTGAGACACACACACACACCAGGTACTGAGACACACACACACACCAGGTACTGAGACACACACACACACCAGGTACTGAGACACACACACACACCAGGTACTGAGACACACACACACACCAGGTACTGAGACACACACACACACCAGGTACTGAGACACACACACACACCAGGTACTGAGACACACACACACACCAGGTACTGAGACACACACACACACCAGGTACTGAGACACACACACACACCAGGTACTGAGACACACACACACACCAGGTACTGAGACACACACACACACCAGGTACTGAGACACACACACACACCAGGTACTGAGACACACACACACACACCAGGTACTGAGACACACACACACACACCAGGTACTGAGACACACACACACACACCAGGTACTGAGACACACACACACACACCAGGTACTGAGACACACACACACACCAGGTACTGAGACACACACACACACCAGGTACTGAGACACACACACACACCAGGTACTGAGACACACACACACACACCAGGTACTGAGACACACACACACACCAGGTACTGAGACACACACACACACCAGGTACTGAGACACACACACACACCAGGTACTGAGTCACACACACACACCAGGTACTGAGACACACACACACCAGGTACTGAGACACACACACACACCAGGTACTGAGACACACACACACCAGGTACTGAGACACACACACACACACCAGGTACTGAGACACACACACACCAGGTACTGAGACACACACACACCAGGTACTGAGACACACACACACACCAGGTACTGAGACACACACACACACCAGGTACTGAGACACACACACACACCAGGTACTGAGACACACACACACCAGGTACTGAGACACACACACACACCAGGTACTGAGACACACACACACACCAGGTACTGAGACACACACACACACCAGGTACTGAGACACACACACACACCAGGTACTGAGACACACACACACACCAGGTACTGAGACACACACACACACCAGGTACTGAGACACACACACACACCAGGTACTGAGACACACACACACACCAGGTACTGAGACACACACACACACCAGGTACTGAGACACACACACACCAGGTACTGAGACACACACACACACCAGGTACTGAGACACACACACACACCAGGTACTGAGACACACACACACACCAGGTACTGAGACACACACACACACCAGGTACTGAGACACACACACACACCAGGTACTGAGACACACACACACACCAGGTACTGAGACACACACACACACCAGGTACTGAGACACACACACACACCAGGTACTGAGACACACACACACACCAGGTACTGACACACACACACACACCAGGTACTGAGACACACACACACACACCAGGTACTGAGACACACACACACACCAGGTACTGAGACACACACACACACCAGGTACTGAGACACACACACACACCAGGTACTGAGACACACACACACACACCAGGTACTGAGACACACACACACACCAGGTACTGAGACACACACACACACACCAGGTACTGAGACACACACACACACCAGGTACTGAGACACACACACACACCAGGTACTGAGTCACACACACACACCAGGTACTGAGACACACACACACACCAGGTACTGAGACACACACACACACACCAGGTACTGAGACACACACACACACCAGGTACTGAGACACACACACACACCAGGTACTGAGACACACACACACACCAGGTACTGAGACACACACACACACCAGGTACTGAGACACACACACACACACCAGGTACTGAGACACACACACACACCAGGTACTGAGACACACACACACACCAGGTACTGAGACACACACACACACCAGGTACTGAGACACACACACACACACCAGGTACTGAGACACACACACACCAGGTACTGAGACACACACACACACCAGGTACTGAGACACACACACACACACCAGGTACTGAGACACACACACACCAGGTACTGAGACACACACACACACCAGGTACTGAGACACACACACACACCAGGTACTGAGACACACACACACACCAGGTACTGAGACACACACACACACACCAGGTACTGAGACACACACACCCACCAGGTACTGAGACACACACACACACCAGGTACTGAGACACACACACACACCAGGTACTGAGACACACACACACACCAGGTACTGAGACACACACACACACCAGGTACTGAGACACACACACACACCAGGTACTGAGACACACACACACACACCAGGTACTGAGACACACACACACACCAGGTACTGAGACACACACACACACACACCAGGTACTGAGACACACACACACACACCAGGTACTGAGACACACACACACACCAGGTACTGAGACACACACACACACACACCAGGTACTGAGACACACACCACACCAGGTACTGAGACACACACACACACACCAGGTACTGAGACACACACACACACCAGGTACTGAGACACACACACACCAGGTACTGAGACACACACACACACCAGGTACTGAGACACACACACACACACCAGGTACTGAGACACACACACACACCAGGTACTGAGACACACACACACACCAGGTACTGAGACACACACACACACACCAGGTACTGAGACACACACACACACACCAGGTACTGAGACACACACACACACCAGGTACTGAGACACACACACACACCAGGTACTGAGACACACACACACACCAGGTACTGAGACACACACACACACCAGGTACTGAGACACACACACACACCAGGTACTGAGACACACACACACACCAGGTACTGAGACACACACACACACCAGGTACTGAGACACACACACACACACCAGGTACTGAGACACACACACACACACCAGGTACTGAGACACACACACACACCAGGTACTGAGACACACACACACACACCAGGTACTGAGACACACACACACACCAGGTACTGAGACACACACACACACCAGGTACTGAGACACACACACACACCAGGTACTGAGACACACACACACACCAGGTACTGAGACACACACACACACCAGGTACTGAGACACACACACACACCAGGTACTGAGACACACACACACACCAGGTACTGAGACACACACACACACCAGGTACTGAGACACACACACACACCAGGTACTGAGACACACACACACACCAGGTACTGAGACACACACACACACCAGGTACTGAGACACACACACACACCAGGTACTGAGACACACACACACACACCAGGTACTGAGACACACACACACCAGGTACTGAGACACACACACACACACCAGGTACTGAGACACACACACACACCAGGTACTGAGACACACACACACACCAGGTACTGAGACACACACACACACCAGGTACTGAGACACACACACACACACCAGGTACTGAGACACACACACACACACCAGGTACTGAGACACACACACACACCAGGTACTGAGACACACACACACACCAGGTACTGAGACACACACACACACCAGGTACTGAGACACACACACACACCAGGTACTGAGACACACACACACACACCAGGTACTGAGACACACACACACACCAGGTACTGAGACACACACACACACCAGGTACTGAGACACACACACACACACAGGTACTGAGACACACACACACACCAGGTACTGAGACACACACACCACACACCAGGTACTGAGACACACACACACACACACCAGGTACTGAGACACACACACACACCAGGTACTGAGACACACACACACACACCAGGTACTGATACACACACACACACACCAGGTACTGAGACACACACACACACACCAGGTACTGAGACACACACACACACACCAGGTACTGAGACACACACACACACCAGGTACTGAGACACACACACACACCAGGTACTGAGACACACACACACACCAGGTACTGAGACACACACACACACCAGGTACTGAGACACACACACACACCAGGTACTGAGACACACACACACACCAGGTACTGAGACACACACACACACCAGGTACTGAGACACACACACACACCAGGTACTGAGACACACACACACACACCAGGTACTGAGACACACACACACACACACCAGGTACTGAGACACACACACACCAGGTACTGAGACACACACACACACACCAGGTACTGAGACACACACACACACACCAGGTACTGAGACACACACACACACACCAGGTACTGAGACACACACACACACCAGGCACTGAGACACACACACACACCAGGTACTGAGACACACACACACACCAGGTACTGAGACACACACACACACCAGGTACTGAGACACACACACACACCAGGTACTGAGACACACACACACACCAGGTACTGAGACACACACACACACCAGGTACTGAGACACACACACACACCAGGTACTGAGACACACACACACACACCAGGTACTGAGACACACACACACACCAGGTACTGAGACACACACACACACCAGGTACTGAGACACACACACACCAGGTACTGAGACACACACACACACCAGGTACTGAGACACACACACACCAGGTACTGAGACACACACACACCAGGTACTGAGACACACACACACACCAGGTACTGAGACACACACACACACCAGGTACTGAGACACACACACACACCAGGTACTGAGACACACACACACCAGGTACTGAGACACAATCACACACCAGGTACTGAGACACACACACACCAGGTACTGAGACACACACACACACCAGGTACTGAGTCACACACACACACACCAGGTACTGAGACACACACACACACACCAGGTACTGAGACACACACACACCAGGTACTGAGACACACACACGCACACACCAGGTACTGAGACACACACACACACACCAGGTACTGAGACACACACACACACACCAGGCACTGAGACAGACACACACACCAGGTACTGAGACACACACACACACCAGGTACTGAGACACACACACACACCAGGTACTGAGACACACACACACACACCAGGTACTGAGACACACACACACACCAGGTACTGAGACACACACACACACCAGGTACTGAGACACACACACACACCAGGTACTGAGACACACACACACACCAGGTACTGAGACACACACACACACACCAGGTACTGAGACACACACACACACCAGGTACTGAGACACACACACACCAGGTACTGAGACACACACACACACACCAGGTACTGAGACACACACACACACCAGGTACTGAGACACACACACACACCAGGTACTGAGACACACACACACACCAGGTACTGAGACACACACACACACACCAGGTACTGAGACACACACACACACCAGGTACTGAGACACACACACACACCAGGCACTGAGACACACACACACACCAGGTACTGAGACACACACACACACCAGGTACTGAGACACACACACACACCAGGTACTGAGACACACACACACACACCAGGTACTGAGACACACACACACACCAGGTACTGAGACACACACACACACCAGGTACTGAGACACACACACACACACAGGTACTGAGACACACACACACACCAGGTACTGAGACACACACACACACACCAGGTACTGAGACACACACACACACACACCAGGTACTGAGACACACACACACCAGGTACTGAGACACACACACGCACACACCAGGTACTGAGACACACACACACACACCAGGTACTGAGACACACACACACACACCAGGTACTGAGACACACACACACACACCAGGCACTGAGACACACACACACACCAGGTACTGAGACACACACACACACCAGGTACTGAGACACACACACACACCAGGTACTGAGACACACACACACACACCAGGTACTGAGACACACACACACACCAGGTACTGAGACACACACACACACCAGGTACTGAGACACACACACACACCAGGTACTGAGACACACACACACACACCAGGTACTGAGACACACACACACACACACCAGGTACTGAGACACACACACACACCAGGTACTGAGACACACACACGCACACACCAGGTACTGAGACACACACACACACACACCAGGTACTGAGACACACACACACACACCAGGTACTGAGACACACACACACACCAGGCACTGAGACACACACACACACCAGGTACTGAGACACACACACACACCAGGTACTGAGACACACACACACACCAGGTACTGAGACACACACACACACCAGGTACTGAGACACACACACACACCAGTTACTGAGACACACACACACACCAGGTACTGAGACACACACACACA
Source organism: Squalus acanthias (assembly GCA_030390025.1). Lineage (NCBI taxonomy): Eukaryota > Metazoa > Chordata > Chondrichthyes > Squaliformes > Squalidae > Squalus > Squalus acanthias. The sequence goes on from CM059429.1 coordinate 72,562,776, forward strand.
CCAGGTACTGAGACACACACACACACACACCAGGTACTGAGACACACACACACCAGGTACTGAGACACACACACACACACCAGGTACTGAGACACACACACACCAGGTACTGAGACACACACACACACCAGGTACTGAGACACACACACACCAGGTACTGGACACACACACACCAGGTACTGAGACACACACACACACCAGGTACTGAGACACACACACACCAGGTACTGAGACACACACACACACCAGGTACTGAGACACACACACACACCAGGTACTGAGACACAATCACACACCAGGTACTGAGACACACACACACCAGGTACTGAGACACAATCACACACCAGGTACTGAGACACACACACACCAGGTACTGAGACACACACACACACCAGGTACTGAGTCACACACACACACACCAGGTACTGAGACACACACACACACACCAGGTACTGAGACACACACACACACCAGGTACTGAGACACACACACACACACCAGGTACTGAGACACACACACCCACCAGGTACTGAGACACACTCACACACACACCAGGTACTGAGACACACACACCCACCAGGTACTGAGACACACACACACACCAGGTACTGAGACACACACACACACACCAGGTACTGAGACACACACACACACCAGGTACTGAGACACACACACACACACCAGGTACTGAGACACACACACCCACCAGGTACTGAGACACACACACACACCAGGTACTGAGACACACACACACCACCAGGTACTGAGACACACACACACACACCAGGTACTGAGACACACACACACACCAGGTACTGAGACACACACACACACCAGGTACTGAGACACACACACACACACCAGGTACTGAGACACACACACACACCAGGTACTGAGACACACACACACACCAGGTACTGAGACACACACACACACACCAGGTACTGAGACACACACACCACCAGGTACTGAGACACACACACACACACCAGGTACTGAGACACACACACACACCAGGTACTGAGACACACACACACACCAGGTACTGAGACACACACACACACCAGGTACTGAGACACACACACACACCAGGTACTGAGACACACACACACACCAGGTACTGAGACACACACACACCACCAGGTACTGAGACACACACACACACACACCAGGTACTGAGACACACACACCACCAGGTACTGAGACACACACACACACCAGGTACTGAGACACACACACACACCAGGTACTGAGACACACACACACACCAGTACTGAGACACACACACACACCAGGTACTGAGACACACACACACCAGGTACTGAGACACACACACACACACACACCAGGTACTGAGACACACACCCACCAGGTACTGAGACACACACACACACCCACCAGGTACTGAGACACACACACACACCAGGTACTGAGAGACACACACACACCAGGTACTGAGACACACACACACCAGGTACTGAGACACACACACACCAGGTACTGAGACACACACACACACACACCAGGTACTGAGACACACACACACACCAGGTACTGAGACACACACACACACCAGGTACTGAGACACACACACACACCAGGTACTGAGACACACACCCACCAGGTACTGAGACACACACACACACCCACCAGGTACTGAGACACACACACACACCAGGTACTGAGAGACACACACACACCAGGTACTGAGACACACACACACACCAGGTACTGAGACACACACACACCAGGTACTGGGACACACACACCAGGTACTGAGACACACACACACACCAGGTACTGAGACACACACACACACCAGGTACTGAGACACAATCACACACCAGGTACTGAGACACACACACACCAGGTACTGAGACACAATCACACACCAGGTACTGAGACACACACACACCAGGTACTGAGACACACACACACACCAGGTACTGAGTCACACACACACACACCAGGTACTGAGACACACACACACACACACCAGGTACTGAGACACACACACACCAGGTACTGAGACACACACACGCACACACCAGGTACTGAGACACACACACACACACCAGGTACTGAGACACACACACACACACCAGGCACTGAGACAGACACACACACACCAGGTACTGAGACACACACACACACCAGGTACTGAGACACACACACACACCAGGTACTGAGACACACACACACACACCAGGTACTGAGACACACACACACACCAGGTACTGAGACACACACACACACCAGGTACTGAGACACACACACACACCAGGTACTGAGACACACACACACACCAGGTACTGAGACACACACACACACACCAGGTACTGAGACACACACACACACACCAGGTACTGAGACACACACACACCAGGTACTGAGACACACACACACACACCAGGTACTGAGACACACACACACACCAGGTACTGAGACACACACACACACCAGGTACTGAGACACACACACACACCAGGTACTGAGACACACACACACACACCAGGTACTGAGACACACACACACACACCAGGTACTGAGACACACACACACACCAGGTACTGAGACACACACACACACCAGGTACTGAGACACACACACACACCAGGTACTGAGACACACACACACACCAGGTACTGAGACACACACACACACACCAGGTACTGAGACACACACACACACCAGGTACTGAGACACACACACACACCAGGTACTGAGACACACACACACACACAAGGTACTGAGACACACACACACACCAGGTACTGAGACACACACACGCACACACCAGGTACTGAGACACACACACACACACCAGGTACTGAGACACACACACACACCAGGTACTGAGACACACACACACACACCAGGTACTGAGACACACACACACACACCAGGTACTGAGACACACACACACACACCAGGTACTGAGACACACACACACACACCAGGTACTGAGACACACACACACACACCAGGTACTGAGACACACACACACACCAGGTACTGAGACACACACACACACCAGGTACTGAGACACACACACACACACCAGGTACTGAGACACACACACACACCAGGTACTGAGACACACACACACACCAGGTACTGAGACACACACACACACCAGGTACTGAGACACACACACACACACCAGGTACTGAGACACACACACACACACCAGGTACTGAGACACACACACACCAGGTACTGAGACACACACACACACACCAGGTACTGAGACACACACACACACACACCAGGTACTGAGACACACACACACACCAGGTACTGAGACACACACACACACCAGGTACTGAGACACACACACACACCAGGTACTGAGACACACACACACACACCAGGTACTGAGACACACACACACACCAGGTACTGAGACACACACACACACACCAGGTACTGAGACACACACACACACCAGTTACTGAGACACACACACACACCAGGTACTGAGACACACACACACACCAGGTACTGAGACACACACACACACACACCAGGTACTGAGACACACACACACCAGGTACTGAGACACACACACACACACCAGGTACTGAGACACACACACACCAGGTACTGAGACACACACACACACCAGGTACTGAGACACACACACACCAGGTACTGGGACACACACACCAGGTACTGAGACACACACACACACCAGGTACTGAGACACACACACACCAGGTACTGAGACACACACACACACCAGGTACTGAGACACACACACACACCAGGTACTGAGACACAATCACACACCAGGTACTGAGACACACACACACCAGGTACTGAGACACAATCACACACCAGGTACTGAGACACACACACACCAGGTACTGAGACACACACACACACCAGGTACTGAGTCACACACACACACACCAGGTACTGAGACACACACACACACCAGGTACTGAGACACACACACACACCAGGTACTGAGACACACACACACACACCAGGTACTGAGACACACACACACACCAGGTACTGAGACACACACACACACCAGGTACTGAGACACACACACACACCAGGTACTGAGACACACACACACACCAGGTACTGAGACACACACACACACACCAGGTACTGAGACACACACACACACCAGGTACTGAGACACACACACACACACCAGGTACTGAGACACACACACACACCAGGTACTGAGACACACACACACACCAGGTACTGAGACACACACACACACCAGGTACTGAGACACACACACACACACCAGGTACTGAGACACACACACACACCAGGTACTGAGACACACACACACACCAGGTACTGAGACACACACACACACACCAGGTACTGAGACACACACACACACCAGGTACTGAGACACACACACACACCAGGTACTGAGACACACACACACACACCAGGTACTGAGACACACACACACACCAGGTACTGAGACACACACACACACACACCAGGTACTGAGACACACACACACCACCAGGTACTGAGACACACACACACACCAGGTACTGAGACACACACACACACCAGGTACTGAGACACACACACACACCAGGTACTGAGACACACACACACACCAGGTACTGAGACACACACACACACACCAGGTACTGAGACACACACACACACACCAGGTACTGAGACACACACACACACCAGGTACTGAGACACACACACACACCAGGTACTGAGACACACACACACACCAGGTACTGAGACACACACACACACCAGGTACTGAGACACACACACACCAGGTACTGAGACACACACACACACCAGGTACTGAGACACACACACACACACACACCAGGTACTGAGACACACACCCACCAGGTACTGAGACACACACACACACCCACCAGGTACTGAGACACACACACACACCAGGTACTGAGAGACACACACACACCAGGTACTGAGACACACACACACACCAGGTACTGAGACACACACACACCAGGTACTGAGACACACACACACACACACACCAGGTACTGAGACACACACACACACACCAGGTACTGAGACACACACACACACCAGGTACTGAGACACACACACACACCAGGTACTGAGACACACACACACACCAGGTACTGAGACACACACACACACACCAGGTACTGAGACACACACACACACACACCAGGTACTGAGACACACACACACACACCAGGTACTGAGACACACACACACACCAGGCACTGAGACACACACACACACACCAGGTACTGAGACACACACACACACCAGGTACTGAGACACACACACACACCACCAGGTACTGAGACACACACACACACCAGGTACTGAGACACACACACACCAGGTACTGAGACACACACACACACCAGGTACTGAGACACACACACACCAGGTACTGAGTCACACACACACACCAGGTACTGAGACACACACACACACACCAGGTACTGAGACACACACACACACCAGGTACTGAGACACACACACACACCAGGTACTGAGACACACACACACACCAGGTACTGAGTCACACACACCACCAGGTACTGAGACACACACACACACACCAGGTACTGAGTCACACACACACACACCAGGTACTGAGACACACACACACACCAGGTACTGAGACACACACACACCAGGTACTGAGTCACACACAAACACCAGGTACTGAGACACACACACACACCAGGTACTGAGACACACACACACCAGGTACTGAGACACACACACACACCAGGTACTGAGACACACACACACACCAGGTACTGAGACACACACACACACACCAGGTACTGACACACACACACACACCAGGTACTGAGACACACACACACACCAGGTACTGAGACACACACACACACCAGGTACTGAGACACACACACACACCAGGTACTGAGACACACACACACACCAGGTACTGAGACACACACACACACCAGGTACTGAGACACACACACACACCAGGTACTGAGACACACACACGCACCAGGTACTGAGACACACACACACACCAGGTACTGAGACACACACACACACCAGGTACTGAGACACACACACACACACCCACCAGGTACTGAGACACACACACACACACCAGGTACTGAGACACACACACACACCAGGTACTGAGACACACACACACACACCAGGTACTGAGATACACACACACACCAGGTACTGAGACACACACACACACCAGGTACTGAGACACACACACACACCAGGTACTGAGACACACACACACACACCAGGTACTGAGTCACACACACACACCAGGTACTGAGACACACACACACACCAGGTACTGAGACACACACACACACACCAGGTACTGAGTCACACACACACACCAGGTACTGAGACACACACACACACCAGGTACTGAGACACACACACACACACCAGGTACTGAGACACACACACACACCAGGTACTGAGACACACACACACACACCAGGTACTGAGTCACACACACACACCAGGTACTGAGACACACACACACACACCAGGTACTGAGTCACACACACACACCAGGTACTGAGACACACACACACACCAGGTACTGAGACACACACACACCAGGTACTGAGTCACACACACCCACCAGGTACTGAGACACACACACACACACCAGGTACTGAGTCACACACACACACCAGGTACTGAGACACACACACACACCAGGTACTGAGACACACACACACCAGGTACTGAGACACACACACACACCAGGTACTGAGACACACACACACACCAGGTACTGAGACACACACACACCAGGTACTGAGACACACACACACACACCAGGTACTGAGACACACACACACACCAGGTACTGAGACACACACACACACCAGGTACTGAGACACACACACACACCAGGTACTGAGACACACACACACACCAGGTACTGAGACACACACACACACCAGGTACTGAGACACACACACACACACCAGGTACTGAGTCACACACACACACCAGGTACTGAGACACACACACACACCAGGTACTGAGACACACACACACACACCAGGTACTGAGACACACACACACACCACTGAGACACACACACACACCACTGAGACACACACACACACACCACTGAGTACACACACACACCAGGTACTGAGTACACACACACACCAGGTACTGAGACACACACACACACCAGGTACTGAGTCACACACACACACCAGGTACTGAGACACACACACACACACCAGGTACTGAGGCACACACACACACCAGGTACTGAGACACACACACACACCAGGTACTGAGACACACACACACCAGGTACTGAGACACACACACACACCAGGTACTGAGACACACACACACACACCAGGTACTGAGACACACACACACACCAGGTACTGAGACACACACACACCAGGTACTGAGACACACACACACCAGGTACTGAGACACACACACACACACCAGGTACTGAGACACACACACACACCAGGTACTGAGACACACACACACCAGGTACTGAGACACACACACACACCAGGTACTGAGACACACACACACACCAGGTACTGAGACACACACACACACACCAGGTACTGAGACACACACACACCAGGTACTGAGACACACACACACACCAGGTACTGAGACACACACACACACACCAGGTACTGAGACACACACACACACCAGGTACTGAGACACACACACACACCAGGTACTGAGACACACACACACACCAGGTACTGAGACACACACACACACCAGGTACTGAGACACACACACACACCAGGTACTGAGACACACCACACACACCAGGTACTGAGACACACACACACACCAGGTACTGAGACACACACACACACCAGGTACTGAGACACACACACACACCAGGTACTGAGACACACACACACACCAGGTACTGAGACACACACACACACCAGGTACTGAGACACACACACACACACCAGGTACTGAGACACACACACACACCAGGTACTGAGACACACACACACACCAGGTACTGAGACACACACACACACACCAGGTACTGAGACACACACACACACCAGGTACTGAGACACACACACCACACACCAGGTACTGAGACACACACACACACACACCAGGTACTGAGACACACACACACACCAGGTACTGAGACACACACACACACCAGGACTGAGACACACACACACACCAGGTACTGAGACACACACACACACCAGGTACTGAGACACACACACACACCAGGTACTGAGACACACACACACACCAGGTACTGAGACACACACACACACCAGGTACTGAGACACACACACACCAGTACTGAGACACACACACACACCAGGTACTGAGACACACACACACACCAGGTACTGAGACACACACACACACCAGGTACTGAGACACACACACACACACCAGGTACTGAGACACCACACACACCAGGTACTGAGACACACACACACACACCAGGTACTGAGACACACACACACACACCAGGTACTGAGACACACACACACACCAGGTACTGAGACACACACACCACCAGGTACTGAGACACACACACACACCAGGTACTGAGACACACACACACACCAGGTACTGAGACACACACACACACCAGGTACTGAGACACACACACACACCAGGTACTGAGACACACACACACACCAGGTACTGAGACACACACACACACCAGGTACTGAGACACCACACACACCACCAGGTACTGGACACACACACACA